>JAYKKI010000002.1:19887500-20487500 GCA_039881145.1 Druceiella hillmani | reverse complement strand
ATTATCTAGAATACATATAATATTGAAAAGCAAAGTTAAATTCTGAAAGTGACTCGAGTTATATAAATGTAGCCATAATCTTTTAAATAACCAACACAGTGACAGAAAATGAATGACTCTGACAAGACTTCCGTATTCCAAACATTGACACTAAATACCAAAAATTTTGTATACCTTATATCTTCTAGTCAGTGTGTTGGATGATTAAAAAAATTTTCTTTCAAAAGTATGACAATATAGCACATCCAAAAATGTGATACAAGAAGAATCATCTTTTGACAGTTTGATGTAGTCCGTTAAATAAATACCTAATACCTATAAGGCGCCTGATGCTGCAACAGTGTTATGATCAATTGTTGAAGATGTTGCTTTTTAAATATTAAATAATTTTCTACCACATCTTTTTAATAACTGGAGTGAACTGCTAGAAAATGTTTAGATTTTGAGGTAACTTAACTCGGCAACTGATGATAGTATTGTGACTATAGTCGAATATAGATGTGTTTTGTATTGAAAAATGTTTCATTCCAAACAGAAAAGCTATAAAACCGTGAATTAAATATGAAAATATTGACTTTTTTTACTCTACGTATAAGAATACGTGAACTAACCATTAACAGATTTAATATTTTAGAATATTTTATTATATATATTTTTCGATTTCAAAATATTGATTTAAATTTTATTTCTCACAACAAAAAAGCCACATAATTATAATTCAACTTTCTGTGATGTCTAGACTCATCACATTACAGATTATGATTTGTCCCTCATATCACTAAATAGCTCAGCTGAAATAATCAATAAAGAAAAACGTTTCCACACTTTTCAAATACCGCCTTAATAAATTAATTGGATTTCGATATTTTTCATTTGAAACCATAAAGATTACCTGTCTTTATAACCTATTTCAAAGTTTTAAATAATAAATGATGTGTTCCTGTAACAGATACCCAAAAACATAAAAATACAAAGCGAGAAACAAGGAAAATAATTCCCAAAATATTAAATAACCCTAAAATTGACGTTGTCTTACAAATACTATTATTTATATTTAATTCTTGCTTAAAATATCAAAAGTTTCCCCAAAGCAACAACATATTCATTGTTTAAAAGATCTTTATTATATATTACGACAAAAGATGAGCCTTTCTTTAAAAAAAAATTAATCGAAGTAATATGAATAAGGAAATAACGGCGCTGAAACAGGAAGTACGGCGGTGAAAATATTTTGCGGTCGGCCAATTAAGGTTTTAAACGGCCAGTAGACATGTTGTTTTATATTTTACTAAAAGGCATATTCTTAGTTCTAAATAACGTTTATTTCTGGAAATAAAACGTATGATTATCGTCTATTTAACGAAATAATATCAATATCAAATATTATAAATTGTTTCCTTAAACATAAATCTTTACCGAAGTGTTTTGAAAGTGCTAAATTACCGTAATAGGCAGCAATAAGATTTTAGAATATAAAACAGTTTTTGGAACAAAAACTTACAATTTGAAATTTTACATGTTTTATTGTTTTTTTTATTGCAATTGCGATCCTGTTTCCTTTTGAGTATACTAGGTTTCAATTTCTTCCAACTTTTAAGAGACGTCTTGCTCATGAATTATATTCCAGCTATTAAAATGAATCCTATGGCGATTTTCGGCGCTCAAGCAAACGTTACTTTTTGCTACTCCACCTACTAGAACCGAATTATATTGGAACTTTACAGTTCTCTGCGGTACGCAATTTCTCAATGACGGGATCGCGGGCCTATTAGGGTATAATTTGTTTACGTTGAATGAAAGTAAGTTTGTCAAAATGTGTCGTCATTTTTTTGTAGTTCTTATGTTCTTTTGTATTCATATTTAATATAAAAGTTTAAACTTTCTAAAACCATTAATTTACTATTGTTACGGACAGGGTACCTGTAATGTATCGATAAGTATGAGTGTAAATAAAATATTCAAAGATAAAGCAGGCATCAATGAGTAAACCTAAGAATATTAAAATTTCAAATAACTATAATATCCTAACATTATGGTACATATTTGTATATGTGGTCTGTCTGAAAGATCATTCAAACAAAACACATGAATATTGGTCAGTAATATTTACTGTTCGAATGACACACACATACAGGTAGTGTCTGTAGTAAACAAATCCTCAAATCAAATAAATCGATCGTAAAGTGTTTAAGTAGATTAATTTATTTAATATATTTGGCTTTAATTTTGTAGAAATTCATTATTCACAATTAAATAAAACTACGTGATGTAGTATTATTTCTACTTTCTTTAATTTCTTTTCCACGACCTAGGTTTCGTTGTATTACAACATCTTCAGGTGGGATATTAGCAAAGATAGGGATATCTTTGCAAAGATAGGGATATCTTTGCTAATATCCCACCTGAAGATGTTGTAATACAACGAAACCTAGGTCGTGGTAAAGAAATTAAAGTAAGTAGAAATAATACTACATCACGTAGTTTCATTTAATTGTAGAGTAATTTAGTTACAAGTTATGTATTCTGTATAACTAAACAGAGAAAAAATTGTTAAGAAATTTACTCATTTAGTGGTCACGACATAGCTCAGAGAGAATTTTCATTGCACATAACTTTGCAAAACTTATTTGTTATTTCTTAATATTTCAATCAAATAATTGCGGCAAAAATGAATAGTTTTATGTGGTTATTTTTCATAGTTTTTTTTTTAAATTACGAGTATATTTTTATCCATTATTTTGAAACTAGCTTTAATTAATTTGATAGTCTAAAGTGAATAAAAGCGACCATTTTTGAGACGAACAAGGTATGTAGTGAATTTCGTGCCAATTAAGTTGTCACTTGGAAGCAATAAAACTTAATGTGACCTTCAATTTATACGAGTTCCATATATATTATGTTCTTTACATTATAAACTCACATTTCATTTAGGGGTGTAAAAATGATATATAATGATGAATGTTATTTTGTAAACGTAGTTAACTACTTTGTGTGTTACCTTAAATACTTTGTGTGGAAGTTTAGTTTAGTGTTGTGCTACCTTAAATACTTTGTGTGGAAGTTTAGTTTAGTGTTGTGCTACCTTAAATACTTTGTGTGGAAGTTTAGGAGTAACTTCCACACAAAGTATTTAAGGCGTAATTTATAAATAAATACCATCTACTATTTTGAGATTATTAAAAATTAAGATGGGATGAAAAGTTAGTTTTCTAAGTTTCTTTAAATATTTTAATAGGTCATAGTACGTAAAAGATCATAACATCGCAAGTATTATCTTTGGCCTTAATTTGATATGAAACATTGATTAAACACCTTAATCCAAAAACATGAATATTTTTTATAATATTTTACTTCTTCTTAGCGGATTGATGTAAGGGATCGATATACTATCCCTTTATATGCACATATTCTATTCATATACATGCGTAATCAGACATATTATCACTTGGATCTATTTTAGTATTATTTTTTAAACGCATAGCCGTTGTATTTAAGTGCAGTATCTGCTTTTACTTAGATGAATATCGTAACATTATAACACATTTATCTTTATAATATTTTACATTTTGTATGTCTGGAATAAATTAAGCTGATTTATCATTTTCAGGAGAACGTACGTCATCAGTACGTAACAATAATAGCGATTTACGAATTTGTATTCCGCGAAAATATTTATTCCTTTTTTGGACATAATTTATTTTAGATATTAAGTAATACTTTGTTTATAAAATTAGATATTTCAAATTTTTTTATAAATTTTTCTTTTATCTTTATTTTTAAACTTTTATATTAATATATATACTTAATACACATTTTTTTAACCTTTTTCCGCAATTCTATTGATTTAATTTTTTAATTGAATCCCTTCGCCTCCTAGTTGACTGCTGCTTTTTATAAAAATTAAAATACGTAAATGAAAAAATTATAATATATGATTTACATATTACACTATTTATAGAAAAGATTGTATGATATTTTCCCGAGGTACATAAATTTTACCGTATACTTAAACAATATGGAAATGGCGATGCTTTATAATTAGACAAATGTTCCTAAATATCAAGGGTATGAAGTACACATCTTTTTGTCTATATTTTTAATAAAGTCCGTTCCTTGATAGGTTTTCACACTCCTTAATTGTTGGAGAGAATAAATTTTCAAGGCCTGACAGAAACAATGCGACGCTCTGAAACGAGCAACGGAAGTAAAATAGCACGTGAATCATGTATATGGATGTACGTGAATAGTGTAAGTAGGAATAAGCGACGTCTAATACGCTAGATATAGATTGAAAGAGAGCGTAAATGTCTGACAAAGCTATACGTGTGGGAGCGGTGTCCTATTAAGTGAGAATAATTGCCACTTCATAGTCAAACTGAGAGAAGAGCCGTTTTCCAACAACTGTAACATATAGTTTAACTAAACTTTATGGGCTATTTCTTTCAGAAAACAATTTTTTCGTCAATACGCTTATGAGTATACTAAATTAAGCCATTTTTTTATTACAAAACTTTAAGTAAGAACATAAAACAAATTTGCGTATGTGATGGCGTGTTGACGTGAACTGCAGACATTGCATTTTCTGCGTTATCAGGTTTGAATCAAACTGTATGTAGCACATTAAAATTTGTAAAATATCTATGCTAATAAACTTTTTACAAACAAGTAATATTTGCACATGATTTTGAAAAAATAATTTAAGATTTTAAAAGCTTAAATTTATATATGTACATATATATATATATATATATATATATATATATATGTATATATATATATATATGTTTTAACATCTAAACGGATATATTGAAAAACTTAAATGCTTTTCATTGCTCTCGGACCTAATTTCTAGTATATTTTAAATAATAAATAAAAGCGTCGAATAAAGAAGGTAATGAGACAATATTTTCTTTTTTATTTTTTAAAAAAAATTACAAAATAGTTATTATTATAGCTTATTCTTTTAAATTCTTGAAGGATAAGTAAAATTAATAAATATATGTGTCATATGACTTAGAAACTATTGTTGCCATTGTCGCAAAATAACTGGAACATGGAGCTGTCGAACAACTATAAATTAATTAATGATCTTACCAACTATGTAATTTTGTTCATCTAATCGTTATCTTTAGCTGAATACATGTTCCATGGGAAAAAATATTGACATCTCAAAACAGACCGCGGCCTGCAGCTTCACAATTCACTGACAATTAACTTTCAGTGAAATTATGATTATCAAAATTGTTTTTTACTTTACTTTTTAGCTTTTTTCAGCGTAGTCGGGTTTTAGTTTTTTATAGCTCCGTTTTTATTTTACCATTTTTGGTAGCTTACTTTCATACACATACTTTGAAATTGGGTGCGTACAGAACGTTGTATTTTTATTATTTGTGCCAAACTTGTCTATTATTTCAGGTTTCTGGAAAAATAGTTAAAGAAACCTCATAATTATTTTAAAAACCTCTTGAATTATATGCTTTTCGATATGATACGCAATTTTTTTTCCAAATTTCATTTTTTTATTGCAAATGCGCCAAAATGTTTCTTGTCTCTAAAAACCTAACCAGTGGCACTCTTATATTAAATACAAGCTAATTGATACTTCATTTGCTAACATCGGTTCAGCAATTTAGACTAGGATCGAACAACCTTAGATAGATACATATATAAAAAGGCTGTTAAATTCATTACCCTGCCTTTGCTGCGCCACAGTCGGTACAGTTACAAAAAGGTAAAGCTCCAGCTCGTTAATCAAAACGAGTTCTAGTCTTGGCGCACACGAAATCCATTTTAGGTTATCAGTTATAACAAATATCATAATCCTAAATAATTATGTTTTATACATCAGTGGCTCATGTATTTAAATTGCCCGACATAGTTAACGATTAGGCCCAGATGTTTAATGGTACAAATATAAAAGCTAATTAGTTAGTAGGGATTTTAATACTATTAATTATTATATGGTACACTCTAGAGGTGAATAAAAACAAAATGAGATTTATTAAATACGAATAGAACTCCACAGATTCTTAGGTACATCTAAGTATTAAAGAACACATATTATTTCTATATAACTATTTGCAAATATTAATATTGTTATTCTCTACGTAAATATCTTTCATAGAGTATCTTTCACATGGCAGTATTTACCGGTAAATTTTCTTTAAATATAAGATATTTATGCACATCGCTACATTTTTCGAGTAAAATTTGGATAAATTTCTAATAAAGTTATTTTATTCATGTTTTTAGGAGTTTTAAAGATCGGGAGGAATATATTTCTGTAGATTTTCAGCCTTTTCAACAATATCTCAAGAAATGCGTCCCTTATATATAATTTCTGTAGAAAATAGTTTCTTCTAACATCAGTATCTCCATACGATACTTGAAATATAAAAATATCTTGAAATATAATATAATTTCCATCCAAATATTTTTCATTGTTAACTGCAGATATATATCTGGGTTAAAGTGCTTTATTACAATATCTGGTTGGTCCTCACTGCTTTTTGAAGATCAATATCTAAAATACCGTCAAATTCAATATTATTATATTTTCATAATATATATGATGCATTTTAAAGATTTATTAATAGGTACTCTTATTTAACCTTAATTATTTTTTCATTACTTTTTATTTAAAAAAAATTTGTAATCAGTAAATCAAATTGTTCCCATTCAAATCACGTTTCATAATAATTGCGTAAAAATACTTTAATTTCTTTTCGTTTATCAGAATATTATTTATACATACATTTATAGAAACACTAACTGGGGTACCCGGCTTCGCACACGGGATTGATATGAGATCGTGTGGTAGTTGTAATAAAATAATAAACTTTAAAATAAAAGAAGTGAACAATGTTTATTGAAAACATATTCTATTTACAATGCTTGTTTATAAACAACATTTCTCATTTTGTTAAGCGGAGTACATATGTACAAATTATTCGAATTTCCTACTCGAGAGCAAGCTACGTATAGTCGACCGTGAAAAAAGCAGAATTCTTTAAGGTTGATGCCGCAATGTTTTAAAGTTTGTCCTTGCGCTTTGTTAATTGTAACACTATAGGCTAATTTGGTTAGGAATTGCAGTTTTTTAAATTTAAATGGCAGTTCAGTAGAGATCGGTGATATTCTGGGGATAAATACTATATGTTCTTTGTCCTTTTCAGTCAAAAGTTCGGTTTTGATGATGTTATTCGATAGTTGTTTGACGATCACCATCCATTACATAGTTTTGGTGAGTTGAGATTTCGGAGTAGTATGATCGAAGATCCGATTTTCAGTTGAAGGCAGTGTAATGGTATTCCTGTGACTACAAAGAGTTTTAAAATTATGTAGGAAAATTGAAAAATTCTTCAACGTTTACCATCGTGTCGATCGATTTTTATATTCTCTCTTCACCGGGAATTTTCTTTCTAATATTAAAGTTGCTATCATCGACAATATTATTTTTAGTTGCCAAAATTTCCCTCTGAAATGGCCACTTCGGATCGGTTTAATTGTGAGCAACGTTTGGATAAATTTGGTCAATGAGTTCGTTCTCAGTCGTGGCTATGTTGGGGAAATCGCTGTTGAATTCAATAAGTTCGGTTATCTGGGCAGTAGGACATGTGCCTTCGCCTGTTTTTAAAAGTTTTTGAGCAAAATGGGCTGTTTTTTCGTCTTTTGATAGTTCAACTCTCATATCTTTAGTTAGTCGCAGTATTTGTATGTGTGGCTAGAGATGTAATTTATTATGTCCATGGCTTCGAGTGTTTTTTTTTTATTTGACATTGTGTATTGGTCCTAAAATATAATTTTTGCTTGTTTTAGAAGTTCACCCCGTCCAAATGCTCTTGAAATTTTACATACCGGAAATTGTTCTTGGGCTATATTCAATGGTAGTTATAGGGCGGAATAGGCAGTGCAAGTGCGATGTGTCGTTTAGCACGTATTTCCGACAGAAATAAATTTATTAGAAACGTTTTCCTGGTGCCGCCTGGTACGTTCAAGTAAATTATTCCAAAATAATAGTTGTTGTTTATCCGGTCCATGTAATTTTTTTTTTATTATCATTGAGGAATGGTTTATCGTGAGCAATTTATTGAAGTAGTTCGTTTATGTTGTAGCTTTTACCCTTGTAATTTCAAACTTCAGCACACTGAAAGCATCTCGTCGTGGTGCTGGCATCCCAAGTTGTACTATGGTCTGGTTTTCTATTGTTAAACATTTATCTTCTGGGCGAATGAGTGTTTCATTGAAGATGTCGTCGTTGAATTCGATTCCAGTTCTGAATGAGCTTGTCGGATTTGGTACGGTATGTCATCACTCATACTCTCTTTGGAGAAAAAGGCTTCCAATTATAACGTTCCAGAACTTTCCACAACATTCGAGAGTATTCTGGAATGTTTCACAATGATCTGGGATGTTCCGGGATGTTCCGAAATGTTCTATTATTCCCAAACATTAATTTCCCAAACATTGCCACAATATTCCGGAATGTTCTGGGATGTTCTGGAATGTTGTGGAATGCTCTCGAAAACTCTCGAATGTTTTGAACTGTTCTAAAAATTTCTAGAGGGCAAAATTTCCAGCCCTTAAGCACACCTTTAGGTAACAACGGGAACCTTCTTCATGGATGGAGATAGAGAGTTACCATACCATATAACGCCCTTGGTCGTACCGGGACTCGTTTCTGTGTTTTAGCGGTACGCATATTTTACACTTACTTCTATAATATATACTGATAATACTTAAATACCTCCTATATATTTCAATAACTATAATAAGACAATTAATAAATTCCATTACACTGTTATACCTAACGATGTCACATTTCATGAACTTTAATCTGACTCATCATAAATATTTATAATTATATTTTGTTTATTTTAATTACGTATAATACGTAAATATTTTAGTTCATCTGGATAAATGACATGTACGTGTACTTATTATGGATAGGTGGTAAGATTTATAAGAATTAGCATTTTAATTTAACAAATATGTAATTTTTATGGAATCTGAATACTATTGAATCAATCTGCCGTAACTAAGTTTGGGCATGTCCAGGTTAGGGTGTCATTATTTATCAAAGTTAACGGTGGCCGTGTGATTCTTCGGTAACTGAATTATCAGCTACTCGTACGCCAAACGAGAAGGACTCGCATTAAAGCGACATGATTCAATGTAACTACCAAAGTTATGTGCGCAATAAATAGCTATATTTTAATATTTTCTATGCAAATTATTACATTTTCTTTTTAAACTGATCGTATCATAATTTTGATGAAGATGATAATTGAATATTGTTACATATATGTATATCCCAACCACAACATAAACCTTACTTATTAGCAAATATCTGACAACATACGAGTATCAATGACAGACGACGCATCTGAAAATTTCAAGTTCTTGACTCAGTGTCTTCTTACTATAACGCCGGCAACCATACCACGTATTTCACATTAAAAGCGTTATAGCTTGTATAGTTCAAATAATATTACACTATTCTGGAAAAGTTCGATTTCTAAATTACTATCTCCCTAAATATATTAAATTTCATATTACAGAGCTGAATACTTTGGTAGATTTAATAAAGTGAAATAATTTTAACGCATTAAAATTATGGATCTTCTCGTTAAGTAACAACATGTTAATAAATCTATATTTCCTTCGGATACATTAACAAAATGGATAGATAGCTCTGCCTAACAATCTATATAAAATCCTAGTCCTGTATTTGAAATATGCAAAGTGATTTTTTTGCTATTTATGAGAAGTATGCTCTTAAGCCTACTATATCTGAAATACAATAATACGCCCCAGAAGTAACATTTCGCAAAAGCTTCGTAGCGAGCTTATTTTATATAGAGGTTTTTGTACTTTCAATATGAATGTCTTTACTATGAAAAATTGGGCCGATTTTAATTGAGGATACAAATTAATTTTTTTTCTGCAGCATTTTCTATATTTAGGCATATTTTAAATAAAATAAGAATATGAATTGGGGAAATTTTTCTAACATTTGTTTTTTTTGGAAAAAATTCTTTGCTTTTACATTAATACTAACAAAATAAATATTTTACACAGACACATATATGTGTGTGCGTATGTTTATTTATGCATACATATATATATATATATATATATATATATATATATATATATATACATGTTGAAAATTTATGTTTTTTAGTATTTATAACTAAGTTTTATAGATATCCTTTACAACTAGTCCTACATTTAGATAAGTTTAAATTTTCAACCTTCTTAAGCGTAAAATTTCGCTTCTTTCCCTAGATTTATTAACGTTGTCAAAGCTTCAGAAATTGCTATTTTGCAAAGTAAATATTTAGTTAAGAAAATATTTTTAGTAAAATACTAAAGTAAATGATAGCTAATTAGATAAAATTAAAGAGATAAATAAAATAGTTAGTTATTAAAGAGATAGTTAATTAAAGAGATTAGATAAAAATAGTGTCCGTAAAAATAAGAATTTATTTTATCTCAGTTAAACGTGCGATAAAAAAGGCAAATGACCATGGAAATATTATCTGACGTCATTACTTATTCCATTTCGTTATAACCTAATACGTTCAAAATATTTGCGTAAAAATTGCTAAAATAACTACACCGTAGAAATTTTATTACGAAATACTTCATTTTCATTTATTACGAATTTTATTACGAAATATTTCTTTAATTATGTAATCTTGTAACTCTCAATGTCACATGAAACTCAGCCAGTTCTCATGCCGTTATATCCAAATAGTTAACTAATAATAGTGGAATAGGAATGGAGACTTTCTAGTTACATATTTGGAGGTCTTTACTTTACACCAATTCTAAATGATAACAAAATTGGCGATTCGTTATTATTTTAACGATCAATTCGGGGTTATTTTAAATCCGACCAATAATTATTATGTGAATAAATTCTCCGAATTCTCATCGAACCATTCAGTCAAATTTTTCGCGTTCATTTCTATATGACTTTTGATTATACGTTTTATAATTACAAATTAAAATATGTTTTCAATATAATTCTAAGCTTTGAAGTTGGCTAGTTTTTCAACTTAGTCGGTTGTCCAAAATTTCAGATTCCTAAAAATAAGTCGTGCCTATATTGTATACGTATTTTTTTACAGGAGTGTTTTGGTTGGATTATAACTCTTTTTTTAAAGTTAATGTCTTATAGTCAGTGTCAAATTCGTTATTCAATTTGTTTAGGTTTCTTGCAACTGGCATTAAAAAGATTATCATTAACATTATGTAGGTATTTTCACACTAGGTGCAGAAAGTTTGAGAACATAGATTTTTTAAATCAAGTTATCGCTAGTATTAAACTAGAAATGATAAGAAATTATATATTCTTAGTTCAGCTAGTCTATAATCCATCAGCACAAAATCGTCACTTTATGAAAGTAACCGCAAATATAACTCTGTTCCCAACTGATAGGTTTTTCGATTAACTTCTGTTATGTATACACCTATGTAGGAGAAACCAAGTACAAAAGTAACGGGTAGTCGAAAGTAACAGACGCTCTGTAGAATTATTCAATATCCGAAACGACACGCCCATCCGTTGAAAGCACAGCTTGCAAAAATAAAGGTCCTATTGGGTTGGTGCGTGAAATGCTAGTTACTGGATTCAAAAAGCAGAGATTTTTTTTGTTTTTGAAACGCTTCAAAAAACCAATCAAGCCCATGATTGTTGAAAAATACCTGCCATTGCACGGCAATTATATATCATATGTGTCTGTCCAAGCCTTTGATCATTTTATAAGAAACAGAGTCATGTTGCTGTCGATTCGTCCGCGCTGCACTCACAACATGCAGCCCCTGGATAGAGCGGTTTTTGGGATATTCAATAAAATCATAAACACTGCCACAGATAACTGTGTGCGAAATTATCGCGGTCAAGCAATAACCATACATTACATTCTTAAGATTGTCAGAAAAGCATTTCCCCTTTCCATTACCAATAAAAATGCTATTGCTTGTTTTACCTGAACAGGCAGTCCATTTAATAGAAACATTTTTACCGGGGTTAACTTCGGACCAACATCTGTAACGAATCGTTCCTTGCTAGGCAATAACAAAAATCAACGAACAGCCTCCGAAGTTAATTGGATGATTGAAACCAACAATATTCCAAAACCAGGATTAAGCAACCAATATAATGATCATTCAATCAGGTCTGACAATGTCAAATCTTCGACTTCCCAGACTTTATCAAATAATTAAGCTGATGATGCTAGTTGGTTTTTAAATGCTGCTACCTCAGAAACACCAAGCTCGCCACAGGCAGGATCCAGTAGGCTGCAAGTAACTTTCGCAGCTTGTTCACCTCAACAAGTAAAATTTCTACCACAAGCTAGTCCAACATCCGTAACAAAAATATAAGTAAGAAATATAAAACTGCTATACTTGTTGGTACTTCGGGAAGAAATACAATTGAAGAAGAATATAACCAAAGAAATAAAGCCAATGAAATAATATTAAAAAGTACCACAGAGAAAGGCAGAAAAAATACTTCCCGCAAAATTAAAACGCTAGGTTAAGAAAAGAAGGAACCTTAGAGGAAATCACGGAAAGGAGAACCTGGCAACGGCAAATTCTTCTGATTAAGAAGATTGTTTTTGCCTTGTTTGTTAAGACTCATTCAGCAATAGTTTACGAAACGAGAAGTGCGTACAATGTCTCAATTGTAAAAAACGGTCACACGCCGTGTGCACCAAATATACATACTACGTTTTCATAATTGCTAATCCGAATAGAAACATTGATCTCTTTAAAGTTGAATTTAAGTTATGAATGTAAACAATTAGAGAAGTTATTATATTTTTTTGTGAGAAAAAATATTTCATGTTTTGTTGTTTTTTCAGTCTGTTAATTTTTAATAAGAAATTTGATTTGATTTTGTGTTTTTTTTTTCTAATTGTAAGGATAATATTTCGTAGGACCTATATGGTGTTACTTTTGACCCGCACCGTGTTATTTTTGTCTTGAACCCGGGGTCGAAACCACGACCTAGGTTTCCTTGTATTACATCTTCTGCTATTAGGAAAGAATCTTTACTAATAGCTCATCAGAAGTTGTTGTAATACAACGTAACCTAGATTGTGGATAGAATTTAAAGAAAGTAGAAATAATACTACATCACGTAGTTTCATTTAATTGTGTATTACAAACCCATTAAAAAATTCATGGTTTACGTTCATACTGTCAACATCAAACATATAATAGCCTATAGTCAAACAGTAGCACAGAGTAACTATTGTCGCCAAAGAATTTTAAAATATCAGATGGACTGAATAAGTTTCAAAGTGTGAATTTAGTTTGATTTCAAATGTTCCTTTTTCAATAGTCTTTGGAGTATATATCAAGGCAAAAAAGCATTTATTTTATATTTTGTGTAATAGGTATACAAGCTGTAATTGTGTTTTTTTTCTACTGTTAGTGATATTAAATTTTAAATTCCATAAATATTGCAGGAAGTTAGGGCAAGCAACACATGCTAATGACGTATTTGTACACACTCTTAGTTGACATATAGAAGAAAATACAAAAAAACGTATGCAATGATTATATAGGCATACTCTTTGACAAAAGAATCTCAATAACGTTCAAATTTAAAAATTTAATGAATCGCAGTCGAATTTCCACCACTGGGCGACCACTAGTATTATATACTTTATTACCCCATCAGAATATTATTATCAGATTTTCAAATATTACCTAGATATACGCAGTGGTGAAGAGCACGGCGTGCAAGCGGCTGGTTTTAGCGAGAGTTTGGCCTGCGACTAAAAATATCTACTTTTAATGATATTTGAACCAGCATGCTCGAATACTAGTCCCTGTATTTTTACCATTAAGTTACAGCATTTACAAATTGCTAATCAACGTTTTTATTACAAAGATAAGACATTTATTATCTATGTTGTAATTAATTCGTGTAATATTCTTGAGAAGGGCGAAAACCTTAATTAATCAATATTCTGCTAATAATAAATACAATTTCAATGATTTCACACAACCTTAGATTAGTATATTTGATCATATATCAGAGATATTTTGTAATCTAAGTTATTTAGAAATATAAAAATTAATTATGAGTGAATATAAAAAAAACTAGTTTTAATGCGATTTGTCTTTAATTAGATGAATTTTAGTTTTTGTTTAATAATCAAATGGAAATTGTATAATTTTATTTAAAAAACGATGATAGTGTTGAGAATTTTCAAATATAAAGATAATTCAAATAATTAAATATTATTTTCAAATAATTTATTTAATTTTTATCCATATACGTAAAATCATTGATGTGACATGGACGTAAAAATTGTTTTGTAGACTCCTTAAAAAAACTCAAGTGAGGTTGAAATTTTAAATATTTAGAAACCTGACAAAATATGCGTGTAAACCCCAATTATCTAGGGAAATTCTACTAAAACAATAATAAATAATTTCAGATTTTATATTACTAAGTTTAAAATCTTTCTCGTAACGAAGATAAATTTTAGGTCCCTTTTTTGTTTGAGCTTCTTGTCATGCCCTACTTAAACTTACTGTAAACAAGTTTTTATATTAATTAAAGTTCTAAGGCAACTTTTGATCATTAGTTAAGCAGTTTAATAATTCATAATTTCAAGAAGTGTTGTTGACATAAAGAGAACTCCGTTATTAATTAACGTTCTACGCGGAGATTTTACAGCGAATTGAAAACAAAACTAAAGGTCTATTCTTGTGCAATCTTTTGTAAATAAATATCAGTCGCTTAGTTATATGAGCATAGATAGTTTCAGTCATACATATTTTGGGTATTGCATAATTTTTCTCAAAAATTAAATAGATAATTTAAAGTAATGGAAATAGTTCCACTGGATCATACTGCATGATGTATTGTTAACAGTTGTTAGTTATTATTGTTTAGTAACTATTGTTTTGTAACAGTTGTTAGTTATTATTTTAGTATTGTTAACAGTTGATGTATTGTTAACAGTTGTTATATTTCAATAGCGAAACATGATTAAGTCAGTTGCCAAATTAATACACGCTATTTATTATAATAATTATGAAAGTAAACTTTTTTAAATAAGTACATTTGTTATTGCAATATCAAATTTCCATATTATTTTACACATTCCCTAAATGAGCTTGGAATTTTATAGATTTCCTAAGTATTTTTACAAAATTATAAAATTTAAATATTCCTTAATACACATTCCTTAATATACATTGGTACATTGCCACTAACATATATCCGGTAATATGTAGGAAATATGACATTAAAAAAATTAATATGACACGCTGGCAGCAATTTCGTTGTATTGTGGTGTTGAGTTTGCTTTAGGTTAGGTTTAAAGTTTGGGTTTTTTTGCTTTTGGTTTAGTTGGGTTGACTTGAATTTGTTTTGAGTTGGGGTGGATAGAATTGAATTGGATTAGATTGGGTTTGGGTTGGGTTTGGTTAGGGTTGCTTTACGCTGTGTTGGGTTAGATTGAATTTTGCTATTGTTATTGATACGTGACTTGATATTTGTTGTCGTAAATGTAAATCGAGAGCACCTCACGCTTTCTTAAAATTAAAGTTAATTTGTTTGTAAATAAATTATTTTAAACCTATTAGAACAAAAATTAATTATACCGAGTTACGAAACATCGCTCGCTCTGGACCAAATCTTTATATTTAAAGATTATTTTTAGTTCATATTGCTACAAAAGTTGTTGCCGGGTATATTGGACTTATGAAGGCATACGAGTTTTGACGGCGCGACACACTGCGAGGATCCGGGTTCGATACCCGGCCGCTTGTCGAGTGAGACTGAACTGGTGTTCTGGTTAGCTCTAAGAGATTGCTCTCGTAGCAATAATACTGCCATTTGTATAAACGGTTTACATTAAAGTTCATAAATAAAAACCTGTTCTTTTAGTTTTTGAACTATAATTTTATTTTCTACATTTTTAGTTGTGAAATTATACAATTTATAAAATTATAAAATTATAAAATTTTATATTTATAAAATTATAAAATTTTAAATAATTTTGACATCTGGAAGTGAGTGAAAATTTAATTTAAAGATTCCGTCACATACATACAAGTGAAGCTAATATAATGCGTATTTCGTGTCTCAGCCCCTATGTTTTTCAAAAAACTCTATTTTCATTATGTCAGTCATTTTATGCGATGACTGTTCTAATAAACAGACAAATACATAAAAATTCTAAAAACTATATTGGTATATTTACTTTATCCCTTTTAATTATTTTTTTCGTAAATAACTTCATTATACAAACACGCCAATTCCACAGTTTTACTAAATGGATAAATTTTAATATTTAAATATACATAATATATAATATAACATGAATATCGCAATATAAAACAATCATTAGTTATGTAAATTCTAAACTATTTGCTATCCTTATATATATATTTTTTTAATTTTATTAATGTAACATTTTATGTAGAAAATCGATGAACAACATCGATCTAAATTCCATGTATCTATACCGGATTGTTCGAAAGTTGAATTTCCTAAAATAAGATAGACAGAGAACGATGTCTTATCATAATAATATTATATTAATTTTGTGAATTATGGAACTCTGAAAATATTGGCTCGTGGAACCGTGTGGACGGGTTACACGTATGAAATGTTATATTTATCGAAAGGCGAGTATACATGGAGCCTAGCGGGGTCATGTGTTGCTAGCTATTTCGGTTGTCCTGTACCGTTTCCGAAAGTTGGTGCGTGACATTCATGCGCCATTTCGCATCGTTTATGCTCTTTGCTGTGAAAATGTTTGTGCGCTTAATTTTTTCAAAAGGCATTGTCTTATCAAATTTGGATCGGTATCTGAAAATCTATTAAGTTTGATTATTATTTTTCAGACGTGAGAAAGAAAGCAAAAGTTGTATATTTTTTCCTAATTTGCGGTGCAAAATCAGCAAGCAAATTGTTTTTACTTCATTTTGATCATTTTAAATAGCAATATTGAATACCTATGAACTCCAAGATTTCCAATATCAGTGGAAATGTTTTCCATACGTAAATACATACAGACACACACACACACACGCGCGCGCTCACACACACACATACACACACATATATATATATATATATATATATATATATATATATATATGTACACATATATATCTACAAGCATTTTACGATGACCTATTAGTGTGTATGATCAGCGGAGATATGAAGAATTTTTCTGTAAATATAGTGTCTGTTGTGGCTGTGTAATTACTGGATGATACGCAATTAATTTCCATGATAAATGTAACAGTTTTAATTTGCATTATAAGCAGGCAAAAATGCTTTTGAATAAAAGATTTTTAGAGAAATAAAAACAAAATAAATTTAAAATATTTCAATTTAGGGAGATATTTACAACAAAAAAAGGAAAACGTAACAAAATAATGCTGCAAAGTTCTTTTTAAAATTATTTTTAATATAAATTTTATTATATTACTTATGAACATAATTTAGTAAGTTAAGAACTGTGAATTTAATGAAAAAGTCTGAAAATGTTATTAGAAAAAAGTACCTGAGAAATTATGTGTATAATAACTAATATTGATTTAATAAATCAAGAGATAATTAGTTCAACTAATTGTAAAAAAACTAAATAAAGTGTTTTAAAACACCTAGTGCCATTTCATCATAAAGAAATAATCGTGGATGCATATTTAATCTCAGTTTTATAATTTTCAAAACATAGATCAAAATGAGATTACCAAATTGGCTTATATGACAATATTGGTGCGGCAAAATATAAGCCGACCTGCATTAAATAATGTGATCCCATTCAAATAAATTTATTCACAGCATAGATTTTGTAAGTACAACCATAGCTGTGACATTCATTTAAATGGCTATTAGACTATGGCATTTTCAATTCTTTTAATAATTAAAATGCATCACTTCTGTGAACATATTTAACCAAACTTAATAAATAGGTGGAATTTGGAATCCGTATCATCACGAAAATTACTAAATACAATGGGCTATTATAATATAAATTTCAGGTATAAAACTTAAACCGTAGAATCATAAATAAAATTTATTATGGCCAGTACTGTCGTTTCATTAAAATATGTTGCGTTTGATGTTAGCCGACCTATACCTGGGTAGCGGTTGCGTGACGTGAATAATGCGTGTGGCTCTGAATCTGGTTTCATGAACAGCTATTGACCTTGACTTAAATATCTCTGAAACTTACACGAACTCTAATTAATAGTATGAGTCTAAAGTGCATAATTCATAAAAGCATCTATTTTTAACCCTGTACTACACATATACATTTCTGATATTTATATAATTGTCGATCCATTTAAAAGGTGATTTATAGACAATAACTAAACAAAGAAAAATATGACAAAGATGTTAATAGTTAATGTAAAATGCGAAGGATGATAAGTAACTATAAAGGCTACATTTCGAGTCATTATCATCGAAAAATTGATAAGTAAAAACTCATAGCATTATGTGCCAAATTTTTGTCCAAAACCTTTGTTATGAATACGTATCTCATATTTTCTAACATATTCAAACTTCAGTAAAGTCGATATTACTTACAGTTTAGTTTTTTTAAACTAATTTTCCAAAATTTTCCCAATTTTTTCCCATGTATAGCAGTACTAAAATATTGGGTCGGCCAAAAGTTATATATATATATATATATATATATATATATATATATATATATATATTGGAAAACATTCTTCTATTGTTCTAGAAGTTTCCATGATCGAAGACATATAAAGGGCGCGACACGCTCTCACTGATTGAGTAATAACTAAGATGCTGCTCTGTTAATACGCACGCACGAACCAATCTAATCACTCTGCTGCCGTAGCTATGCGTATTATAGGCCAACGCGTAGCTTCTGAAGTAATATTTGCAGGTGCTGCAAAACGATGGTTCCAGCAGTTTCATAGCCGCGATTATTCCCTGAGTAATCAACTATGCTCTGGACGATCGGTGGAATTGGATAGCGATGGATTAAAATTGTTAATTGAAGAAGATAGCCGCTGAGGAAAAAAAATCTATTTACACAGTTTTAAAAAAATTTAAATATTACACCGCTTGAGAAAAAGGTTGAAATACTGTGCGCGGGTACTGCATGAACTTGGCCGGGATCAGTTTTACCACCGCGCTGAAATCTCTTCCCAACTTTTGACTTTTCAGCGAACTTTGCGCTAGTTAGATCATCTTGTTACCGGAAATTGAAAATGGGTTCTCCATATTAATCATAACCGGAAACATTTGAAGTGGAAACTTCAGCGTAAACGTCCTCAATATGACAAAATATTTTTTTCTCCATGATAATTCCCGTCCTCATATAGTCAAATACAAAAAAAAAACCTTAAAAGTTTTGGGTTTTGGTTGGACAGATACAGGACATAGGACAGTGGTTTCATAGCCACCATATTCCCCAAATCTTGCAACTACTTATTATTGTTTGTTTAGATAGCTCATCAACGCCTTACGTGAAAAAAAATTTATTGATAAAGACCACCTACGACAGTTCATAGGCCAATTTTTTTTCATTTCAAGCCACCTGAATTTTACGCATATGCTATCCACTCCTGCCAGTGGGTTGGAACCATTATGTGGAATATTAATTAGTTTGAAATTAGAAATATAGTAAAAAGTAATAATAATAATGACCGCTCATTACCTATTAGCCAACCCAGTATATGTGCATAATGTGTATAAATATTTATATATATATGTATATATATATATATATATATATTAATATATATATATAAATATATATATATATATATATATATATATATATATATATATATATATATATATTAATATATATATATAAATATATATATATATATATATATATATATAGCTGAAACTTATTTATTTTTTCTAAAAAACCGTAATAATATACTATTTTATACACGTCTGTTTATAGATCATCAAGATATTTTAAAAGTTAAATTTAATTTTCATTTGTATTTTTTCCTATGCATATGAAAATTAATTGACATTGAACTAAATTCATCAAAATAAAATCAATATTGAACTATTCGGTGAGCAGCTAATAAATCTATCATTTTTAGGCTACTTTTTTGGAACGTTTCAAATAAACTCTGGCAGGATATAAAATGAGCACAGCGTTCAATCTTCCTTTCAGTAAGGAACTGAATATCGGCATTAATTAAAAATTATGGAAATTTGTCATAGAAAACTTAGAGTGCTTTTAGAACGCTTGATGAATTTCGTTTATGATAAGAAGTGAATAAAGCAACTCATAATGTGTACATGACGATGGCTACAGATGTACTCTCTCATGACACAGTCAAGTATTATTTTCAAATACTAGAAAAAGAAAATTCTGATCTTCGTGATAATCCTCATCTAATATAATCACATTAACATCCGACAAAAATTATGTTCAAAATAATATGAATCAATCAATAAACTTTAATTACTTTTCAGGTAAAATTTTGTAGGAAACAGATATGAACAAACAGATACTTGGACCTGCTAATCTTTAATAAGTGTCTGTACGTAATACATAATTCTGATAATTCCCATCTTTATTTTCCAGCAATGAATAAATTATCGAGTATGAAATAAATCTTATTGCATTCGTCAATATACACGCCTGTGACTGCAAATTATATTTCTGAAACGACTAAAAAAAACAACTCCTAACTTTTGGCAACCCGCTTAATATTTTATCATTAATCATTTTCTCTGAATGATTGATATAGAAGGTAGTCATAGCAAGAGACCAAAATAAGTAATTATATATTTACTACTGTTTTATAATCTGCAGATCACGCAAAATACTTTCCTATGACGTGTAACTCCATTAACTAAGTTCTCGTTCTGAGTTGGCTCAGTTTTATTCTCAAGATTTGATGTCTTTAAAATATAATATACTTCTAAAAAATTAATTCATACACTATAAATATACTATAGTAACAAAACTTTAGAAATACAGTATGTATTTCCAAAGTTTATTTAGACATACTAAAGTTATATTTCCACGTGGGCGTATTATCTTTGAATAAGGTTAAACTATATAGCAAACGTGTTAGCTAATACAAGTGAAATACAAGTGACGTAACGTAACACCCCATTAGAGTTTCCGCAGAATAGAGGTAGTGGATATAGCAGTAAATGTTTACGTTCCTATTTTCATATACATTCAATCTTCGTATCCTGGCTTGTTTTGTGTCACTTTAAGATATACAACTAGTTAGAATGATAATTATTTTATCTGCACTTATATCCTACTACGGTGCCGTGACTTAACAATAAAATAATTCTTACAAAATTAGCATGCTTATGTTAAATAAAAACTAAATTATGATTATAAAATAATGAAAGAAAAAATCACATTGACCACAAATCAAAACGTACAACATTTAATTGCTTGTGATTTAGAAACTATACGCAAAAATAAACTATTTAAGTTACCAATTGATTATCCTTTTCACGAAACTATCCACATCAAATAAATAACTTGTTTTTAATTTTCATACCTTATGTGTTTGTTTAAAAATTAAACTGTACATATTTTGGTTGACAATGTATTGCTTAAGAGCCTTTAATTCCATTACATACTTCTGTAATCTACAATTTGCTTGGTAACCAAGAGCTACTTAATATTCGAATAGATACAAGTAAATTTAATATGATTTAAAAGCAAATTAACCAGTATCTTTACTTCTGTAATTTTCAGCTTACGATATGTTTCCGATTCCACCTATTACGTGCGGTTACGGTGTGACTTTTGCTTGCTTTAGATTATTACGTTGTGTAAAATGTCTTTAAAATTGCATAATTAATTATAACCTACGACTTACTTCCATACCACCGGGACAATAAAACATTTGGTATACGGAGGTCATGAAAACAGAAAAATATAATATTTAACGAGGAAATGTGGCAACGTAAAGTATCTAATTGTTTCGTGACTAAATAAAATTAAACTAAATGTAAAGAAAATCTTGAAAATGTGTGGATTATCATATATACCTTTTAGTAGTGAGTGAAATAGAGTTTCTATGAATCCTACTCATACACATAATAAAACGATAAGCAGACCGTGTCTCACTATAAATAAATAATCTACTAGCAAAACAGACGGACAAAAGTTAATTTTCTTAATTTCAAAGAAGATTGATACATTTACTAAACAGAATGTAATCACAACTTAATTCTTTAGAGTAAATTTTTATACCTTTTCTTAGTTAAACAATAATATTTACTCACTAGAAAATATAAAAAACTACATTTTCATGTGTCATATTTATACTAAGGAATAAGAAAGACTAAAGTCAGTAGTTCTAAGACATACTCGTATGTATAAACCTACTAATATAGTTTTGTTTTCTTAACTAAAGCAACGTTTGAAAACAAAATCTAGGCCACGATCAAATAATCGAATGCGACCAACTCCCTTTCCGTGCAGATCATAAGCAAATCAATAATTCAAGAATTAATGATGTTCCGTCACATGGGGATCAGACTGGCAATCGCAGATTATTAATCACACTAATGATCGAAAGTTTCTAGAGAGCAGTAAGCTTCGTGCAAACTTGTTAACAATTGATGTTAATTGTTGATCGAAAGTTCAGATATAGAGAATGATAAGTTAAATTGTCCTCAACATGCAAATGCTTTTAAACTCCGCGATAATACATTTGTAATTATTGAAGATCAATTGAATGTAAAATTTTTCCTCATTTTATTTATGTGCTACTTTCTCCTTTACTTCAAAAATGCCTTTCCTTTTTCTTTTTTTCCCTTTTACTAATTTATATTACTTAGATTCAATCATTTTATTACAAATTAATTCAAAAATTTTCACCATGTTTTCACATTCAAGTAATTTGAAATTGATTGTTTATCAATAACATTATAGACATTTTATTAAGGTTTTCAGTGACAGCGTGTGGAGAACTTTATCTGAGTTGTAAAACAAGTATAAAATTTGAAAAATAACCAGAATTGAAACATATTTAACTCATTTCCATAGTGCCAAAGTTGTACTAAGTGGAACTCATATTTCTCATTGAATCTTTAAATTTTATTTTATATTACTTACAACATGTTATATACAAAGTATAGTGTAGTAATGCGTGTAAAAAAATTGAAGGCAAGAAAATTTTAAGCAAAACAAGGTTATAATAAAATCTGTCAAATTCGAGTGGAATTCACAATACAAATGTTCTGTCCACATTTAGGCATTTATACACATTTAATGGTACATAATATTCCTATTAAACTATTTACAAAACTGTAATTTTTACAATACATTTAATAAAAATATGTTGCCTACTGTATTTGTTACAGGCGCACATTTAAAAAATATATTTTTTATGTCATATAAATTCAAATTAACGATTTTCGGATTTGTGTTTCTTTTCCTGTGCTCTAAGACCTTGCTCCTTGCCAAATTTTTATAATTCTAGATCAACCAAAAGTACCCTATAGGTTTTGATTCATTTGCGAGTGTCAAAATATGAGGCGGCATAAATGACCGTATTTTTAAGGTTCTTCTTGATTACGTTGACATAGAAGTTTGATTTTTTACAGCTCTACAGGACCGTAGATCTAGTATAAGATATTAATTTCACCTAAACGCGTTCCTGAGAAAAAGGGTCTTGACAGAAAAACAGATACAAAACGAAATGATTCTATAAAGGTTCTTTTATTTCTTTTTGAGCGGTAAAAAAAAATTTAATAAATGAATTACTGTAACTTTGTGATAGCTGATCAATTCTTAGAATGAAGACTTATTTTAAAACAATTTTTACTAGTGATTTTTTTATTTCAATCTATAACTTATAACAAAAATTATTAAAATTTAATGAATTTAGGATAACTTTAACAAAAATTAATAAATATACATTTGGTTTCATTGTACACGGTAGCGAACATTGCAGTTTATAGTTTATTTTTAATATATTTTTTTTAAATAATCTCCAAAACCTGTTTTTTACCAAATATAAATAAGTACGTTACTCACTATTAAGTCACCGCGTTACTGCATTTCATCTATATTTAAAATCTTCGTGAGGAATATAATTATAAAAAAAGAAAACTTTCATATCCATTAACTTTTGTAAAAGATATATAAGGAAATATATCTATAAGGAAATTTTCGTAATTCCACCTTATAAGCGAGCACTATTATTTCTAAATTTTTCTTTAAATACTGCCCATAAATTTATTCCAATAAAATTCTGCGCAGAACTCCATACGCGGGCTTATATTCCATAATTTGGTTGCGTACTAACTAATCTTGTACCACAGTATAGCGTTGATAGGTGCTCAATTATATTAATCAATATGACTTCCGAAATAGAATTAGGATATTTATAGCTAATATTGCGAATATTTTGATTGTAGTTTTCTTTCAAAAACAAAACAATCTCATTTGTAAATCATTGTTAGAATTAAACTAGAAATATAACTCTGTAAAAATGTTATATAATTTATCCAAGCTTATCGATTATTCTAAAAGCTGTAAAGGAAAACTTTAGTTCAAATAATTAGAAAACATCCTGCCTCTTTGAATATCCATCTTTAAAGTCTTCAAAGAATTTGGCTTTATACTTAAATGTATATCCCCATAAAATACAAATGGTTCAAAAAAATCAAACCAGAAGACTACAATAAGCGGAAAATTTATTGTCAGGAAATGTTAAAATTTTTTTCAGAAAATGGGATGGACAAGATTTATTTTAGCGATGAATCATACTTTCATCTCGAAGGTTAGGTAAATAGTCAAAATTATCGTTACTGGTCGTCCAGCAATCCTAAAGAAAAGCATCAAAAATCATTACATAGCCCTAAAATGTATGGCGTGCAAGATCGTCGAAAAAAATCATCGGGCCATTTTTTTTCGAGAATGATTGCGGTGCAAGAGTTACAGTGACGAGCGAGCGGTATATCGAAATGATTAACATTTTTTTATACCGTAGCTACGAGAGGAGATACTGACGAGTCAGATGTGTTGGTTTCAGCAAGACGGGACTACTACTCACACAGCTAGGGACACAATCATCTCCATGGACACAATTAGAGCGTTATTTCCGGGAAAAGTCATGTGTCGATTTGGAGACATAATTTAGCCACCCAGATTGCCAGACTTAAATCCAGCTGACTTTTTTCTATGGAATTACTTTAAAACAAGAGTTTTGATACCCCTCCTATGAATTTGGAGTTGCAGAAGTCTAAAATGAAGAAAGAAGTTAGAACCCTCTCAGTTGACGTTCTGCAGCGAGTCATTGCAAATTCGCGCTTACGCTTTGAGGAGTGCATTCGCCATGATGGGTGACATCGTGATAGTGTAATATTCCGTACATATCTACTTTAGTTTACTGTAATTAAAATATTATAAGTACAATAATTGGTCTCTTATTATTATTTAAAATTTGAATTCCGCACTTAGACACCATTTTTATACATATTTTCACTTAATTTCTTACTTAAAACGTTTAGTACAAAGATGGTGTATTTTTGTTAAGCCAGATTTATTTATAACTTGAATTTATACTCGTAAAAATATTAATAAAAAACTTATTTATTTAGATTATGATCTAATCTCTTGAATAGAAGAAGTAAATAAAATATTTTAATGTTTCCTTATGTATTAGGAAATAATAAATAATCCCGGGTAGAATAGTGCAATGAAAATAAAACTGGACCAACATTGAGCGTAGCTGCAATTTGAGAATCGGTATTTGACTTTTCTTGTTACACTAGTTCTTTGGGTAAAGCAAAATAGAATTTATTTTCTTACTTATAATGCTATTAAAAGAAACGAATAGCTTGTTGCAATCATTTAACAGTACTAGACGTTACGTTACATTTTAGATTTGCCCACTGAAAAGGATACGATATAAACTCTAAGGCAATATGTATATTATATCTCAACTTTGACTCTCACCTCTGTAAGAATAAAGAACAACCATAATATGATATAGTTCTTTGTCCAGACATAACTCTTTCGAATCGTTCAGTTATTCTCATAACAATTTTCATACATTTTCTTTTATTTTCATTAATATTTATTCTACAATCTTACAGATATTACTCTATCTAGTCCGCCCATTTCTTATTTTACCTTTCATATTTTATTTTTCTACCATCTTTCGGAACCACTTTCACTGACTGTCATTGTTGACTGACTCACATGTTGCATAATTTATTAACACGCATTCTTCGTTTTCTCCCCGAAAATCCTCGTTCAAATAATGTGAATGTTTCAGCAGACATTCCGTAATGATATCTTATTCACCACATTCGGCCTACTTTCATGTTTCTCTTCATATTACACAAGGTCTGTTCCATATACTTATTATCATAAGTGCACTGTTATTTTCATTTAAGTTATAATTTCAACCATCTTTCCACGACTTTTATTTTGTCATAATAATACAAGGTGACCATAAATTTGAAAAATAAACTATTTCATTAATTTGATCTTCATTAACGAGATTGTTTATTTAGAAAATTTGTTACAAATTTATACACACACGATGATATAACAACTGATAAAAACTTTAATGAACATATCGAAGCCCAAAAAATTAAATTCACTGTGTGGATGCTTATTTTACGACAACAGAAAAGTGAAGCAAAACCTGTACGAACTCATACAAGCAGAATATAATTTAGTGACGTTTCGTCACTTCAGAAAGATATAATAAAAGGTTAAGAAAAAAACTACAATGGTAGGATCAGGTACTTAAAGATAGTAACGAGAGTTGCGATAGTAACTTCTAAAAGTATTATTTATTTATATATAACTAATTACAAATTAAAGGGAAATTTATTTTTTTCTGCCCTTGGAATATTTGTTAAATGGATGTAAAACAAACGTTTGAAAATTCTGATTTCGATCGAAGAAGCCATTCATAATAAAAAAGTGATATAACCAATAACAAATACGTCTTTTCCTCTGACACTAGGTTTCGATAAGATCAACAGTCGTATTTTGTTTATTATACAACATTCTATTGCTTAATAATGTGTTAATATAAGTTAATTTTGCCGTGATATTTGTTGCTTTGTCTGCTCTTATACGAAGAATTAAAGCTACCATCAAGTCTTATCCATTGTAAACAATTTAATAATGTTGCACAATTTAAAAGTATTACAATATAATTTACCATTCTGTGGCGAATGTATATTAGACGGTTATTTACGGCAATGCTGTGTACTTCCAATTAATAAGCAATGCAAGGAATATAGATGACGCAGTTAAATGGAATGGAGCAAAGTGAATTGCAGTTTAATCCGCATAAATGCTCAATATAATAAGCAGTTTAATCCCCATAAGTGTTCATTTCCATTTGTGATCTCACAGGAGCCAACTATTACTTAAATACGCTATTGAAATTTGTGTTCATGCGTATTTTCCCTCAATTGGTTATATGAAATACTTCCGTTTTGTGAAATACTTTCCGGTTGTAATCATATAGGACTTACCAATATAAATATTTCACAACAAATACATTGGGGTTTGTTAATGTGTCTGTGTAGTAATTTTCAAAGCAAAATTGTCTGATCACTTGAAGATTTAGATGCGATATTTTTAGGCAGCTGATACTTCGTTACGATTAGTTTATCAACAATTATTTCTTGTCTCTAATATTGTGAATTGATTCCTTATATTTCGATAAGTAAACAGTAAAGTAAAAAAGAAATAACTGATGTTGAAATAAAATTTAAAAAATCTATTAAAAAACTACGCAATATTTGAGATCACATTTCTAAATATTTTTAGTAATAGCATTTGTACCTTTAGGTGTGCAAGTGAAGGCCCTTACTTCTATTTAGTAAACATAAGTGAATAAATTCTAGACTTTCTTCCTATCCTCCGACGGGATCCTATTCGTTATTTTACTGTAACCAAAGTTATTTTTGGTATATTGTGGTCTAGGTGTACCTAAACATATTTGAAAATACTTGTCAGTGTAATTTACGAAATGCGTGGACAACTTTAATGCCTCATTTAGATAATATCAATAAAATTGTCATTGAAAATCATAATACGTGAATTAATTACCGTTTAAAAATTCTTTTTCCCTTTAATAACTTCCTAATTATTGTGTTATTGCAGCAAAATATAGAATAACATTCAAACTTTGTCAAGGTTATCAAATGTAATGGAATTCCTATTTAAGTAAACAAAAAAAAAGATTTCCGTCAAATGAAATATTTTCTACATTTTGTTTAATAAAAACGTTTTTATTTATCAATTAGACATCGTTGAACGAAGTGAAACGTCGTCTTATGTTGAATGAGAACAAACTGTATTTTTATTTTTCAGTAAAATAATAATATGGTTATGCTCTTAAAATAACATAACTTGTGCAAGAACTGGATCTGCCTGAAGACTTGCAATTCTTGATTGAGTTTTATAAACGTTCATTTCGTATAGAATATTAAATTTGTAAGCATGCAAATTATACTTTTTTGTCTCCTAAAATTTAAAAATATTGCAAATATCTTCATTTAATGATAACCTAACCTTGTTGACAATATACGCCCAAACACCATCACGCAAAGTACAATCCTCTTAAAGCCTCTTAAAGCCTCCTCCTCTAATAAGTGCGATATTGTGATGACGATGACCTCTTCTTTATTGTATTTACGGTTGATCAAAAACTTTGCAATAGATACACACATTTATACATTTATATTAATCTATGTTTATATGTATTTTTGTACGGGTATTAATATTGACCCCGAGATATGTCCATGATATAGTTATAAGTTATTCGATGACATAGACCATTTCCATCTGTATTATATACATTTTCCATTTAAATAAATAATAATAATCGTGAAATACAATAAGTGAAAATATTGTGTATTGAGAGATTTGTATTTTAACATTAACACATCAAAATAAAGTACTATATACATAAATATTTAAACTTGTGTAAACCTTACCAATAATACATTAATTACACAAAACAATTACAAACAATACATACAGTGTACGTAAGTTGAATGTAGTAATATAGGATATTGAAGAACAACTGCTACAAACAGTAATTAGAAAAAATTATGGAAATCCATCATTAACCCAAGATAATAAAGAAATAAAAGTCAACAGTAACAATATTAACAGTTACAAATTAATAACAATAAACACAAGGAGAAATTAAATAAATGTACAATATTTAATTTGTGAAGATGAAAAGACAAAAAACAAAAAAGGTAAGAATTGAAAATTTAATATTAACTTTAAAAGTTATATAATTTCATATTATTTCAAAATACTGATATTCATATAGTATACCTAAGAATAGATAACGAGATAACGAGCTAGAGAATATGTAGGGAAGGTGAAATATTCTCTTAACATAGTCCCAAAGTCTATGTAAGTGTGCGTGGGCACCGGCATCAGCCCGAGCGGTATGTAGGTAGAAGAGGGCGGAACTACGAGTTGCCCTCCCCACGATACTGCAACTATCCACTATATTAGCATAACTGAAATGACTATGACAGATATTATAAAGCACATTTTTCACGAGTTAAACATGCCTGTTATAGGGAATGCAGTATTTAATGAGTATAATGCATCATAATAGTCTCTTTCAATACGCCCAACGTATTAAAATGATGTTTCTACAGGTATAATTCGTTTTTGCGATCATACATTCTGACAAGATCGAACGATTAGTACATACTGATTCAGAGGATTCGATACATTCTCATTTGCTTAAATTGTTTTGTAGTTCTTAAGATAAAGCCCAGTAAAAAAAACCCGAGGCAATGTGCTCAACGTGAATGTTAAAGTGTAATTACGATCAAACATCATGCTAAGATAATGTATGCAATGAAAAATCTCCAAAGAATGGTTTCCAAAATCACATATTTAGAAACCGACTTTCGTGTTTTTAGAAAAAAATAATAGATTTATACTTACTGCGACTTAATTGTATCTTTTTTAGTCTGCAATATACACCTAATCTATTAAGATCTTCTTGACGATAAAATATACACCTAATCTATTAAGATCTTCTTGAATATACACCTAATCTATTAAGATCTTCTTGACGATAAAATATACACCTAATCTATTAAGATCTTCTTGAATATACACCTAATCTATTAAGATCTTCTTGAAGATAAAATCAATACTTTCTGCGTAATCTAATAAAATTGTTACAACGATAACATGTACCTTGCATAGACCACAGACTTTACACCCACAAGTTATCCTACAATAATTCTGCACAGTTAACACCGTAGGTAGTGGGGTGGGTATTGTTAATCCATTAGAATATTACACCTCTGATATTTTTCTCTATAATTCTAATCAGCCTCTTATTATGTACATGTTTAATAATAATCACGATTTTATGCAAACTAAATTAAAGTTTGGAAATATTTGAGAAAATTTATTCAAATTATATTATTATAAAAAATATAGGAGTTTAAAAAAAGTGTCGGGAATTAAAAATATACTGGTTATCCATATGATGTTCCGATTATATATTTGAAATTATTCATGGTTATGTTAGTAGCCGGTCACATATTGTTATTTAACGCGTGTAATCTCTAGTTATATTATACTAATTATTCCAAAAATACTTCAAATAACACGGTGATTCATTCATCCAGCTTCCATGTAATAAATAAATTAAAACAGTAATGTAATAATAAATATATTTATTCATTAAATATACATATACTTTAACATCTAAATAAATTAAATTTTAACAATGGGCTTTATAACATCACATATCGCGTACCCCTCGCTGGGCAAAACTTATTTACATGTACACTATATATACCTATATACCTTTTCAATATATTGGAACCAAGATGTATCTATAATGCTATTAGTTTGCCTACTTTCTATTAATAGTCAGTGAAATATATAAAAAAATTCAATGTATAATATTTAGTCGCAAAAGAAATTCAATTTATAATATTTAGTCACAAAATAACTAGTGAAAACGACGGAAATTTTATCAAGCAAGCGAGATAAAATTGCAGATCAAACTTTGCAACGAATTAACAAGATTTTTTAAATATCTTCGCCTTAATGAATATATTCTGATTGTAGTGCTTTTATTGTTGTGCGCCAATGCGTAAATCTAGATCGGACATAATTATTTTTCAAACGATCGATTCATTATTCTAACAAAATAAATTATTCTTTAATTAATGAACACAGAGGATTGTTGCTATCGCCTTTTAACAAGGAACAAGGATATTTTTAAACATTTTTTCTCTACGTATTCAAGAAATGCCTTGTTACAACTCGACACGTTTACATATTAAAATTTTTATAAGTGTTAACTAATTGAAATAAGTGCAAGCTAATATGTTTTACCACTGCAAATTTTCAAATTTCTAAATCAAACATGTTCTTAAAAAAAAATAATAATAATATGATTTATTTGTGGATATAAAATACAACAGGTAAAGTGATAGACATGTACAAAAATTTTCTTAGAGATTAGTTCTAAGAAAATTTTTGACAAAATTAAAATTAAAAATTAAGTTAGACACCTTAAACTTCAATTTCTCAATATTTTATCCACAAAAAGGTTACTAGCGTTACTACAAATATATACTAAAAAGGTTACTACAAATATATACTCATACATATAAACACATATGAAATACATAATTACATATACATACATACATACACATATACAGTTTATACTCATACACACGTACATACACGTACACATACACAATATATAATATTATTAATAATTATTTTTAATACATGTATTATGTACAGACATATTACATATAACATAGCACAAAAAAAAGAAGGTATTAACAATAAATATAATTTGAATCGAATGATTTGGAAGAGCCGATATTTACCGTTTATTCCGTTTGCATTAGCTGGGTCAAAAGCCACTTACGGATTGACCTTTTAAAAGTAGTCATAGATCACTGTGACGTAGAAACAAATGGACAGACACTTAAGTTATTTTATAGGAGGTCCATTTTATTTTATATCGGTACCCTAAAAAATGATTTTAATCGGCTGGACTGAAATATTACTCAAGCTTTGAAAAATTGAATCGGAAATCTGGATTTCATTTATTTCTTTTTCGACGCTCAAGGTAGAGACCTTGAAACTTGCGTATAACAACACGCAGACCCTGTTCACGTAATTATTATTTCATTATGTAGAAATATCTCACAATATGTCAGCACAGCTTTAATGGTTGAGAACTTAAAAGGCTTTCCGTGTTAGTTAAATTCCTTAACAAACTTAGTTTGGCCTAAATACTGCTGTGAAGTAAATTGTTTGCTAGTTTATGGGAATTATATAATTATCCTAGGGGTACTTAGCCTAATCCAAGGTTTCTAAGTTATCACACGAAGGTAACGTCAAATGATAATAAATAAAAAAAAAAAGTTAAATTCGATTTAGGATTTCTCACTTCGTGCCAAAAATTATGGATTCTTAATTGAGGCTCATTGAAAACCACTTCAGTTTATTCTTAACTCAATCTCTAAAACTATTGGTTTTTAAAATTTTATTTATAATGCTATATAGGAAAAATTCTATTTCCATTACAAACATTTCAAAGGACTTTTATACGCTGCATGTTATTTTTTCATCTGTTTTTTATTACAATTTATTTCCTTAGAATTCAGTGAAAATTTAATGATACTCAGCTAGACAGAAAATTCGTTCACAATTTTTAGACATTAGAACACTAATTTAACTGATTTAAAAGAAAATCTTAGTTTAGTCAGCACATAGTATATTAATTCAGAAACAAATTAATCGTTAGTTATATAACTAGTTTTAATAAAAATTGTAAAATACAAAAAAAAAGATAATTTTATATCACAATTTTTTTTAAACTTAGTTAAACATAACGATAGGAAAAATGAGATTGAAATAATTATTTAGTTAGACGAAACTATATGATAATTTTTATCTTTTTATTTTTATCAACTTGCATGAACATGATCCGAATTTAATATATTATTATACGGATAATATTATCCATTAAGACGCCAGAATTATGAACTAAAAAAGAAATTTTTGATGTATGACAAGGTAACATATATGTCACAAAAAAATAATTATGGAATCGCGATAAATAAAATCGAATAATGAAACGGTAATTCAAAAGTTAAACATTCAAAACCAGTAAGTCTCAAGAGCGATGTGTATTTTGAAGTCGAATTATAAAAAAAGTTCCAAATATTTGAAATTTCTAAAAATCAAGTATTGTGAGTAACGTGTCCAGGAGTCCAGTCTCAAGAGCGATATGTATTTTGAAGTTCATTTAAAAAACATAATTCAAAATATTCGAAATTCAAAACTATAAATTCTCACCAGTGACATTTTGAGTAGCGTTGCGAAGGGTTGAGAACCCATACATTACAAAAAAGAGAAGGGGCCTTCAGTATGGTGGAACAGTTTATACTGGTTTATACGGCCGTGTCGCTTTAGTCTACTCCTGTATATTTTTCCAAAAGTAACTACACTTTAAAAATATAAATAATACGCTAGTACTTCCGAAATGTCAAACTCAAATCTAAAAGAATTTAAACGGTTCTAGCAAAATTATTAATACTCAAAGTCCAGCCCATTTTATTCATATCTCAATTCACTCTAAATTTCAGGAATATCGTTTATTGGATGTGTGAACTTTTTTGGATTGAAACTCAAAAAGACATTGAAAACGATTAACCGTGTCGTAATGACAATTCGTTCAATGAGCATGCATTTCCCTCGCTGGATGTATCAAACAAACGATGCTCGAATCGACGCCGCATTGCGGAAACTGGAAATTAAATTGTTTTCCATCGCTTTGTTCAGTCAACTGCAAATTTACGCTAGAGCTCGCTCGTATAACATAGAAGTAAGGTCGTCTCATGATAGTATTGTCAGGGTATTTATTAATTTTATTTTTCCGGTGATGCTGGTAGGCAGATCACGTGAAAATGGAAAAAATATGTTTTATTCATTTTCATCAAAAGTATAAGTTACGACCAATGTTCTAGTTCAAAATTTATTTTGTTGATTCCTCCCAGGGGGTTAAAACTGTAGCATTTTACCAACATATGACGCTGCGCTAAAGTCTCTATCAATGTTTATTAAGTATGTATAATGCTATTTATTACATCTACTAACGTGAATGTGGAAATTTTTACCGCTGATGTATATAGGGAATTTAAATATAAAAAAAATATGTTTAAACTAAAATAATAAAAATGTTTGAATTTAAGATATAGTTTTAAAATTTACAACACCATGTCACAAAAATTTATTATTTTAGGTATAATTCACAACGAATATAAGTGTTATTAAATTATACCTAATAATAAATATTTAACCTATATAAATATTCCAGTGAAGACGTTTTTATAAAAAGTTTTCCCGTACATATTTTTCTGTTATGTTTGCTTACATCGAGATTTAAACAAAATCGAAATCGTGACTTCTTCAAAGCAAGTAGAAGCTGATATAAATTAAATCCAAGTCGGGTAAAAACTGCCAAAGAAAAAACGACTTCAAGAAACATATGAATTTATAACATTCCATATTTTTAACCGAATATTTTTGCAGGGTTCCTATATACTACTTAAGTTTAATAAACTATGGTTGATACATTTAGAGATTATTGAAATATTAAATAGATAATCAATGTATATTCAAGTGGAAATATTGATTATACTGATTTACATATTATAATTATCACATAATACTCAATAACACTTATTAGTATATCAAAGGGAGCGCTCATTAATTAGCTGATGTGTTTACTACAAACTTACATTGGAAAGGTGTCATTACATTCTCGCGGTATTATGTAATAGAACATTGACGTCTACTTAGTTCGTAACATGCAAATATTTCAGTTCACTAATTAGTAATTAAGGAAAATACATTTGAATGCTTCGTCACATTGTTGAATACGTATATATATATATATATATATATATATATATATATATATATATATATATATATATATATATATATATATATATATATATATATATATATATATATATATATATATATATATATATATATATATATACACATACATACATATATATATATATATATATATATATACTTTTATGCTGAAAATGAAAATGTTCATATACCTTGCATCTTGCAAATGTTTATACGTTATAATAAGCTTATTACCATGTAAAATCTGAATTAGGAATTTTCAAAGTGTGATATAGAAGCATTAATATAAGGAATTTGTGTTACAAATGATGTATACCCCAACTATTGTTTGAATATCCCCCATGTCATGAGTTCTGCTAAGAAATTGGTTTGCAATACATGTTAGGAAACTGAAAGATTTACCACTTTAACGTATTTTTACGCTTTTAAACTCTTATTTGATAATTTACCAGTTATTGGAAAATATTGTAACATAATGTTTTCTGACAGGATGTGTTACATATTTTCTTGAATCCTCTTTTATAATTTCGGTAATCATGAGTCTCAAGAGTGGCAACTGTGATGAGCTTGCCATGAGCCAGTTTTTGTCCGCGTTTTTAACATTTTCAGGAGAAAAATACTTATATCTAATTCTTATCGAGCTGGGATTAGCGGCGATGGCGTAGAACAGTTTGATATATTCACGCTGATATGGCACCTATCAACTCACGAAGGTACTTTTATGATACTACACGAGGGGTGATTAAGTTATATGCTTCTTATGGAGTAAAGAGAATTTCTTTCAAATATCATGTTGTCTACTTAATTATATACTGTATATAAATTACTTCCAAAGTTTGCATCATGCACTTAGCATGTAAATAAATAATTAAACAATTTAATAAAATAACATACTTCGCATATGTTTATCGGACACCAATTAAGTTTCCCTTGCCAAATTAGAATAATTACTTTATACAAGTAACTAAAAAAATTAATTACTGACAACAATATCATTAACGTAATTTTAAGTTAATGTAAAACCTTCGATATAATTTCAAATTTAAAAACGATTAGAAAATAATATAAACAACCTTTTTAAAAATTCGTAATTAATCATTTATATTTCATTTATTGCACAGATGAAAATAAATTTTTAAATGAAGATAAATTTTCTTTTATTTCCTTTAAACTGCTTAGAATATACTCATAACACCTAAATACCGCTATGAAAATAATACATTAATTTAAAACAAGCTTAGACATGAACCACTTAAATATTCAGTTAGCATCTTACTGGCCTTATATAAAATTTTAAATTCGCGTTCTGCGTAAAGCACTTAGAGCATTATTTTATGTACTTGTCAATGCCTGTCACATTAACGTGTTATTAATAGTTGGTATTCCAAAATTTACTCAACATTTTCTTAAAATATCATTTTCTGCAACTGTTCAAATGAAACATTTAATTTTTTATCTGTCAGTTACTTTTATGTAGACTGAGTCGTATATATTAATCTTACACTCATGAGTAAATAGATGTTTCGTACATTCGACTAATATTTTAAATATCAAAATTGGATGTTTGGATACTTGTTACGAGATTGCACCTAAATGGTTGACCAGATAATTCCAGGATTTACCAGTACGGCTATAGTACATAACTAATATTAATTTTTTGGTTGCTCGTGCAGGATGGAACTCGATGGTTTTATTCAATTATAAAGATTTAACAGTACTGCATAGCAATAAATTAGATTACTACATTTTAAAGCGTTTACTTCGAATCCAAAACTTCCATATAAATCTCACTACCTTAATCGAATATTTAAGCGGCGAAGCCGCAGCCAAATAATAATTTATGACAAGCTAATTAAAGTTACTGCCCTAAAAACTTACGAGTACCGCAATTATAAAAGGGTATTTAAAAAATTTATTAAACACATTCCGACAGAAAACATTATGCTACAATATTTTTCAGGAACTAGAGAATTATCAAATAAGAATTTAAAAGCGTAAAAACGCTTTAAGGTTGTGTGTCTTTCAATTACTAAATTATTTATGTATGCCAATCTCTTAGCTGAACTACTGATGTGGGGGCTATTCAGCCTGTATCTGGGGTATAAATCACAATATACCAAATATTTGTTATCTCAATATGACATTCCTTACATTAATCATTCGATATCGTTGTTTACAAAAGTCGTTATTCAGATTTTATATTGTCAGTAAGCTTATTATTAAGCAGAAAAATTTGCAAGAGGGCAAAAAAATGGAAAATTTTCATGAATAACACAGAGTAAGGATATTTTAAACGTCAATTTTCATTCAGAAAATAATTTAATGTGCTGGAAAAAACATAGTACCTTAAACTGGGGTTATATTTTTACACTCTGTTTTGAATAATGATTACAAAGCAATACAAAACATGAAGTCCTGAAAAGGATAAATTTTTGACCCATAATTTATATAGGGGATGACAACTGGAAAGAGAAAAAAAAACAATTATGATATTTATCTTACTATTTTCTTCAACCAGTTTATATGCAACAGTTCAGTTCTTTCAATATTTTACAAAACTTGTCCTTTATAAAATACCAACATTTTTAAATAATGTCTAAATAATTGTAAACAACTATATGAAGTAGGATAACATCATCATGAAGAATGATAACAATAGCGTGTATGATAACGTATATTCTTGAGTTTATAAATTGGTACCAAATGTAATTTAAACACACAAACAAAATAGAAATATGGTCCTTCCATCGAAATCAAGTTATACAATATTTTATTAAAAAAGCCACTGTCCTACTAGAGATGAAATTGTAGTCTTTAAAGGGTTGCATTTAAATTTTATATTTTATATGTTATATTTTGATTTAAAACTATAGAAAAAATTAAAAGTTTATTTCGAACTTTTTAGGATTTAAACCTATGCTTACTTATGAGACGTGACTGTGATAATTGCGAAATTCATCTTATTGTCTAATTTACTATACAATTATTTATCTCACATAAAACGAATTCTCACTCTGATATAAAGTAGCAGTATACTCGTAGTTTAAAGTAAGCATAAAAAGACAAGTGCATAAATGTAAAAAAAGGCCAATTTTTCTACAATTTCTGATAAAAATACCTTTATGAAATATATAATTTTATCACATCGTCAAAAAAGAGAAAAATAATCCTTCTGTTAAAATTACACTAATTTTTACAAAATGCATGTCTTTCACTCAATTAATAACGAAATGTCTTTCACTCAATTAATAACGAAATAATTTCACGAATTTTGTATGATATCCATATATAATAAAACTGAAAAAGCATCTAGTTTCTTTAACACTTGTTACAATAAATATAATTTGTAACGTTGCAACAAAACTTAATGAAATTTCCATTCTTCTTTTCATTAATTTTAAAGTTAATAACAAATAACAAATTATTTATGAGGCATTAGCTGAATAAAAAGCACATGCGGAGGTTTATTTTATGAAACATTCGGAAAAATCAAAATCAAAATATGGCACTGAACATTTTGGTAATTAACCTTTTAGAAGAGAAGCTCGGAGACACTGAACTTGAGCAATAACATCAAAATGATATTGAAATACATATAAGAAGGACTCATTACCTATTTAATTATGACTTTTAAAAACATACTAAATAGCTGCGTGGGCTATCTGCACATACAATAAACAATTTTATTATGCAGTTACAAAAATAATTTCCGTATCGAGAATAATTTGAGAAACTGTCGTCAGCTCAACTTTACAACTTATTCTAAATTAAAATCGTAACTAAAAATATTATTTTGTGGTTAAGCTGCACTTAGAATAGTATTAATAAAATCGTTCAAAAAATTAAGTCAACATCTATCAATTGTTCATTACGATATTATATTGTTGGCGATTTCAGCACTACAAAGTTGCTTCAGATTAATGACTCCACATCTTCTACCTTTAAGGATTTAATTGGATGTTAATGATCATTTATGTTTTTCATTTAAACTGAAATTATTCCTTTAACTTAAGTGTTGTTTCCTCTAAACATTAGATTTCCTTGGATAATGTTGTAATTACTCGTATTTTAGGATAAGAATATAATAACATGAAAGGTTGAAAGTATTATGAAATATAATTTCATATTAATTACAAAAAATATTTTATGCGTACTCTCTAAGTTTTATTTAAATTATTATTTTTTTTATCTCAGCAAGAAAAATGGATTCCTTATATAATCACTACGTATTGGTCCATCCGTCAAATATAGCCGTTTTTCTACGAAACTACAAGTGACATAGTAATAAAACATGTTAATCCTCATATATTTCAATAGTTAAATCTCAAAAGATCAAAAATCTCATTCTTTAAATGTTGGGAAAGAATGGGTATCACGTTAGGTACTCAAAATATTTTTATAACTAATATATAGGATGTAGCATACCTTTCAAAAAGGATAGTTATAAGTGTCAATAATATCAATAAAGTTATTTTTGATACTAGTCAAATTAAAACTAATAAAAAAATATACATTTTTAGAAACCTACGCAAAGGTTGTAAGGAAACTAATGCATTGATCTTCTATGTCATAATTTTTGAAATATTCTCCATTTGACCTACGAAAGACATGTAAATATACATTTACATTTTTCTATTTTCAAACCCAATTTTCTCAGCTGTGATTGCTGAGATTGATTGACGTAAAAAGTAAAAAATTGATATAGTAATATATCTTATTAACACACATATTATAATAATGTGCGTTATATATATATATATATATATATATATATATATATATATATATATATATATATATATATGCACATTTTAAATCACCCATGTTTTTGTAATATTTATTATACAATGAAGAGCTTCCTCTTAATTCTTTAAGGTAAAAAACAAAATTCTTAAAAAAATGTTTAATTTCTTTAGAAACAATATATGCGTCATTATTTCGAACGTGCACAAACGGATGAATACTATTTTCACCGACATTCAAGATTCAGCGGGGCTTCACAATCTGCAGCCAGTTGCGACTCATGTTGGTAAATGGGTCTGAAACGCTAGATTTATTGTGGCGTTCACTATTTCCAGTCAGTAAGCATTCACTCTGCACAAACGTTTCCCGAGGGAGAATATGGCTCAAAATCTACGCTTACGATCAGCAAATATAAAACTCGTTTCTCATTCAAATGTTTTCAAAGTTCAGGGATTGACATAGCGTTTACAGTCAGGAGACAAGTGAACCTCGTGTCTTTTGCTAGTTCAATGAGATTGAACCTACTTCCTTTCTCACTACCTACATCATTTTCTCGAGTATACAAGTATTGGGATAGTCGTTCTATTAAAGAAAACATTTAAAAAAAAATATTTAAAATTAGGATCGAATCTGAAAGTCGTTATTTATTTTAAATATAAGCAGCAAATCACATCTTAAATATATAATCGGTAAATTTAACATTTTTTCTTAGTATCGCAATCCAATATCAACAGAAGTCAAAAGAAAAAAACCAATACCTGTTAATATAATATATGTTAAAAAGCGAATTTAATCAAGTACGAGATCTAAGAAAATGTATTAATAAAATGTCTTTATTATATTATTTGAATTAAACAACAATAGCGCATATTGAATATATTTGGCATTCATTTTGTAGAAATTCATTATTCACAATGAAATGAAACTAGGTAATGTAGTATTATTTCTATTTTCTTTAAGTTCCATACCACGACTTAGGTTTCGTTGTATTACAATATCTTCAGGTAGGCTGTTAGCAAAGATCTTTGCTAATAGCGTGGTAAAGAACTTAAAGAAAGTAGAAATAATACTACATCACGTAGTTTCATTTAATTGTGAAGAATAGCGCAGTTTAAAGTACCTACAGTTCAACCAGGTTTTGAAAGAAGAACTTCAAACCAAGTGATTCCTTCCTTATATTAATTTAAATTGAATCAAACAATAATTAGCCTAAAAAGCTTAGTTTTGAAAAAAAATTAAAAATGTATTTACCTTAAAAGATGTATCCTGATTTAATTTGTATAATAAATATTAATGTACAAAAGCAAAAAGTTAAATTTCTTAAATTCTATTAATAAACCGTGCACGTTACTGAATTATAATTAAATGAAGCTTCTTTATAAAAAAAAATTTAAAAAAAAACAAAATAAAAATCTACTATAACATTTCACATTTTACAGTGCATCAGACGCCAGTGGCAAAAACTGGAAAACAGGTGTATTCAATCGGCAAAATTATGAGCCACTTTGCACATAGAATCATACAATGTTTGAATTTAAAGTTAGATACGTGTTTTAAAAAGACAAACTATAAATTCACTCACGTTTCACCTTTATTTTCTAACACAGGCAGATCGACCTAAAAATTACTTTAAAATATGTAAGTATCTTAAAACACATAATTATCTTTATGCTAAATACTCCACTTAGCCACGGTAATCGTTTGCACCGCGTGTACTTTATGATGAATCTCAAAAGAACTTTGTGATAGATGGGGATAAAATATGTCCTAAACGTTAGTTTGATGTAAGCTAAAATTATACCAAGTTTTATTAAAATTTGTCTAGTACTTTTTGTCCAATGTGTGTGCAGATATGTAAACAAGCAACAATTTTAGAAATAATATTTTTGCCAATTATTATTTTTAAATAGACTTCCTTACATGTCTTCCATGTACCGATTTGGTGCCACTACACTTTTATTATATAAATTTTTAGCGGTTTGATGACGACAGAACTTCTTATTTTGACATTAAAAAGAAATAGATGAATTTATGAAAAATGACAAACTGGAGGTAAGGAATGTACTTGGGAAAACAAGTACACGAAACCAATTTACGCAATTCATTTTAGACGACTCCAGAATTTTAAATAGTATAAATTTGCCAATTCAATTTTCCAAAACTCAACAATACAACTTTTTGATATTTTCAATAGAAGCGAAGTATACATCTAAAGATAGAATCTACAAATTTTAAAATGGAGAAGTCGACTAAATATTTTCTCTGTTTTCTCCAACTTAAGGATCTAGGTTACCTTATAAGAAGACCAAATAAGGGAGTTCATTTCTAAGTCTACGGACGGGAACCTTAAATAAAACCATAAAGCAGTTACCCGAGTTTCGTAAATGAAGTTTTTATAGTATTAATAATAAGGTCTATTAAGTGTATATTTATTAACTTTTTATTGAACTTTCTAGCGATGTAAAGCTCGCTGGGAAAAGGCAATTGAAGCTGAGAAAAGTCTACTTTAACTAACTAAATAAAGAAATAATTATGTTCTAATTAAAATTGTATGTATGTTTAACATTAAATAAAAACGACCCCAAATAAAATGAAAATTAACCCACCCTCCCAACTAAAACAATAATGCCTAAATATAAAACCAATAACCGCATCGCATAGATACTTGAGACGAGAGTATTTTTAGTGATCCCGAATCTCGACTTTTAATTACGCAAACCACGCAATTACGGTATGTGCGAGTAGGTACGTTGCCTAAAAATATGTTGCACGCGCTTATAAGTACAACTGTAAGTATGATATTAGAGCTAGAGCCATTCTGTATGTACACAGATTAAGTTATTTTCGGTGGATTGAGCATCTTTCTTTAATTTCTACTAGATATTTTAAAGACGCGTACAGCTTGGAAATGTAACGTGAAAGATAGATAAAAATTTAATAAATTATTAAATTAGTATATCGCACGATTTATCCTCTAAACCTTTTCAAAGTATCAATTCATTTTTAATTACTTCGTAATATTATAGCAAAGCCGATTTACGATATTCTCGTTTATATCGTAACCTGTCGTACAATATTCTGCTTTTATATAATTAGTGCAAATTACATATCTCGCTAAAGATGATATTTTAATGAAATAAGTATTGATTCTTTTTACTGTTACGACCATGAAATATTTAAGAAAGCAATTCCAATTATGTACTGGTTGTTTAATCTGCTTTTTTTGTTTAATCAGTATTAAATCTGCTGCACACATTTTGATCAACTGTTACATTTATTAATCTGTGTAAGTACCATGGATGAGGCTGTAACATAAACGATACCATGAATTTAATGTAGTTTTATAACATTTATTGAATAATATTTTACTGTATTTTAGCAATAAATACTTTCTAAAATGTTGTTCCTCGTATGTTATTAAGATGGTTTCCCGTTACAAATAGCTTTCATCCACGGAAGGACTCTTGTGCAGTCTAAAATAATAATCAGTGAAATAAATTTAATATTCAAAATCAATTTAATATTCGTGGAAATATAAATAACCTGAAAATTTTGTTTCAGGGGGACAATTAATTCTGAAACTAATTATAATGTGCTTTGTGTGTCTTTAGTAATTCGGACTTTGGAAAAAATATTTTTTTTGCATAAGATATACTATTAAATAAATATCGTATCAAACGCCAGTGATACATATATCATATCATATATAGAAATCGATACATATTTGTTTATGCTCTAAATAAATTTAGCAAGCATACGTCTTTCAAGCAAATCTATTTTTTTGACATACAAACTCATAATACCATATTGACAACAGCAAATATTGACAGGTTAATTCAGTAGCTACAGCTATGTGTGTTCCCTTTTTTCATTCATTCCTTTCTCTGCAAAGGTGAGATAAATTTAATTTTATATAATCGTAACATTTAACAAAGCGGCGTTTTATATAAATTAAGAGACAAAAAAATAATTAAAAAATATCTTGTCTGCATTTGAAATCGTTATATCTTAAAGTATTTCATTCACTTTGTAATGACTGTAACAATATTTTCTCCTACTTTATAAAATACGCAAAAGATTTATTTTTCAAACCCTTTGATTACATTTTGGAAGGCTGATTATTTTCCTAATCATTAGGGGAATTTGATGGAAATTACGCCTATTGTAGAGACCCTGACTTATAAATTTTAAAATAAATTCACTATATTTTCCATCACGTTACCTAGACACCAAACCCAAATTCAAAATTTATACACATAAGGGATATTACGAAAGTTGAAAATGCTATAAGGCCCAAAGTTGCTATTATATCGGGATAAAATTTAGAATATTTTATCAAAATCTGCGATAATTTTGTATGTGGACAAAAATCCTCTAATATTTTCAAAATGGACGCAGTGAAAAATATAAAAAAACCACTAAAATTCAAATTAATGTTGTGCAAATAAAACAGTATTGAACAAAAATTTCACTATAATTTTATGAAAATAATTTTATTCCATCATTCAATGGAAAAAGAAAAACGATTTGAAACCATCTAATTAAAAAAAGGATCCGATTGTATTTTAACTTATTCGCCCATGTTAATTAAAGCGTCTCCATTAAACATAATTTTCTTTCCGTAATTTTTTTTGAGAAATTATAATTTAACTTACATATTTTTATGCATTTTTATATATTTTTATGCATTCATTAAGGAGAAACTCGCTAATTCATAATTTTTTTATTTTTTCTCGTGTAACTTAGACACTTAGGTCATTTAAACTAGACATATTTACATATGTATGTAACCAACGTCACATTACAAAATTAACTTTCATCAAGTTGTTACTGGAAGATGGCGCTGTATTATTTACATAGTAGAATTAAATTTAAACTAGATGTCAAATACATGTCAATATATTTTATACTCAATGTATGTATTTTTTAAGTATTCGTTTCACAAAATAAAAGGCCAATTCAAAATTGGATTTTTGGATAAGGTAAAAGCAAAATATTTGTCCCCCATACACTGTTCATTGTTATTATTTTTTCCCTAACAAAATATATAATAAATAAATATGAAATTCATCTTACTACTAACATGTGTCATGGACTTTATTTTTAAAAACCTTCAAGGAAAACTCCTTTTTATTATACATAAGTAAATCGTAGAATTAATTATAATCTAACATACAAAATGCTCTAACAGTGTTCACGGTCTTTCGAAAGTATATACAAAATGCCTTACCTTTCAATGCATTTAATCATCTTATTAATTTAATAGTTTCTTCATCTCTAGTTCATGTCAGATATACTTCTGCTAGTGTATTTGTGCGTTGATGTGTAAACACTTAGAATATACATTTATTTGCAATATAATATTTTGATAGTCTCTTTACGGTTTTATTGGGGCTTAGGTTAGTTGTAAGCCAATACTCTCATAGCAACTAAACCCTCAAATTTATCTTCTCTGAACATTGTCAAAAAAAAAATAAACACACCTAATCTTTCCTTGTTAGTTAATTAGAATTTAAATATATTGTCATTTAAAAAATATTTACGCCATTAATTTTTAATTATAGGTACCAAAATAGACTCGAATATATATATATATATATATATATATATATATATATATATATATATATATATACATATACCTTTAGTTGGCAGCATAAATATTATTTTTTTTTACGTATATAAGGGGCATGAGGTTTTCCAGCTTAAATAACAAATTTAAAATTTGATAAAGATAACTTCTGGTGTAGTATGATGCCATTGTAATACCTTAAGATACTTGAGAGCACTTATGTACTTATACACAGGTATATTATCAATTATAATTTTAACGTACCTCCTGCAAGTATTTTAATGCTGACAAGCTAGAAATAATATATAGCTAGGAATAAATATATTGAATCGAAAAAAACATTTCTTATATCAACTCAGTTTTTTTCGATTCAATATATTTATTTCTAGCTATTTTTTTCTTACGAATTACGAAAAACTTTACTAGTGAGGGTAAATGAATATTTTTATTTGAAAGTGTAGTAAAAAAACAGATGGTAGCTAATAAAATTACCTTCTAATTACCAACAAAATTTACATGTAGGTATATATTAAAAATGTAGGTATGTATAAAATTAGTAAATTTTGAATACTGAATATATTTGGCGTTAATTTTGTAGAAATTCATTATTCACAAATAAATGAAACTACGTGATGTAGTATTATATACAACATCTTCAGGTGGGATATTAGCAAAGATAATCTTGCTAATATCCCACCTGAAGATGTTGTAATACAACGAAACCTAGGTCGTGGTAAAGAAATTAAAGATAGTAGAAATAATACTACATCACGTAGTTTCATTTAATTGTGAATAATGAATTTCTACAAAATTAACGCCAAATATATTCAGCATTTTATATTTAAAACCGAGTCTTAAAAAAATTAAGAAATTCTTACACAACTTCTAAATAACTGGTTTAGAATTATACTGTACAAAATGACTATTAACTATAACAACTCCAGTCATGTCTTTAGAGAATGAAATATTACAGAATTCATCGCAATATTTCTAATCTCGTGAACGTTTTGAATGAAATTTTCTTCATCATCTTCATTACAAATTTCAAGCACAGTTCTAATAGCAGAAAATAATGTGAGCGTATCTTAAGTTGACATTATTTTTTCGTAATATGACACAAATCAAAAACGTAAAGAAAAATTTAATATTTAAAAAAAATTCAAAAAATCTGAGGGCAAGTTTACATAAGAGGCAAACGCCGAAAAATCAAATCAAAAGTAAAATAAAACTAAAAAGGCCCCATTATTCAATAAATTCCAATGCACATATACATTATGTAACAAATTTATATTAAACAAATCACGATTTATAACCTGTAGCAAGAAATTGAATATATATAAAAAAAACAAATTCAAATACGTGTTATCAATAAAGTCCATCTACATAAGCCATATACAGGTAATATAAACATTATTTAAAATTAAATTATTTTGTCAATATTGTTGATAACGTTATATATAAGTTATTATTACCTTTTTCATTAATGAAAGTAGTTGCTAAGTCCTGATATATATGCAAATTGATATGTTTATTAATGTACATGCAATTAACTTTGACAGACTCCAACACCATTATTTACCCACGCTATAAGTTTAAATAATCTGGTATCCTATAACTCACAGTAACTGTTCGAGAAAACCAATTTATTTCACCCCCGTTACGTGCGCTAACTAACCATAAATTGCGAATGCTACTAGTAAAACTAACGAGAACTCTTTCTTATTTATAGCTTAACAAAATTTAAATAAACATTGAACACACCACCTCCTGTTAAGCCAGCATAATTTAAGAATAAAACTGATAATGACACCACAATTTTTCTTAATAACATAACATATTTACAATATGAGTACATATTTAAACATATTTTTTATAACGTTTGTAGTTACGGTACAACTGATTGTTAAAAATTATATGACTAGATGACTGAGAGGGATTTCCCTTGTAGCAATATATGCATCCTATGCAAGTTTCCATGTTTACATTAAAGTTTTAATAAAAATGAAAAAAACGAGAAAGTTTCCGGATGGAAAAGAAAGTTGATGAATTCATATGATGTAAGTTTGAAATTCAAAATTGTTTTAGGTGTGATTGGGTATTTGGAAAAAAATTTGTTTATTATTATGTTTCTATATATTATGTAATATATCGATTTTAATCTCTGTCGAAACATTGGTAGCTTCTTTCTAATCCCATCGTTAAAGCAAGAGCTTCGTTTTATCTATCACGGCAGTGATATCACATATGCCAAAAATTAATCTACATCTCTAATAGAATTTACAATAATAAATTTATATTCAACAAGGCTTCGTCATCTTGATCTATTTTTTGCAAATTATTTCTTGCGTCTTTTTCTTTTATATAATTTTTATTTCTTTATATCATTTCATACGAAATGTACTGTTTCCTAATGTTATACTTTCTCAATCTCATTTCGATACCTTATTTATTTGCATAACATTTAACATTTTCTCCAGTACAAAATTATTTTATTAGAGATTTTAATTTAGCTAGTAAGGGAATACACGAATATGAGAGTTTGTGTCAGAATTTTTCTTGAATTATTAAAATTACAGTTTTTATGTTGCGTCCTTATTATCTTTCGTTTTAAATTTACTTATGATAATTAGTTTCAGTTTGGATATTTAAATATTTATGAAAAGAACATAATTAATTTATGTTTGGAAAAAAAATAAATTTCTTCCAAACAGAGTTCCCCACACATTTTGGTACCTTTATATATTTAAAAGTACATAGTATTCCGGTTAAACTCTTCATAACAATTTATTTTTCGATGACGTAAATTATTGCCTATGTATTTCACAGGCCTAAAAACTTGTAATATCAAAGATAATTTTAATAGTTTTCCTGTCAGATCATTCAAGTCAGATTTTACCAATTCCATTTTATTCATGATCTTTGGTTCAATAGTTTTGCAAAATGGGGGACGCATGAGTCGCCCTCTATTTTCGCATATGTTTTTAGAATATCTTTTAAATATGCAATTTTAAATTGTAACACAGAAGATAAATAAAATTTAAATAAAAATTCTTTTGTATTTTTATTCACACCTCTTAATTTCTTATATAAATATTTTAAAAAGTTAGCTAAAACACAAGATGTGGGTTAATAAAATATTTTACTTCGCTAAATTTGAAGTATCTGAGAAAACTTTGTGAAGAATTGAGAAAATTTCGAGAAAATCGGCTATAACAAACGGATAACTGAATGACTTCGTAAGCCCTAGATTCCTATGCCTTTTGTATTAACAGCAATGTGCTCTACACGAAACATTTATATCGATATAATCATAAAAAAGTTTATGCTTCATTTGCAGTGAAAACGAAGCTTTTCTGAACTTGGTAATCTATCTATTGAGTTAAAAATTACTGAGGTACTTTGAACGAATTAAATATCATTGTTTTCAAATGAAAATCAATTTAACAAATATTTTTTTATTACTATGAATCTGTAAGCAATCTCAAAGAGAAACATTGAATTTATTGTTCTTATTTACATATTGTGTAAAAAATAACTCAAATGAAAATCTTTCCGCAAAGTTGTGAAATTCATAACTAATTCTAAAAATATTCTAACCAAATTGCATTATATTCTGTTTACACGCGTAACCAATGTTATGGATTTGTGATTGATTTATGATTAACCCGTAATTTTACGCAATCACTTTATAATTTCATTAACTTTTTAGGTGGTTTTACTTTTACGAGTTGCTTACATATTTCGCGATCTATCTAAAAAGTCTTAGAATACATTTGAATTTATTTCAGTGAATATTATTAAAACAACACACCTCACATAATTTATAAAGAAAGAAAATTTCAAGAAAAATTCCTTGTATTTTTATATTTAAGCACTTTCGACTCGAAACTAGTTCAAAAGTTTCAAAGGAGTTCGTATAATTAAAGAAGTCGGACTTAAATGTACTGCCCTTATAGTAGCACATATCCATATTAATTTAAGAAATATAATACACATATATTCATTTAAGAAATATTATTATATTTTCTTAAGCGTGGTTCATAAATTTTAATACATTTCGATTACTAATAATTAAAAAGCTATAATAAAGAAAATGAAACATAAATTTAATTTATAATGTAAATACTTGTAGTATGCTTACTTTAAGTTGTACGTGCAAAGCAGGAAGCCAACATTTTCAGGCATTAACGGAGCAATTTATTCTACAAAATTAATAGAATATATCGTCCGCGTAGCTTTAATAAGGTATTTTTATATTCCAGCCGCATTCTCCTCTAGTCGTGAGTTGGACGGGTGCCAGCACTGCATCTGCTTGCAACAGAATTTCATTTTAACTTTGAAAAGCAGCCGTGATATGTACCAGTGATGCTCCCAATAAGTCGTAGTTGGAAAAAGTCAGTCTCTCAATTATTTTACTTTGAAATACTTTACGAAATGTAAAAAATGAGTTAGGCAAGAAAGTGAAAAACGACTAAATATAAATCCATTAATCGTTTGAAATAGTTACATCTTAAGTTAAAGAAAAGATAAAAACTACACGAGATCCTATTTGGAAGTTGGTGTAAAAAATAAGCCTGATAGTGTTGTTCAATACTTATCAGTTATTATAAATTTTATTGAATAAATTAACGATATTGTAAGAAATTAAAATTTCATTAAATTTGAATGAAGACAATAATGACGATATTGTATGACATAAAAATTTCATTCAAATTGAATAACTTATTAAAATTTTGGGTTTTTACTCATATCTTGGAATAAAATGAATCGAATATATTTATAAAATTAGGTGTTATTCTAAATTGGGTTATCTCGTTAATTTATTTTTAGAGCAAGCGCTTGGTTGTCCGCAAACCCACCCACTTATTTTTATCCAACTTTGAATAAAGTAGTTTTCTGTTTCTTTTTGCATGTATGTATGTGAGTACATTCACGATTCTCTCAAAAACTACTAAATCACTGTTGATGACTATTTTATTTGAAGAATGCTAACATTTGAAGAAAGGTTTCGATTAATAAAACATTAAGGTATTACTTTTACTTTAATAGTTATATTCGAGAACTGGTAAAGGGGCACTAATTAAGTTATTAATACGCTGCTGGTTCGATAGTAATTTGAAGTAGGTACAATCAATTTATTTGTTTAAAATTTCGTGTTTGTTTATCTACTCGTAATTTCATATTTTCAAGAGTACAGAATAGCTTTTGGAGTTATCACAAATTCGAAGTAAACCCTTTTTAAATAGGAAATCAATTGTACCTTCACCCAAAACTAAATACAGATATACAACTGTTTTAATAATAATTAGCATAATTTAATGGTTGCAAATAAAAGTTCTACAAATAGCATAAAATTTCATACCTTGTAAAAGGTAAATGCAAAGTACTTACTATACATCCATCTCTAACTATATTGATTAATTTAATAGACAGTCGATATACATATATATATATATATATATATATATATATATATATATATATATATATATATATATATATATACACACATATATGTACGCTAATTCGTCATATTTACATAAACAGTAAATTACCTGAATATTATGTTGAGAATATAATGCTGATTAATGTAATAAAATTGTGACACATTGTAACACAATTGAGCTATCTTTATCAGTTCGAATGTTTCATGTTTATAAAAAACTAAATTTGGATATGAATAACCAAAAAAATTTAAACATCCACTTTGCTCAACTCCAACGCGAATTAGTTTAATCGCATAAAATTTAAGATATATCCACAAAATACTTTGAACTATATAAAGACTGGACGAATTTGAATAGTTTTTAAATATTAATTTTTCTTTTAACCTATTAGTTTATAATTATTACTATGACCTTTACAACGTCTGAAAAATGTTAGAGATAATTTTTTTTTTAATTTAATACGAAAGATAGTTAATATATATACTAGTAAAAAATTAATGGAATATTTAAAAATCTTGATAGTTTATATTTAAACTAGTATAACGTTATACTGTACTTATAAAATCCGTACTATATATGTATATGGTAATGTAAGAATACACCAATATTTTATTTGAAATACCAACTTTTACCAAAGTCTGTACCAAATTTATTCGTCTACTTTCTAACATCACTGTTATTATTTATCGGTCTAACAAATGATTGCACCTAATCGGATCTCTCGTATATAAATAAAATTTTACGTATAAATAAACATCGTTTGAGGTAAGAAAACTCCTTAAATATTTCAGTAAATCACTTCACAATTTTTAAGAATATTAACTGACGTAATTTATGCAGAGACAAAACAATTTATATCGCGAATTAGATTCACACTACTGTGAACTTTGCTCACAACTTCATTTCCTATTTGACTAATCTCACATACTTCCTGTTTTCGCTTCTATGAACTTTCCTTTGAAATAGGCTCATCTTTATTTACAATTCGATTGATATGAATTTTTTTCTAAAATTTATGTTAGCGGAATGACAGTATTGTGCTTCTACAAACTTTACTGGTACAAAAGTTTCATTAAATTATTTCGTGTTTAATTTTAGCTGGCGTGACCTCAGCCAGTTAACATTAAACACAAAATAATTTAATGAAGATAACCTCAGGTAACAACAGTATGACTTCACCTGGGCGTCTGGTTTTAAATCTGATTTAATGCTTTTTACATACGAGTTTATTATGTACGACCCTGACATGGACACGCCTTACCTCGGTTTAGCACGTAGTAGTTAGCATAACAGCATTTCATTTTTAACGAATTCTCTAATACATGCTAAATAACAATACCTATATACTTATATTTACAGTATGTGCCAAATGCAAATGCTTATGTGCTTATATATTTATATAGTTTGTGAAGAGTTGAGAAAATTTCTGAGAAAATCGGGTATGACAAACGAATAAACAGATGGACAAGTGACTAGTTTTCAATGTTTTTTGTAATAACAGCAATATTTTCTACACGAATCATTTATATCGTAGTGTGATCATGAAGAAGTTCATGCTCCATTTATAGCGAAAAGCGAAGTTTTCGAAACGAAGTTCCGTCTATTGAGTTAAACATTTTTGCGATAATTTGAACAAATTTAATGGCATTGTTTTCAATTGCAAAGAAATTAAACAATAATTCTTTTTTTTCTATATAAAACTATAAATTTGTAAGCGATCTCAAAAGGAAAAAAAAAGTTCTTAAAAAAAAAAAAGAACAATAAAGTTCTTATTTACATATCGTGCAAACATTAACTCAAACGAAAATCTTTCGAAATCAACGAAGTTGTGAAATTCCCAACTTATTCTAAAAATATTTTAACCAAATTATATTACATTCTAGTTAAACGCATAACCGATGTCGTGGATTTATGCTGTATAAATATAAATGATTTAATCCCATAACTTTGCGCAATAAATTTATAATTTCATTTATTATTTTTTTACACGGTTTTACTTTTACGAGTTGCTCACGTACTTCGCGATCTATCTAAAAAGTCTTAGAATAAATTCGACTTTATTTAGTGAACATTATTAAAACTACACACGTCACATAATTTATGAACAAAAAAAAAATGCAACAAAAAATCCTTGTATTTTTCCATTTAAGCACGTTCGATGCGAAATCAGTAAACACAACCTCCAAATAATTTCAAAAGGAATTCCCACAATTAAAGAAGCCGGACTTAAATGTACTGCCCTTATAGTACCGCAAACAAATTCATTGAAGATATGTTATTATATTTTCGAAAATGTAGTTCATAAATTTTACTTCATTTCGATTACTAATAATTGAAAAGCAATAAAAAAGGAAACGTGAATATAAATGTAATACATAGTTTAAATACTTGTAGTATACTTACTTTAATTTTTACGTGCAAAGCAGGAAGCCAACATTTTCAGGTAACAATTTATTCTACAAAATTAATAGAATATATCGTTCGCGTAGCCTTAATAAGGTATTTTTATATTCCAGCCGCATTCTCCTCGAGTCGTGAGTTGGACGGGTGCCAGCACCGCATCTCCTTGCAACAGAATTTCATTTTAACTTTTCTTTGAAAAGCAGCCGTGATATGTACCAGTGATCTTCTCAATAAGTCGTAGTTGGAAAAAATCAGTCTCTCAATTATTTCACTTTAAAATACTTCACGGAATACGAACCATGGGTTAAGCAAGGATATGAAAAACGACTAAATATAATTCCAATAATCGTTTGGAATAATTACATCTTAAGTTATAAAGAATACTGCGATTAAAAAAGACTAAAACTACACGAGATCCTGATTGAAAATTTGTGGAAAAAATAAGTCTGATAATATTGTTCAATGCTTATCAGTTATTATAAATTTTATTAAACAAATTCAATGACGATAATGTATCGAAGTAAACATTTCGCTAAATTTGAATAAATTAATAAAATTTTCAGTATTTACTCACATCTTGGAATAAAATGGATCGAATATATTTATAAAATTAGGTATCATTTTAAATCGGGCCATCTTATTAATTTAGCTTTAGACCAAGCGCTTAGTTATCTGCAAACCCATAAACTTATTTTTAGCCAACTTTAAATAAGGGTGTTTTCTGTTTCTTTATGCATATATAAATATGAGTACATTCACGTACTACTAAATCACTTTTCATGGTTGTCTTATGCGTAGAATATTAACATTTGAAGAAAGGTTAAAGTTAATAAAATATTAAGGTATTACTTTTACTTTCATAGTTATAGTTCGAGAACTGGTAAAGGGGCACTAATTAAGTTATTAGTACGCTGCTGATTCGATAGTAATTTGAAGTGAGTACAATTTTTATGCTTAAAAGTTTCGTGTTTGTTTATCTAATTTTGTATTTTCAAGAGTGTAGAATAGCTTTAGGAGTTATCACAAATTCCAAGACAAACTTTTTTAAATGGGAAAACAATTGTACCTTCGCCCAAAACTAAATACAGATATACAACTCTTTTAATAATAATTAGCATAATTTAATGGTTGCAAATAAATCTTCTACAAATAGCTTAAAATTTCATCGTATATAAAAAGAAAGGTACTTACTATACGTCCATCTCTGTAACTATATTGATTAATTTAATAGTACGTATATATATATATATATATATATATATATATATATATATATATATATATACACACATATATGTACGCTAATTTGACATACTTACAAAAACAGTCAATTATTTGTAATTATGTTGAGAATAAAATGCTGATTAATGTAATAAAATTGTGACATACAAAACTAGGGACCAAATAAAATGTTTGGGTAAGATTTGAAACTAAACAATATCAAATGAAATAATGAGGTGAATATTTAATATTTTTTTCTACTTATTATAAAGACACCAGTTTATATATTTCACAAGTTTTTATAGCTTCAGAAATACATTATTATCGTCAATCAGTCAAAAACAACATTAATTTTCCTTTGTTTTCCAACTGTTGACACTATTATTACTCATTAATGTCAGATGCACTCTTTTAATGTTACCATGTACCAACTCAAAATTTATTTGGTACGCAAAACTATCAACCTTTAATAACTCACAAATAACAATCAACAATAACAAAAATACCAAATTCTATTATAAGTAAAAAAAAATTATATCTTTCAGCATGAAATAAGGAAACCCCATTCGGTAGCCGAAATGGAAGATATATTTCGCATAAAATCATTGAATTTTGATTTTTTTAACAAAAAAATCCAGGCATCAACTACTTTCAAAGCAATTGACCAATTTTTGCTCATCTTTAAAGTAAGTGAAAGCTATTCGAATAAGCTTTAAAATACATCTAACACAATTGAGCTATCTTTAAAAGTTCGAAATTTTCATTTTATAAAAAATTAAATTTAGGTATTTATAACAATCAAAAAATTTTAAACAGCCACTACATCGAAACTAATAGACCAAACTTCATGGGGAATTAATTTAATCGCATTAACTTTAAGATATATCCACAAAATACTTTAAGCTACGAGTATATAAAGACTGTACGAATTTAAATAATTTTTAAATGTTAATTTCTCTTTTAACCTATTAGTTTAAAACTATTACAATGACCTTTACAACTTCTGAAAAATGTTTGAAATGATTTTTTTTTTAATTTAGTAGGAAAGATATTACATGTAATAAATTGCGTAGAAAGGATTAACATGTAAAAATTTATTAATGGAATATTTAAAAATCCTGATAGTTTATGTTTAAACTAGTATAACGTTATACTGTATCTATAAAATCCATACTATATATGTATATGGTAATTTAAGAATACACCAATATTTTATTTGAAATACCAACTTTTACCGCTCTCTATACCAAATTTGTTCGTCTAATTTCTAACATCACTTTTACTATTTATCAGTCTAACAGATGATTACACCTGATCGGATCACTCGTATATAAATACAGTTTTACGAATAAATAAACATCGTTTGAATTCAGAAAACTCCTGAAATATTTCAGTAAATCACTTCTAAATTTTTAAGAATATTAACTAACGTAATTCATAAAGAAACATTAACAAAACAAATTAAATCGCGAATTATATTCACATTACTATGAACTTTGCTCACAACTTCATTTCCTATTTGACTAATCTTACATACTTCCTGTTTTAGCTTCTATGAACCTTACTTTGAAATAGGCTCATCTTTATTTACATTTCGATTAATATAAATTTTTTTCTAAAATGTATATTAGTGGAATGACATTATTCTGCTTTTACAAGCTTTGTCGATACAAAAGTTTCATTAAATTATTTCGTGTTTAATTTTAGCTGGCCTGACCTCAGCCAACTAACATTAAACACGAAATAATTTAATGAAGGTAACCTCAGGTAACAGCAGTATGACGTCACCTGGGCGTCTGGTTTTAAATCTGATTTAATGCGTTTTACATACGAGTTTATTATGTACGACCCTGACATGGACACGCCTTATCTCGGTTTAGCACGTAGTAGTTAGAACTGGAAAATGAAAATAACAGCATTTTATTTTTAACGAATTCTCTAATGCATGCTAAATGAAAATGCCTATATACTTATATTTACAGTATGTGCTAAATGCAAATTTAGGACATACTGTAAATGTAAGTATAAATGCAGTTGTTCAAGTTTTTAAAACAATTTGATGTACGAGTATTATAATAACCAACTATATAAACATTGTTTCAAATAAAACAAGAAAGTGAAAAGTCATAATTTTCGTAATTTTGCTCGAAATTGTTGAAAAGTGATCCAATTTGTATCACAAACAATTTTTCTATGTAGCGTTTCTATCTATAAAGCAGTTTATTATAAGTTTTTGTCTTCTATAAATATAATTTTTTAAATGTTAAAACGGAAATCGAAAATTTTCTAATCTACTTAAAACTGTTGTTACCTTTTTAAAATTGTATAAATGTATCCAAACCACACTCGGTTAAAAAAAACATGAAGTAACCATACTTCATTTTATACATAAAATCTAAAAGTGGGATTGCGCCCTCAGACAATTGTAAATAATAGAATCAACCTTATTAATTAAAAAAAAATATCTTTTTAAGTAGAAGTTCATATCCTCTTTTAACACAATAAGAAAAAAAGATAATTTAAGCAAATCTTCAGCCTGAAAAAATCATTCTCAGATTATAAAATATGGAGCTTGATAAATACTGGCGGAAACCTTGCGAGTTTCATGAATATTTCATTTGAGAATATTCACGATCTGAAACAGCAATGTAAATAATTCACATAAAAGTTAATTCTTCATTTTGAAGTTTAAAATTATGGGTGTTTTCTTTATAATATCAGAACTTAATTGTTGATTATTTTTGGTATTTTCAATTTTACGTTACAAAGTAATCTTGAAGCTCAGTTATTAGCTGAAAAGTTAAGTAAGGCCAATAACATGAAAATGGAAAGATTCGGTTCCATTCTTTTTGGTACAATATACCTTAATTTTTACATTAGAGGTAATTTAATTCAAACTATCGGTTTTACTCTTCAAAAAACTAAATATTAAATAATACAAAATTAATGTGTAATTATGAAGAAAACAAAAGGTTTCTTTTACATTTCCTCTCACATCTAGAGCATCAGAAGGCAATTGGAAAATTGAAACAGTAATTGGAAAATCACGTTCATGCTGTTATCCACATTTAATGCATGTGTAAAATACTGGAGTACGTATTAACGTCACTTCATCGTTTTTTTTCCTGGCCGGTGATTAAATTAAATCATGTCGCGTTAGAGGCATATTATTCGCACTCTGCGCTAAGGCCCGATGCTATAATCGCATGCGGAGTATACAAGTCAACAGAAAAATGTGATATAGGGACCATTAACTTTGACAAATAACGACCCAGTGGCCCAAAACCCCTACGGTGACATAAGTCAGTTTCAATAAAGGGTCAGTTAATACAAATAATTTTACGATTTTTATTTTGCTGCAAGTACATTACTTATCGATTTTAATGATTTTTTGTCATATTGGAGAAGTAATCTATAATGTTTAACTGTATAACTGTAATATTTCTTACTGCATACTGTATAACTGTAATTTTCTGTTTTAACTGTAATATTTCTTATAATGTTTAACTGTAATTATAACGTTAATCTCATCACAAAATCAAAACAAAATTAAAAATTTGAAGTAAATAGCCTATGAAGACAAAAACAAAGGAAATTTAATATGTGACAGTAATAAAAAGTGGGCCACGGCTGTTTAATTGTTTTCTGTATCATAATTTTACCTCCATTATGAATAATACAACAAACAACGTCTAGCTTACGTGATTTAAAAGACATATATATATTTATATATAAATGTATATTTGAAATGCAAATGGGAAAAAAACCTAAAACAGGACAAAGTAAGCTAATAATGGTATATTACATTAAATACACTATTCAGATGGCTTTGGAAAGTGTTTATTAGCTTCGCGTATCAGAGTCAATGTATTGACATAGAGGGAAGGAATATTCATAGACGGCGGTACTACCTTTGATTATGCGAAGAGTAAGATGGGAATTCTCATAGTAATGTAAAGCAGTTAAGGGTGTGAACTTGAAATAAAAGTAAGACAAAGTGAAAATACGTACGTTTTATAAACGGTAAAGTCTTTTACCTAGTAGAGCCATGCACTATGTGTTATATATTTAATTAATTTATTGTGACAGAAAATATCCTCACGAATGCAAATATAATACATTCCAACATCATGGAAAAGAAATATTTATAATCAATCTATTCACAGATTCATAGAAACTTAGGGACTTTAAACCAGTTTCATAGCCACATGTGACAATAATTATCTTAGCTGAAAAAAAGATGAACAAAAATTTAACTATTAATGGAGAGGTCTCCATTAATAGCAAAATTTTGACCCACGAAATCACGTATGAATACTTAAAAAATTTCAAAATATGTAATAAGAAAATGAAAATAGAATAAAATCGTCCTAAGAAATTCACAATGAAGTTATAGTGGTGAAGCACTCACTAACTTTAAATATAGAAGTCTGTTCTAGATTTTAACTTAATAATTAATTTTTGGGAATAACTTAATCATCAGAGTGTATTGTAAGGTTCATTTTTAGTTTCATTTTTAGGGTTCTTTACCTAAAAAAACGAAAAAAGAAACCCTTGCAGAATTACTTTGTTGTCCGTCCATCGGGATGTCAAGACATTTTTCTCAGGAACGCATAGAAGTATGAAGTCAAAACTAAAATCAAATACTTAAATCTACGGTTTCTTGGAGCTGTAAAACATATAAGCTCCAAAGCCAGTGTAATCAGGAAGAATACAGCCTTTTATGTAACATTTTTTGACATCCGCATATAAATCAAAACCTATAGGATACTTCCGTTAAATTAGAATCATGAAACTTGGCAAGAAGGAAAGTTTCACAGCACAGATAATGGAAAAATCTGAAAATCGTTAATTTGTAGTTACATCTTAGAAATTTTTTATTTTTAGATATGCCTGTGAAAGATATAGTAGATTGTCTAATATATTCGTTCAAAAATATTTTAATTTTGTAAATAATTTAATAGGAATATTATGGACCATTAAATACTTATAAAAACCTAAATGTGTACGGAATCTTCATAATGCGAGTTGCACTTGTACTTAATAGGTTTTTATATTGAAGGTAAATAAATTCAGAAAAAGTATTAAACTATAAATAGAGGCGACACCGGGGTGGGTACCCCGATTCGCAGTGTTGTATTTTTCTGTAAGAGATTGCCTTCATCGCAATAAATTCGCCATATGTATCAATTTTACTAACAATTTAATGATTTTTATTGGTAGCTTATTTTTAAAATATCAACAGGTTTCATAAATATCGAAAACATAGAAACTAATTAATCGCTTAATAAAATCGAAATAAATTAAAATTTTATTTAATCATTCTAAATTATAGCTATATATTTTCATGACGTTGAAATAATATCGAATACATAATAAGTAAATAAATTCTTGTTTCGTTTGTTTGCACATTTATGTGAAAAGAATTGTTTAGCGCATGACAAATTGCGTGACAAGATAAAATAATTTGTTTAGATTATAACATGTAGGTCGTTGATCCACAGTCCTGCCCTAACTAACCAGGTCGGGGTGTATCGTGACCATGGGGCCGTATTTATCAAGGTTAACAGCCCCCGTGGGACAGTAGCGTTAATGATTACCGATGGTGGTCACACGTCCATAATATCGCGCCCCAATACTCTCACTTGCGGTTAGCTTGTATTAGATATTTTTATCATAAAGGTTCTACTATAACTCACAGTGTTAAGTATAACACTTTTAATGTCATAATTTATCGTGCATTTGACATACAACTAAAATCAATTTTTATTTACAAATTTAATCATGATGTCCCCACTATTGATTTTTAAAAATTAGAACCTGAAGATGACATTGCTTCTTTTATGACTCAAAATGAATGGATATTTCAAAATTCCACTCCTAAAACCATGAATAGCAAACAGCCCTTAATTATTTATCTACATTAAAAATATTTGCGTTCTTGATCTATTTTTTTCATCGGTGTATAATTTCTTTTTCATAAAAAGTAAGAACTGAATATAAGTAAGAACTGTCTATGAAAATGAAATTGAATCAGGAGAATTTCGTATTTTCTCTGGTAATAAAGAAAGAAAATTCAATTTTTTATTTTTTAAATATAAATCAATTTATTATTTCAAACGTGTTTATGACTTTTAAATATGATTCTTGATTGATTTGCATTAAAACAATTAGGTAAAAATAAATAAAAACGTACATGTTAACGTTTCAAAAAGTTATTAATCTTTTTGAATGAATTTACACGAGATAATGAAAAAATCAACCTAAATTTTTAAAAATTAAATTTCTCACGAAAATTTTAAATGCGGTGAATATTTTAAAAATGTTTAAAGTATTGGTTTTAAATTACTTTTTTTTCAAATTTCCAGTTATTTCTTTAAGAACAATAAAATCACAAATATCAAATGAAAACTACAAAATTAAATATACTGTTCGACCGATAGTTCGTCATAAAATTATTTTAAGGTAACTAATGAAATATTGAAAATTATTCCATTGTGGATGAAACGTAACCTAAGGATTGCGAAATGAAACAAAACAAAAATGTATCCATTAGTTTACTTAAGCTATAGACTTTAATTTCATCTATAAATATTTATTCATCCACCACTTTTCCCTTCTTGGAATTGAAAACTATGATTTAGTGAGCAAATTACCCAAGAGATTTTTAATAACATTAATTTTTCGCAAACCTACTGTCTTGCTCGATTTAATATTTACACTGCGTGTCGTGATATCCTATTAATAGGAGATTTTCCTTTCTCCAGAGTTTTTCCGTAAATATGTAATTAATATCAAAGCCAAATTACGATGACAACGTTACGTTTTCTCTTTTAGAAAAAACTTCTATGTAGCAATGTCGTTTATGCTTATGATTTAAATACCTCTTTTTTTCAAACAACTCTAATTTAAGCTAATTATCATTGTTATACAGTCGAGAACCTAATCACAAATTCAAATTTAATCATCCTTTAATGAGCAAAGTTTTTTCGTTAACATTTTCTCGTTGACAAAGTCATTTCTCGTGTCACTCAATGTGTCAGTAAGCACTTGATTTCACGCATGGTAAAGTAGAGCTCTGCTTGATATGGTGGTGCTCAGCGTGGTGTTGTGATGCTAAGCCCGTGGTGCTTAGTTTCTTCAGGTGGTAAATAAATAATATTATTGCGTGATAATTTGATTGGCCAGGCAAATACAATGCAGGTTTCTCTCTTTTGAGTTTTGCAATGGGCAAAATTGTAGAGCTTATTTTCTTTACGTTTTTGTAAAATAAAAACAAATATACCTAAGTAATTATAAATTCAGACTACCATCTGAAAGTAGTACAATAAAAATAAATTGAACTAGGTAACAATACAAATAAAACATGATATTGTACTTAGGTACGGAAATGGAAATTTTCTTTGATTAATTCCTTAGAATCACGGTTCTGTTGATTCTAAAGCTTTACTAAATAGGCAAAAGCAAATTTTTAAAACTCTATTTAAAGCTTATCGACAACCCACTGGATATCCTAAGGCTTTACTTAGAATACCGTGTTCAGTTAATATCTCCATCATTACCTGAATTCATATAAATTATCCCATAGTAATAGCCTAGTAGTACAACAGCTTCATTTTACTTGCGAAAATCATATATATTCGAAAAAATTAAATGTGTAAATATTTTGTGCTTCACATAAATTACGTTATATTTGGAATATAATATAAACGTGGATTAATTATGGGTATATATTTTCTTATTTTCCTTTTTCTTTCTATCTTTTAGTTCGAATCATATACGTGGAATTCAGTTTCTGATAATTGTGTACATGTAAAATTTACTTGGCTGCCTTTGAATTGATTCACTCATACTGAAACTGCTGGAGTGCGTGACGAAACTAAATTGTTTTAGCACAATCTTTACACCACAATAATGATAGCTATCAGACCGAAAGTGCGAAAAAGTTATTTAATACCATTTTCACAGTTGGATATTAGTAAAATGTCTTCATAATGGTTGTCTCCAATTTTTTTTCTTTATAGTTGATACTTGTATTGAATTTTCACATACACATAATTTTTCCATACCATTATCGTAACATACGACGGCATTTAGCAGCTTATATTATGTCATTATTTTTACCTTTTCTTTTTAAATTGTTCGGGGTTTTATACATTTAATAATTTTTTGCAGGGATTTGATTTCTTGATGACATTTTGATTTTAAAGTTTACTTTAATTAGACAACTGATGATAATACTATAATTATATTCGAATATGAATCCGTTTTACTTTAAAAAAATATTCATCCTAAGTTGGAAACTTACATGGCTGAAAATGGAACATGAAAAATTTTGATTTTTTTACTAAAATTATTGGAATATATGTTCAAAATATAAATTTAATGTTAACAGACTTAATTTTTCGGAATACTTTGTTATTATATATTTTCCGATTCCAAAATATTAGTTTGAATTTGATTTCTCTCAACAAAAGAACCAGCAATTATAAATCAGTTTCAGTCATCAATGACATCCAGACTCCTCATATTTATGATTATATTTTGTCAACCTGCCTCTTATGTCTAAATAGCTCGGTGGAAATTATCGAAAAAGAATATTTCCTGTCCCCTTTTTAAATACCGATACGATACGCCTATTATATCTCGATGTTTTGTCGTCTGGGCATTAGAGGATATTTCAGTGATTGTTTTGATGTAGAATTTGCGAGCACTTTTGTAAATGATTATAAGTAATTAAAGTATATATTATGGGTGAAAATAAATTTGTGAAAAATACCCAACACATTAAAATTCATATCAAAGAAGTTTCCATAATATTAATTGTCTCTGAAATGTATATGTCTTATAAATACTGTTATTTATGTGTCCTTCTAGTGATAAAGGTAAAAAGCTTCCCCAAAGTAACAACCAATTCATAATTTAAAATCTCTTCACTCTATATAATGATAAAATACGAGCCTTTCTTAAAGAGAAAATTGATCGAAATAATAAGAATAAGAAAATAAAAAAATATTTTGTGTATATATATATATGTATATATATATATATATATATATATATATATGTATATATGTATACACATAATAGCAATGATTCCATATATTCCATATAGTTTTTGAAGAAAAAAATTTGGAATTTGAAATTTCAAATATTTTTATTAAAAATCTCTTTAAAACTTATTTCAATTTTTATTATTTACAAATGATACTATGAATTTATGTGGTTATATGAAAGACGTTATAATAGTTTTAGTGATGGTCTTATTTCATTCAACTTTAACTAGATATGATATCTTTGATTAACAAATTATTACCGAAACTACTGTGAGAACTGTAAGCGGGTAAGAGGACTCATAAGTGTTTCTCTATAAAGATAGTTCACGCGATCCTTGTTTTGTTTGCTTAATTTCGCTACTGTGCCCAAGCAAACTTTTACAGCGGATATTGCGTAAGCTTTGCGATATTGGCTGCATGTGACTCGTCGCTGGATTTAAATGGCTTATATGCATGCAAAGTGACCATTTTAAAAAATGTGCGCGATATTAACAAAAGCAGCACATCGAGAGCGATTAATAATCAGCTTATTTATATTCATTGAAGAATATTGACAGAAAAGAAGACGCTAAGTTTAAAACTAAGTTGTTGATTCATGCATGGTTGTTACTAATATTATTTGAATCAAAATGACCTGTTTTATTATTATTTAAGGAGGAAATACTCTAATAAAACTTACTCGTTTAACCATCGTGTTATAACTAAGAATGAAATTACAGTGCACCTGAAGTTTTCGAACCTTATTCATTTATTTTTGAAGGTTTTAATAAAATATTACATAAGGAAATACTCCATATATTAATATTGTTTCATTCGTTTTTTTTAAACCAGCTAATTTGACTTAGATGGTAGCTTGAGAAAACAGAAACCTTGACAGTAATAAAATTTAGAGTGATAATTTTGGGTTATTCGATTTTTGAAAATTATATTATTACCAAGGTTGTCCATATTTTTTTCATTAATAATAGCGTGATTCAATACGTAAAGTATTACCTTATTTATATCACGAACATCTATCACATTGTATAACCTACACTAATAATATAGGTTATATGTATTCACCAAACTCCATTACTTTTTTCACTTGTTGTGTTATAGATATACATCATATACTAATTTGGATATAAAAAGAAGAAATAGATTAATGTAAGGAAATTAAAGATTAAAGCGATTCAATTTGGATAAGTGATAAGTCAAAAAACTTACGAAAAATTTTAGAACAGCATAATCATCAAGTTATCGATTAGCTATACCTGTAGGATAGCTCAAATAGATTACCCACCGCTTCATGATTACTGTTCATGATGATGAGATAATAAGCTACAACATCCACACTATTACGGCGTCTTTTATCAGCATTAATTTTTATTTAGAGAAACAGAGTTCGTTTTTATTTAGATTTTATTTGTTTTTAGGTGATGGTTAATGTGTTTTCATTACTAAAATATCGTTTATGGCAGATAAAAACTAATATGAGCATTTATTTAAATAGATGCAATAAAGAAATGAAATCCAAAGAGTGACTAAAGCAACTAACCAAACTGATTGTGATTTCGAAAATCAGGGCCCTGATATTGTAAACGTTATTATAAATACAACTCCGAAACGCCATCCTTGCTTTTATAGTATATCTGGCCTAAAACATAAATAACGTAAACATGCGCTTAATTATAATTAGATATCATCCAGAGTAAATAATTTATTTTATTGGTTGACACTTGCTATTGACATTATAAATTTAAACCTATAGTAAACAAACTAAATTGCAATCTCTAATAAGTACAATCTTGTCTAGAGTGGGATTAATATCCATACTTTCTTAAGAGCTTCAGCAGTACAAACACAAATAACTTAAAAATAGACTGTTTGAACGAGAAAGTATCGGAGAAGACTCTTTCAAAGGCCAGGACCCACATTAAATGCGGAATCTTTTCCAAGCCACGTCCTGTGAAAACATGCTTAAAATGCTTAAAAGCTTTATTTCGTGCTTCTCACCCTATTTCAATTGAAAATAGCACGATCGTGAAATACGTTCGTTATAAAGACTGGTTAATTTATAAATTATCCGCTTATATCAGGTTTGCATAGATTTTTTTAATTATGAATAACTTCAGCCTTTTTACAATGAAGAATTGAAAATTGTTAGAGTTCTAGAAAAATATAAGGGGAAACATTGGAATCTTCATTCATAAAATTCATTCGCGGCAATAAGTTCCATTATTTAATTATTGTTAAAAATAAAGAATAAGGATATTGAATAGTTACTGAATGGCAAGCATTTGTCGTATTAAGTTGATCGAAGATCATTTCGTTTCAACTAATGATAATTTGATGACAAATTGAATTCAAAAATTTATTTTAGCCGGATCACAGTGATATCAATAGAAGCTAAACGAGGAATTATCTAAGAGTTGAAGATAATGAAATTTGGATCACTATTCAGTTTGATAGGAGTTCATTCAATGTACTAATTTGATACTGTGGTATACTTAGTGTGTTGCTACATAAAACAATACCTTCTAAATTACAAAAAAAATCTTATAACTTTAAATTTCTTCTGCATAATTAAGATTTAATAATCTCAAGTTTTATTACATTAACTTAATTTTTTACATTTCAGGAAGAGGAACTTCGTTATAATTATATCACTATCCAGTACCGGTAAAATTTTCATGAATTTTTTTTAATCATTTCAAATTGTCTTTTAAGAGAACAAGACTTTCCTTCTTAATACAAACGATACAAAAGTAACCGTAAATTATTTGGTCGTATATTTACTTAGGACATACATACCTTAAACAAACTTATTTGCAAGAAAAATAACAAGAAGATTAATCAAGACATATGTGTATTTAAATATTATCTCTAAAAGACAACTACAGTAAATGTTATATAAAGAGCACAAACAAAATGAAATCTAATAGAAAGTGGTTTACATGATTAGATTAAAAGTAAAGAAAATAAATGTATCGAGATGAAATATATGAAGGAAATATTTATATAGAGCAAAAAAAATTATTCCGACAACCATGTTACTATCGATAAATTAATGATATAAATGTGATAAAATAAATTTTTGAACTATACATAAAAAATGTATTGATATAAAAAATATAGTGCAAGGAAATGAAAACTAGAGAAAGAAAAAATGTATATTTTTTGAAGTTTGTAGTTTTCATAATGAAGCCCGTGGGAGACAATGGTCAATATAAATTTGTTAATTATCTGCACACATATGACGAGAACGAAAATTTATTACAATAGTATAAATGAGTATAGAAAAACACCGAAGATGGAATTGTATACTCAAGGATATGAGTTGACATGTTAGTACAAACGTTAAGAACTACTATTCGTGTAAAGTATAAGTTAGAGTACTTTAAAATGAACAGTATTAAATCCAATATAGTCTAATAACCCAAGGATTCTTAATTTTTTTACTATTTATTGTAAAGTGTATATCACCAGTTACGATAAGTAAAAAGTAATTATGATAAAATATTTCTTTCTTTTTAATAGGTATTGTACCTAAGTCTAAGAATATTTACGAAGAAAATTAGTAACTATAGTAAGTGTTATACTTTATGGATCTATAGCTCTATTAACTATAACATCTAGTAAATATTTTTTCATATCTGTGTGAAGGTTTCATTAAAATTTAAATGTGTACTTCGATATACACACAAAATTTACATGTTTTTGCATCTAAACGGTTGTATTGAAAAATTTATTTGTAGGTCTATTTCATATCTGTCAGAAAAAAATGTTGTTATTAACTTTTGTTATGTCCAAAGAACTAAATAAAACGTCGAATAAAGAAAATAACAAAAATACTGGGAAACATTTTTTCCAATATCCAGTTAAATTTAGCGAACAGTTTTCATTTGATAAGTGTACTTAGGTTAAATTTTAAAAAAGTATTTTGTCAATATGTTTACAAAATTGTCTATTTGTTTCCTTGACGATTTAATAGAAAATAATTCCAAATATTGATAAAATTCTTTTTGAAACCAAAATGAATCAACTAAAATCAATAATAAAACTAAGAAACTAAATAATCAACTAAATCAATAATAAAATCAATAATAAGACTAAGAAACTGAATAATCAACTAAATCAATAATAAGACTAAGAAACTAAATAATCAACTAAATCAATAATAAAATCAATAATAAGACTAAGAAACTAAATAATCAACTAAATCAATAATAAAATCAAAAATAAGACTAAGAAACTGAATAATCAACTACATCGATAATAAGACTAAGAAATTAAATAATCAACTAAATCAATAATAAAATCAATAATAAGACTAAGAAACTAAATAATCAACTAAATCAATAATAAAATCAAAAATAAGACTAAGAAACTAAATAATCAACTAAATCAATAATAAGACTAAGAAACTTTTATTGTAATGAGTCAACTAAATCAATAATAAAATCAATAATAAGACTAAGAAACTTTTATTGTACGGTAATTGTTTTCATAATATATGTAAACCAAATTTGGCGAAAACAGTATGCTGAAAGTCCACAGAACAAAAATTAGTCATAGCACATATGAAATGCATTTTAGATTATCAGTAACAAATATTACAGCCCGAAATAATTATGGATTTCTACATAGGTGGTGAATAATTATATTTCCTGGAATAAATACTGCATTAGACGTTACGGTAATTCAAATATGAATCCAAAATATTTACTAAGTATATTAATACTTTTAATTTGTAGTACGAAGGTTCCGTATGCGCTTTATTTCTATTAAACTAATTTCAAATATTTTATTGTTTTTCACCACTTAGTATATTTCATAGTATATCTTTGACAGGCCAACAAATATCTGGAATTTTTCAAAAAAAATATGAGATTTAGATCTATTGCTATATTTTAAAATTAAAATTAGGTAAACTTCTAATAACGCTATTTTTCTAATAAAGTTATTTAACAGCTTCGGAGATAGGGAGAATTGCGATTTTATAGATATTTTCAGCAATATCGCTTATGTAAAATTATGAAAAAAAGGGAAACAAAACCCCTTTAAATGATTTTAGAAAGGTTTTCTCTTTTTTTCTGAAGTACAGGTCCTAAAAATAAATTAAAAAGGTTCTTCTTCGAAAAATTATATAATTTCCTTTAAACACCTCGTAATACGCCTAGTGCACGTTGAATCATTTTATTTTTATTTCCATGCCTAGACCAAAAAATGTACACGATGCTCTTCATACGAGTTGTCATGTCTTTCGTTGTGACCTGTGACCAAGATAAATATTCATTACAGGCGTGAACGTAGTTAGCGCATTATTACGTGTATCCGAAGTGAAGAAAAATTCATCACTGCTGAGTTTTTGTTTTCTATTTTAGTAATAGCGTATAGGAATGTGTCATTCAGTCCTAATGAAACATGAAGATAGCGTGAATATATATTTAAAGGCTGTAGGCCATTATATTAAGATTTTAACGCACATTTCAGTTATTAATCAGTTCGGAAAAAATTCAACGTAATCCTACAAATGGTGAAAATAAAACGATTATAATTACATCAAGTCCGTCTGTCCGTCCGTAGGTCACAGCATCGTACCTCTTTTCATTTTAAGGCCGATTGTGATGAAATTTTAAAGGGAAACGTAATAGAATTCTGGAGTTATATAAAAATAGAAGAAAATTATTTTTTTCGTTTATTTTTCAAGAGCCTCCCTATTCGAAATTGGCGATAATTTTTGTTGTCACGGGTCCTGTAGAGAGCGCTGTCATTGACGAAGTCTTCGAAAGATAATTTTTTCCAAAAAGCTTTTAAATTTTTGCATCGTATAATTACTTCTTTGCGAGGCAAAATAAAATAATGCCTTTTATTCTGCATATCAGTATCGTTAGTTTTTCCAGATAACAAATTAAATTGACAAACAATTCAATTAATTGCTCCTTAACGACGCAATTTTCAGATATAGTTTCAGAACTGTAAATAATTTCAGAAGTCACGGTGAGTTTAGTATGACTGAAAATTCAAATTTTTCAGGGAATTCTAATTATTTCAAAGCTGTGGTTTAAAACACTATAGCAAAAACTCTTTATACATTTTAGATGAACTGGAAAGTTTGTTTTTCTTTATATTTGGCTTTATATACGATAACGTAAACTAGGGACCTTTATGTCCTTCAACAACAAACGGACAAAAAGGGGAAAGAACAAATTTTTGTTCCTTCAATACATTTATCCAGTAATAATTTAGATTGAATTTTATGTACCCTTTACAATAGAACGAATCTCATTATTAAGTAAAATTATCTTTATGTAATAAAAGAAACTTCAATTTGTTGTAACATAAGCCCAATAAAAATTTAGAAAGTATTACAGTTTTTGTCACTGAGACATCTAAAACACAGCCAAATTCAATATATTTATGTCTTCATAACGTATATACGTTATATTTTTAAAGTTTATGTTTCACAATTCTTATTTACGTTTTTCACTGTGTGAAACAAATTTTAAATGAGAGATTCAACATTTTTTCAAGTCAAAGAATGTTTCCCTTTTCGTACAATCACTGCTTAATAAATACTTATCGTGTAGATTTATTTAGCAGAACCTTACTTAAATATATATTTATATAAATATTACAGTTATATACCTATAGGTTTCAATAACGATAACACGATAAGTTATAAACTTAGTAACACTTCTACTATACCTATAACGATAATATATTTCACGAAGTTTTTTATCACTCATTACAAATATTTAACATATTTTTTTTTATTTTTGTTAAGTGCATCTATTTAACTTATATGCATAGGCTTATAATAGACAAGCGAATTTTTTTTGAATTACCGTTTTAGTTTAATGAATATGTTATGTTGAAATTAAATACGGCTGAATCAGACTACCCTAACCAAGTCGGCCATGGGTTCGTTATTCATAAAATTAACCGTTACCGTGTGAAATTTCAGTAACTGAATTAAAGGTGTGAGGATGATATTAGGTCATAACGACAAGGAAAAACGAGGTGAAGTCGCATTAATATGATATGACTTAATGTAACCATGAAGGTTTTGTAGCGCGATAAGATAGTATAAATAGTTATTTTTTTTAATAGTTTACAAGTAAATTTTTAGACTGACTAGTACATTTTTGTGAAGGTGCTAATTTAATTTTGTTTACAAAAATTACTAATATGCTAATATCTGATAACATATGAGTATCAATGCGAGACGGTGATGTAATCGGAAATTGGCAAGTTATTGACTTTATGTTTTCTTACTATAGCCCCACTAACCAAACTTAGAGTTTCACTTGATTTGAAAACCTTGAATAACTTGAATGGTACTAGAATATTCTAGAAGAACCCTTTTATTTTAATAACTACTTTCTCAAATATATAAAATTTCACATCGTTTTCAAGTATTAAACTTATGGCGCTTAATGTCCAGTTCAAGCGTTTGTTGTTCATAGTTTTCCTAAGTATACGTTAAAATAATATATTCATCAATCTGTGTTAAAACCTGGGCCTGTGTTTGAAATACGCAACGCAGATTTTCCAATAGTTTTTAAAACTTCGCACAGAATTTTCTGAACGTCCATATACAAATATGATAAAAATATACATAAAAAAGTCACAAGTTAACATTTCTTAAGCTTACAGAATCCAAAATACGACGATATATACCTCAGTCTTTAAAGTAACATTTCGCACAAGTTCATCATTCAATACCTTGTTTTTGGGGCAAGCTTATTCTAAATGGAGGTTTTTGAACTTTGAATATTGCCTGTTTTATCACAACAAATAAGGTGTATTTTTACTAAAAAATGAATTTTTATAGATTACTTTTACATTTTGGCATCTTTAAAAAATTTTAAGTATATACTAAATTTTTCTAAAATCTCTTTGATTTTGGAAATACTTCTTTACTTAAATGTTTATAATATCAAATGTCTAATTTCTCAAAAATATCACATGTCTAATATATAATATCAAATATCTCAAAAGTATTTCCTAATATGTGATTCCATTAATATGCCACAATACACAAATAATATAACAGGATTGAGAATGTGACCTAGTTGCATGACACATGAAACGGGGCTATAATAATTGCTAATATCAAACTTGACATAATTCTACAAAAAAAACAAAGAGTATGACGGGACTCTATGTATATTTATACAATGATACTGTATATGCGATTATTAAAATCCGGGTTTGCTTTATTTTATTCACGACTTCGAATTTTCTTACAGCTCATATGACAATTGAGAATGTGACCTAGTTGCATGACACATGAAACGGGGCTATAATAATTGCTAATATCAAACTTGACATAATTCTACAAAAAAAACAAAGAGTATGACGGGACTCTATATATATTTATACAATGATACTGTATATGCGATTATTAAAATCCGGGTTTGCTTTATTTTATTCACGACTTCGAATTTTCTTACAGCTCATATGACAATTGAGAATGTGACCTAGTTGCATGACACATGAAACGGGGCTATAATAATTGCTAATATCAAACTTGACATAATTCTACAAAAAAAACAAAGAGTATGACGGGACTCTATATATATTTATACAATAATACTGTACATGCAATTATTAAAATCCGTCTTTGCTTTATTTTATTCACGACTTCGAATTTTCTTACAGCTCATATGACAATTTAATGTTTATTTCTGAGTTTCAGTTATATTTATCTTTTTCCCCTTTATTTTTAGTTTACTGTGGAATCTTTACATAGCTGAGAAAAAGCAATCGACGGACTCCGGTTGCTATAAGTTTAGAAGGCCAATAGGAGCGATTCGAAGTAACTCAACATGTGTTACATTGCCAATAATAATCAAATTGAGATAAATATAACAGTGGATAGTATTTATTATTATATTGCTGTTTGACAAATTTGCTCCTCCACCATCGCATCAAATGTTATAATATATATAATCTCCGCTTATTTTCAACTTTTACTTTGTTTTAGATTTTCATAGTCTTAAAATACTTTAGAATATTTTTAAAAAATTAAAAAAAAACTGAATAAGAATATAAAATATATTAAATATAAGAAAAAATTTGTCATAATTAAAATAAAAGTAAGAAAAAAATTACATCTGAGTTAAATAAAGAAATCATTTCAATCATTTAGGTAATATTGGAAAAAGGTTGTAAACTTCCAAATGATAATAGATCCAAAGAAATAAAAAACATAGTTAATAATTTTTTTTTAAATAAAATTATTTTTTTAAATAAAATAGTTTAAATAAAATTAAAAAGGAATAATTATTTGAAGAATAGGCCATTAATTTTCCTAAACAAATTTCTGTTTGATGCGCCAATTTCCAAAAAATTGTAGATATAAAGTGTTATCCGAGCGTTTTCTTCATATCCTACTTGAACCAATTTTTAACAAGTTTTTATGTAAATAAAAGTTTTTAGGCATCTATTGACAATTAGTATTTTATTTTATAATTCATAATGTTAGGGGTGTAAAAAGAAATTTAAAAAAAAGAAATTTCATCATTAATTATCAAGTGTCTTTTACGGAGACTACAATATATTGAAAGCAAACTAACTCATTATTTTGTAAATAAATAGGTATTGAAGTTATCGGCATTGACTAATTCCTAGTAGTGAGCACATCCGCGTGTTCATAAAAGGGTACATACATAGTTACGTAGCGTGAAACAGAAATGCTTTTAGTACCACACAATTTTTCACGAAAAAATACAAGTAACCTGAAAAACAGAGCTGAGGGTTATTAGTAAGTCATAGTCATTTAAGAGTGTCAGTGGTAAACACAACATTATATTTAAATAATAGTTGTCAGCCAATATAATTTAATTTTTGTGGGTATAAATTCTATCAAATTAGACAACAAAACATCAAAATTTTAAGCTCTATGTTTATCCGCACATAACAACATATCAAACATAAATGTCCAGTGGAGTAAAGTATGCTTAATTGGTGGAGATACAGTGAATCTTTCTATGATTACTATAGTCACACTTACTTTGACTATGTGATTACTCAATGTATATATCTACATAATTATTCATTGTCATTGAAATTAATCTCATTTCATCACCTGAAAACCACACATTCACACTAAGGACTATAGAATCCAAATATATTATGATCGTAGCAAAACTATTATTTAAGTTTTTAAAATGTTCTTTATTTTGTCTCAAAAACTTTTATTATCTATTACTTTATGCAAGTTCATTTATACATCACCAAGACGATTTAAAGGCTAAATTCATTCATTTGGTATTGCCTTTTTTAAATACTTGAAAACCAAATAACACACTGAAATTCAAATAACACACTGAAATCGATTCGAACGTAACAAAATCAGTATTAATCTATTGAGTTAACATCCAATAAACCTATGAATATTTGAAAGAACATCTGGAATATTACATAGAAAGTTTTCAAACATCTCCAGCACTATATAAAAGGAATGCAGTATACGATCTTCCATTCAGTTAACAACCCTGTTTCGGCAAGAAAATAACTAAATATTTGGAAATTTCACAAAGAAAATTTAGAGCTTTGCGAATTCGGTTTAGGGTAAAATGCGAACAAAGCAACTCGCAACATATGCATATCAATGGGTGAAGATGTACTCTCCCATAAACTAGCAAATATCAAAAGTTCAAAAAAGGAAAGTTTGATTGTCCGGATAATGTTCATCTAAGGCGATCCCATTTATTAAATGTTTAAAACATTTAAAGGGCCATTTAACAAGGAAAACTTGTTGAAATTACAACAGATCCTAAGTTAAGTTTTCGTAATATGGCAAAGTTATTCACATGCTTTCAAACTGCAATAGAAAAACAACTCCATGCTTCAGGGGTGAAGTGGAAATTTTCTGTGTGGTTATCATAGGAGCTAACACTGATGAACTGAGATGGCGGATTCATTATTTGTCTTATTAATAATAAGGACTAAAAATTAATTTTGAAAAGATACGCATACATTGCGAGATGCTTTGTTTACATTTTACCTTAAACCGAATTTGCAAAACTCTAAGTTTTCTTTATGAAATTTATAACTTTGTTTAGTCGTTTACTCACCGAAACAAGGTTGTTAACTGAATAGAAGATCTATATACTGCGCTCCTTTTACATAATGCTGGAGATGTTTAAAAACGTTCTATGTAACATTCCAGATGTTTTTTTCAAATATTGGTAGGTTTATCGGCTACCAACCTAATAGATTAATACTGATTTTGTTATGTTGAATCGATTTCAGTGTGTTTTTTGATTTTCAAGTGTTTAAAAAAGGTAATACCAGGTAATACCGGTCTTTATATAAAAGAGAATCACATAATCCCATACAATGATTATTTTTCCAAGTATTATATTTATTTATAAATAAGAAAGAGTGAAGTCAATAGTTCTAATGTATATGTACCTATAACTATAGTTCTACTTCCCAAATTGAAGCAGAGTTTGGAAACTAAATTTAGGTCATGTTCGAATAGTCGAATACGGCCAAGTTTTATTTCTATGTAGATCGTAATCAAAGCATTGATACAAGAATTAATGATGTCCTGTCACACCAGGAACAGACTGACAAACGCGAATTATTAATCACACTAATGATCGAAAATTTCTGGAAAATCGACTTAAAATTATTAACAATAATTAATTGTGGATTAAGTTTCTGATATAGCGACGACTAAGTTAAATTTCACTCAATGGGAAAATGCTTTTAAACTCCGTGTATACGAGTAAATCTGTAATTATTCCCTGTTCCATTTTTTTCCTCTTTTACCTACTTATGTCACTCAGATTCATCAATTACTTCATGAAGGTCGATTTAATTATTCCAAAATTATGACAAACTATGTTTTATTAAAATTTACAATGATAACGTAACGAGAATATTATCTCAATTGCAAAGTACATATAGAATTTTAAAGTTATATATATATATATATATATATATACATATATATATATATATACATATGTTATATAAGAGGTGTAATAGTAAAGACGTATTAGTTGGTGCAGTAGCAAAATTCTAATTATTATTATATTGAAACACGAGCAAAGATTTTAAAATAGGTATTTAATAAAACACTTACCATGATTTAACAACAATGACCAATTCCAGGTGTTTTGAAAGAAAACGTTACATTTTTATTCCTGATGAACTGTGTTAAGGTGTGATACCGCAAAGCTATAAAAATATTCAACACTCTTCTGTATTTATGCAAGTCCATTCATTCGTATCTAAATATATATATGACTTTTGAACCGTTTGTGTTACGTTCTTGTACATAAACTTTGCTGGCTTATCGATTTACCTTACAAATAGTGCGGAAGGAGGCATTAAAAACAATTATTAAACAGTATTACAGGCGGTACCTGAAAGAGAATTACTGAAATCGAAACGAAATAGATATGATATATCAATCCATCAGTCAATCTAAAGCTTTTTTTGTTAATGACAGGTGGCCAATAAATCTTATATAGATGACACTGGATACTTTTTCTTTCGCAGATGAGTCTGACATTATTATTAAATAAGGTATAAGTATATCTGTGTTAGTATAAAGATATTAGCGAAACCTGTTACTAGAAAATTATCTATAATATTTTGGAAAGAAATAAAATTTCCTTTTTATCACGTACCTATCGAACTCAATGGAGAAATTTTAAGTTCCAGAAATATCTACACGATTTCCGATTAAAATGACTATAATAATAAATTATTAATAACTTAAGATAATAGATAGGCCTCCTAATCAATCAAACTAGCAAGATAAATTGGAATATGCGCAATGCCAAACTAAGTTCACGAAAACCCATTACAAAGAAAAGCGTTTCGTGGTTTTCAAAAAAAAATTATTTTTAGCAATGTTTGACCAACTTTCTCCGAATATCGTCGAATTCAATTAATGGTTTACGACTTACAATTTCAGTAATTTAATGTTAGAAATGAAAACAAATTCAATAGAATAAATTATATTAGTATTGAATTTTCCTATCAAGTATCTAACTTTCTCTGCTTTGAAAGAATCTCTCTGCTTAAATTGCATTTTCATTTAAAAGCACTGTCTTTCTCTCATGATACAAGAGTAAGAAAATGCAATCGAAGGTGACATAATTTTCAATAGGTTTTATGTTATTTTCACATTATAAAAATGTTAATGTTAGAGAGATATTTGACACACCGAGTTACTGAAAGCTTACGACAATAACTTTTGGAAGACAAGTTTACTTAATAGCGTGATCATATTTTTTAGAATATACTTTTACCATAAACTAATATACTTTTACCATAAACTAATATACTTTTACCATAACTAATATACTTTTACCATAAACTGCTCACACTGAAAGAATTTAGCGGTAAGAATGAAAATCGTAGGATAAATTGAACAAATTTTAGTTAAATGTGATTGCAGAGACACAGTAGCGAAAACGTCAGTTTGTTATTTTTTTTTCCACTTTTTCCAATTATGGCCCAATAGTCGTACCTTAATCGTAATCGTATCAATACCGTAATCATCATAGTAATCGTACAATACCTTCGAGTGAATTATTTGATCAGTTTTTAATGTTTAATTGCCAAAATATATGTTTTAATAAATGTAAATAATCGCATTACTCTTCAGAAGATCGCTTACGTATCTCTATAGTCCACTTTTTCAATCAGCTTTATAAAAGAAGCAAACGGGAAAGTAGGAAAAGATATAAACTTACTTAATTAAAATTAAATAATATTACATATTAAGAGTTCAAAATTAATTTTACCATTGTCTTTAATTTGATTTAAACATTTATGTGTGTACTCTTGAGTTATAAAATAATAAATACTCTTAAAATAATATAACAAAAATAATATACAGGAATACAAGATAAAGCGCATATCATAGAAGTACTTATATTTGATTAGTTATAAATTTAAGATTGAATTGAAACAGAAATAAGTAACTAAAAAGAAACTTCTAATCGGGAGAAGATTAAATACTATAATCAACATTAGTGACATATGCTTACACACATATATATTTTGCAGGTTGATTTAATTAAAAATAAAATTTCATGAAATAAAAAATTGTTAAGAAACACATTTAAGTAAAAAAATAATATCGTTTCATATGTAAAACGGTTTTAAGTCGGTGCCAAACAATATGCTATTTTAAACTTATTGTATTTGTTCTGTGTAGATATATAGAGCATATATTATTTTTTGTAGTAAAATATGGGGTAAGCAAATGTTTTTTTGTCAAAGACTTTAAAAATAATGTTAAATGTAAGATTGTAGATCAGCAGATTGCACACTAGCTTGTTCGTATCAACTATTAATCTATCAATCAGAGAAAATATTTTGAATATGAAAGGGTATTATTATTTTTTCAGAAGTTAAATATAAGATTGTAGATCTTATATTTAAGAATGTTAATATAAGATTGTAGATCAGCAGATTGCAGACTAGCTTGTTCGTATCAACTATTAATCTATCAATCAGAGAAAGTGTTTTCAATATGAAAGGGTATTATTATTTTTTCAGAAGTTAAATATAAGATTGTAGATCTTATATTTAAGAATGTTAAATATAAGATTGTAGATCAGCAGATTGCAGACTGGCTTGTTCGTATCAACTATTAATCTATCAATCAGAAAAGTGTTTTCAATATGAAAGGGTATTATTATTTTTTCAGAAGTTAAATATAAGATTGTAGATCTTATATTTAAGAATGTTAATATAAGATTGTAGATGAGCAGATTGCAGACTAGCTTGTTCGTATCAACTATTAATCTATCAATCAGAGGAAGTGTTTTCAATATGAAAGGGTATTATTATTTTTTCAGAAGTTAAATATAAGATTGTAGATCTTATAATTAAGAATGTTAAATATAAGATTGTAGATCAGCAGATTTCACACTAGCTTGTTCGTATCAACTATTAATCTATCAATCAGAGAAAATGTTTTCAATATGAAAGGGTATTATTATTTTTTCAGAAGTTAAATATAAGATTGTAGATCTTATATTTAAGAATGTTAATATAAGATTGTAGATCAGCAGATTGCAGACTAGCTTGTCCGTATCAAATATTAATCTATCAATCAGAGAAAGTGTTTTCAATATGAAAGGGTATTATTATTTTTTCAAAAGTTAAATATAAGATTGTAGATCTTATATTTAAGAATGTTAATATAAGATTGTAGATCAGCAGATTGCAGACTAGCTTGTTCGTATCAAATATTAATCTATCAATCAGAGAAAGTGTTTTCAATATGAAAGGGTATTATTATTTTTTCAAAAGTTAAATATAAGATTGTAGATCTTATATTTAAGAATGTTAATATAAGATTGTAGATCAGCAGATTGCAGACTAGCTTATTCGTATCAACTATTAATCTATCAATCAGAGAAAATGTTTTCAATATGAAAGGGTATTATTATTTTTTCAGAAGTTAAATATAAGATTGCAGATCTTATATTTAAGAATGTCAATATAAGATTGTAGATCAGCAGATTGCAGACTAGCTTGTTCGTATCAACTATTAATCTATCAATCAGAAAAGTGTTTTCAATATGAAAGGGTATTATTATTTTTTCAGAAGTTAAATATAAGATTGTAGATCTTATATTTAAGAATGTTAATATAAGATTGTAGATGAGCAGATTGCAGACTAGCTTGTTCGTATCAACTATTAATCTATCAATCAGAGGAAGTGTTTTCAATATGAAAGGGTATTATTATTTTTTCAGAAGTTAAATATAAGATTGTAGATCTTATATTTAAGAATGTCAATATAAGATTGTAGATCAGCAGATTGCAGACTAGCTTGTTCGTATCAACTATTAATCTATCAATCAGAGGAAGTGTTTTCAATATGAAAGGGTATTATTATTTTTTCAGAAGTTAAATATAAGATTGTAGATCTTATATTTAAGAATGTTAAATATAAGATTGTAGATCAGCAGATTGCAGACTAGCTTGTTCGTGTCAACTATTAATCTATCAATCAGAGAAAGTGTTTTCAATATGAAAGGGTATTATTATTTTTTCTTTTTTTGCTTCTTGAAGTCAGTTTTTTTGGCAAAATATTTTATTTTTCCATTATTAGGGCTTACTATATGCTAAGTTTTCGACAAGGTTACGAACTTACGAATAATTTTATAACGTGAGTACATCGATATATGCCTATGTAAATATATGTTCGAATGCATGTTTATACACATACATTCGAATATGTCAATAAATTATACTATCTTTTGATTTCACCGTTATATGTGCTTCATGTCTTTGTATATACCTGTACTTACCTTCTTATATTGTAATTGCTGTTTTTACTAATACTAATTGCATCTACTTAATATGCCAGTTACTTAATTCCTTTGTATATACATATATAAAACTTACCAATTGCTACTGGTTTCGTAGTTGCTTCTTATCTTATTATTTACAAGTATATACTTAGCTACTTTGTTACGTTCTTGCTTTTCTCAAGGTAAATGAGTCTTGATGGTTTACACCTCACTATCGAGAATGTCCTGTCACCATCTTTCTCCTTCATCATCAGACCCTAGCCATACTTTTCAACCAAAAAATTCATCAAGACAAATCACATTTTATTATTTAGATATCGAATTTTTGTCTCTAGTTAGTTTTAAAGAGTAGTAGTAATAAAGCAGTTTAAGTATTATTTTCAGTTAAGATGTCCACGAAATTCTGTTCATGAAATACACAATTATATTATTGTGTTCATTTTTGTAAACTAACAGGAGTTGCTTAGTTTAAAGTAACGTTGAAACTAAAAAATAGCGAGAAAATTCTACTGTTTAATAACCAGTTTGTCTTACAAACATCTTCTTTTCTTATCCACTTAATATGTTTAGTATCGAAACGAATTTAATAATCGTTTCGGTATCATCAATGATGTCAATAAATTTGCGTAAGTCCGAAGAGAATTTCGATATTGCAATCATCCTAATGTATTAAGAGTTCAAAACATCTGCGATACGCGAAATACACGGAGTAGATTCGGATTGACCCGGTTACATGATGACTAATAATGTTGAATGTAATACATCTGAATGCTTTTAGAAGTGATTGAGGCGATAATAGTGCTTCTGAGCAAGCTTATATTTAACATAAGGTATGTATATGTTACTATATATTTTTAGTCAAATCGAAATAACTAAACTATTTCTCTTATTTCGATTGATGATATCATATTATTTTTTTGTTTGTTATATTTTATACAAGAATATATTCAACTCAGCTCGAATACTTCTATCATTTGTTAATAAAAAAGTTTTTAATATAATTTGATCCAGATCCACTTTGCAAGTAAAAATAATATGAAAAGTATACCAAATATTGAAATTAAACAATGGTAGCCAATGTGTACAAACTGATAGAGAAAAACTCGACGTTCGTTCGTGTTAGTGGATCATTAGAACGAAGTCTTCGTAACCTGTTGGAATGTTAAATCAGTATGTACGTACAATGTGGAGATGCCTTATCAATGTATACTTCCCCGCCCCAGAAGATGACGTGAAGGTATAGAAAAATATATTATACTTACATGATCATTGATAATCTGTCATTCCATCTACTTTTTGATCAACTTTTGTTATCCTCTTTTGAATAGGTAAATTCTTCTCCCTTTTCCGTGTTATTTGCTTCAACAGATTGTTATAAATATACTTATAATATGGTTATGTTGTTAATATACTTGAAGTTAATAACAAAATCATAGGTTTAGCAGTTAACTCAAAAACAATATCTTTGAGTAGATATCGCATTTCATATAGTCGCATGAGCTAAAAAAATGAATTAATGAAATTTAATAATAATAAATATTTTTAATGAAGAAATTTAAATATTTCAAGTAAGACTTCATAATATCCTCAAATATGAAAAAGTATAACTCACAATAACAATAAATCAATGCTATTACAAAAATTAAACGCACAGAATTTAAAGATATTTAGATTGTTGTAAGAAAAAGTAGACAAAAGGATTATTCTCAAGGTCTTATCCCGAAAAGAAGTTATAATTAAATATTGAAAATTATGAAAGTTTAAAAGTGAAATAAATTATATTTGAAAGGCTCAAGTTCTTTTTAATATCAAAACAAAAGACTTTCTCCGTATTACTGAGTCGTCGACTTTAAAACTGAGAGAATTTTATAACATTTCGTTCCGTGGTTGTTATTTTAATCAGTGATGTTAGAAAGTATATGAACAAACTTGGTACAGATTACTCTAAAAGTTGGTATATCAAATAAAATACTGGTACATTCATACAATACTATGTACATATATAGTATGAATTTGATAGATACAGCATAAAGTTATACTGTTTTAAATCTGGGATGTATTGTCAAGATTTTTAAAATATTCCATTAATTTTTCATAACCATGCATTTTAAATACATTTCCTACTCAATTGAAAAACTCATTTCGAACATTTTTCAGAAGTTGTAGAAGATTATAATAGCTATAAACTGAATATTTAAAAATTCTTTAAATTCGTCTAGCCTTTGTACGATTCAGAGTTCTTTATGGATGTATTTTAACCTTGTATGATAACTTTTATTTGCGTTGAACTTGAACAAAATTAGTCTAGAAGAATGAATGTTTAAATATTTTTATTGCCATCAATTGGTTTGGAAGCAGTTGAAATGTTTTGTTTAAAAAAACTGTGAAAAACTTGTGAAATCTATCTTAAGTTCCGGTGGTGTTTCCTTATTTTTTTGCTGAAAGATATAAAAAAATGTTAAGTATGATCGTTATTAAAAGTTAGTATTTTTGCATACAAACAAAATTTTCAGTAGGTACATGGTGCACATCTGTGAAACATGGTGTATGCATCAACAAGTAGGTACGTCTAATATTACTAATTTTGATGGATAAGTTAATTATTACAAAAGCTGGATAAGATTTTATTTTATTATTAAATACACTTTATAACAAACACATGAATACTCTAACAAGTGGTATCACCTATTTATAACAATTTTACGTTTATATTATGAAAAAGTTATGTTTTTATCAGGTTTTAACCCTGTAAATATCAAAACGATAATAGTTATAAAAGAGAAACACTTAATCTAATACACCGCCTTCCACGATCTCAAAGGATCTGTCAAAGATGGCATGTTACTTTGAAGGGATATGAAGGCACGGCTCTCGATTTCCTTATTTAATTATAATTTTAAAACATATCCGTTTACCTTATACAATGAATTTTTAATTTAATCCATTTACAAACTGTTTAGCCTTCTTACTTTTCCTTACGCAAAGTATCTAGCTTTTAACTTTTTTCCGATAACTTCCTAATATTTATCTAAAAATATTTAACTTTTTTAAGAGGTAGTTTTTAATTTTCACCACACTCTTTTCTTATTATGTGTACAAAAGTAACCTCTCTCTCTATAAAAGATAAAATCCCTAAATATTTCATTTTTTTTAACTGAAATCAGGGCATGATAAGATTAGTTTGGCAGCAGAATAATGATAGAGCCAATGACAGACCTACAGATTTTTTAAATTACTTTACAGGTGTACTAACCACAATTTTTTCTTTCGTACATAATAGATCATCTTAAAAGAATGATGAGAGAAACATTTAAGTTTAAATAATTTTACATCGCGTCAAAATATTTAATTGGGATTGTAATTTTAATGAAATATTATATGATTGTATTGTATTAACTACTACCAAAAACTAACGTAGCGACAGCCAAAATATTAATATTAACTTATTTCCTTTTTTTATACAACCATGACTTCAAAATAACAATTCTTGAAATAATAACAATTCTTCGAATTCTCGTCTAAAATATTTAATATTTCTTTTTATTTATACATAGTGATCTCCATTAACATACGATCACACACATACTAATTGAAAGTCTATTTTTTAAATCAGTAATAAAAATGACCCTGCTTTCTATGTCTAACATCTTATAATAATAACAGTCAAATGTTATTATATTAAATGCACCATGAATATGGAAAACTAATTTTTTTAATTCATAAACTCAGTATATTTTCTCAGAAATTATAATGACTTTTGGAAACGAAAATCCATGATGTTTTCTCAGTGTAAGTGCTCTAATTTATTTTCAATTGTTTAAAAATATTTTTATTCTCGGTATAATCTTCCTCTAGTTGATAATGTCTGATTTTTGTATAAATTTCATTCATTAATTACCGATTTTACCTCCTTACATTCAAGTTTAACGTGGATAACTCATTGTAGTAAGGATTACTTGTATTTATTACACATGAAGATATTACACCTTAATAGGAAATAATGTGAAAGTACAGATAAATAAAAGCGATATTTTCTTACGTCTTACTTACCTTTTAAAAAGCTGTCATTTTCTAAATCCAATACTTGATCTAACAAATAAGACATGATAAATATGAATTAAACATGTCTTGGTTAATTCTAAATCAAAATGTGTTTTAGTAAGATCTCATGACCACCTTCATAAAATTATATACTTAAATAAATGTGGACCCATTTTTATCTATGAACATAACATTAATAATGTGAACGTCTCACAACATCATTTTGCAAATTGAATCACCAAACGAACATTCTGTAAGGCGTTTCCATTTCGACTGCGAATGTAACTTTGTACGCCGACCATAAGATTGCAATTCAATTTCCCGTCGTTTAAAATAACACGATTTAACTCAGACGTCTCGCCTTCAACATAAACTCCATATGCAACGGTATAGTATAGTTAGAAGAGTCGCATGAAATGATGTGGCAAAACGAATGCGCATATGTTTTAAATTCAATTGGCAAAATGAGTTATTCCCAGAAGGAAATTATACAAATTCCGGCAAATATACATTTCTGTATCGAAGGTTTAATTTGTATTTACATTTTTACTCGGTTAATGATGCTTATGTCTGTCTGAAATATGTCCGCTCACGCTTTCAAATCTAACAACTCAGCATTGCTTTCTCCTTGTATCACATAAAATAAATAATTCATAAGTTTTTTTTATATGCTGTCTTCGACATTTAAAATATATAGAATTTTTCCTACAAATCCTACAAATTTTAAATGTCGAAACTTTTTTCACGTGAAACGTCTTTCATTTCGGTCAGAGGGAGGTCACTTGCAAAAGCCATATGTAACGAAATATGTTATGGCAAGGGCGCTTATAACTTTCGAAGTATAGCACCTATCAGCATTATTTTAGTATCATTACAATTTAAAGGGTAGAAGCCATTACTAGGTAGTGCTTATGTCGCGGACGTACATGGCGCTGAAGTTGCATGCAGCACGACTCTCACGACATCGCGCTTGTTCAATTAGTGATTACTCAACAGTACATTGATTGATTCGCGCGGGAGTGGTTGCGTTTGCCAGAGCTTACAAGATCATAATAGGTTTTATACATAAAACTCATATTTGTGACCAATAGAATTTGTAAAATTTAAAAAAATGTTTTTTTGCATAAATTTGACAACTGTTCTATTATGGGGCCAACGCGTGCGGTACGTAACGAACAAAACTGGCGTGAAAGAGCTCGGGTAGCGAGAGAGAGATATTCCAACCTTCGACCACCCGCTTTCGCCTCGGCAAAACGTGTTTGTCTCCACAGAGAACGTGTTAGGTTGAGCCAAGCGTAGAAACCACAACTGTCTACGAGTACGGCGGGTTCAAACGGCAAAGGTTCAAACGGCGTAAGCGTAAGGTCGAGCACCACTATTTGATGACACTGTGGCTGCAATGGTGGCAGAGAATGAGGCCACCTCATCAAAAGTCACAATAAGGAGCCAGGATACACCCGACAGTAACAGTACGCCGTGATAAGGTCGATCGAGGAGAGGCTCCTTTCCCCAAGGTTGCCGTACCTGCAGATACGACGGTTACAATATGGACAATACGGCATTGTGGGATAAGCAATTAATATACTGGTCGTCGTAAACAACATGATGCAAACCAACAAGTACACCCAAGACATTCTGCGTACCTGATACAGCTTACCCGTTTTTTTTTAATATTGATTACCTATTACCAGCAGGTAATATTAGGATGTGAACTAAATGTATCAAATACATCCTTATATAAAATGAAAGAAGCAATATCGAAATACAAAGTTTATATGACGATTTTAGCAATTATTATCATTTGAGTCATTCTCATCCTTTCTAGCATTACTCAATACCCACTTTCAGTATTAGTACAATAACATCAAATTACATATAGCTACCCAGAATAATATTAAAATTCACTGTGTGTCATATAGCAGAAATTTATTTGCAGTTCAAATAAATTTCTGTCTGTCTCGTTAAATTTAATTTTAATAGGTGCGAGAAAAAATATATTCACCCAAATGTCACATACCGCACCTTCAAAACCAAGATGCTCAGCACAAAACTTTTGCAAAGCAGTGTTTAGAGTTTTAACATTTAGTCTGTTCTTTAGTATTTTGCATGGGAAACAATTAATGTAAGATACCGAAATATGTACTTATATATTTACTTCTATCGGTACGAAGTTTTCTAATACACGTTACACGCTTGGTGAATGAGAGCTAGCCGAAAATTATAAGATATCGACCGCTATTCTTGCTACAGCATAAAAGATTAAGATTTCGACCGATAGTTTTACTACAGTATAAAAGTGTAAGATTTCGACCGATAGTTTTGCTACAGTATATAATGTGTAAGATTTCGACCGATAGTTTTGCTACATTTAAAGCATTGTATGTGTACAAGCATATGTCAAATTATGTTTATGCCGGCTTTCTATTATAAACCAATCATCTATCGGACCTTTTTCGATTCGGTATATATTTATTTGCATTATAAATTATTACTTTATCACTTATTAAATACTTAAAATTATTAAATTCCGAGCATTCATTATGTTCATTATTAATCAAACTTTATTTAGAGCATTTTAGTAAATTTAACGATCCGTATTTATTTATTCAAATTTTGTAATAATTAAATAATGATAACGTAATAATAATAAAAATTACACAAATGAGTGGTCCACCACTTTATTTTTCTACTTGTTTCCCATTGTGAGCCAAGCATCAGCCAGACTGTATTTATATATATGTGATTATATTAAATTGAATAATTTAATTCATCTGCGGTATATTGGTGATACTACTACGTGAATAAAAATTTGCTCATTCATGATAATAAACTCAAAAGTTTTAAAATTTTAAGAATTTTAAATAATTTATTAAAGTTTAATCACAAATTTTATAATGAATTCATGAATATTTTGATTTAATACTAAAAATATTAATATATGTATTGTGCATATTACAAGCTATGAAAACAGATTTTCAACTTCCTACCATTATTAAATAATACAAATAAGTTTATTAATTATTTAAGCCTCTATTAGAAGGCCACTCTCAAAATTTTCACATTTTGATTAAAAATATTTATATATATTTTATAAACGTTTATTTTAAAAGAACATCACCATGTATTGAGGTATGTCTTTAAAAATAAGCCATAACTGAGCAATTATTCTGCATTCATTCTGTAATATTACTGTTTCAAAAATCCCCTTTAAAAACATTTAAAAATCTTTATAATAGTAATTATAATATATATATATATATATATATATATATATATATATATATATATATATATTTATATTTATCTCTAATTTCAAAATAGACATGGTGAGCACCTGTCATGAGTGCTATCTCTAAGTAAAAGCTAACACGATCCGCATCTATCATAAGCGCTATCTCTAAGTAAAAATTTACATGATGCGTATCTAAAATAAGCGCCATCTTTCAATGAAAGTTGGCATGATGCACGTCTATCTTGAAGGATATCTCCAGACAGTTGTAAAGTTGACGTGATAGGCGTCTATCACGAGCGGTATCTCTAATCAAAAGTTGAGACGGCGCGCATCTATCATGAAACTTATCCCTAGCTGAAAGTTGACATAATACACGTCTATCATAAGCACTATCTCTAACTAAACGATACATATCTGTCGTGAATGTTAAATCTAGTTGAAATAGTGCAATATGAAATAGTGATAATAGTGCATACTGTTCTCAATGTTAAAAAAGTTGACTGAATTTCTTTCCAAAATTTCAATACAATATGGCCATACACAAAAGTTAATTTATTATAAATAATTATGTTTCCGCTCACGTACACAATTCATCGTAATTCATGTATTCTATACTATCTTTCAGACTATTCTTTTAGATAAGTGTGTGTGTTACGGGTTGCTCATAATACAGTTTCCACGCGTCCCTTTTCAATTATTTCAATTTCAATTCTTCACAATTTCTTTTTTAAAAATGCAACAAAAGAAGAATGAGCACAAAGCTGTTAAATTAGTAATATGAATTAATAAGTCAACTTTGTATAATTATTTATTCAACATTTCACAGTAAATTTAAATATTTATTTCAATTCTAGTCAACTATATAAATATTCACTCTCCATCAGATATCTATAAATTTCTTATCTTGGATTAGAATTGTATCTTAAATTATCTACCCAAGTGATTATATTTAAAAAAAATTGAGCGGTGATGGAAATCGAGCGGTGATGGTAGACATGAAATACCCATTTTTTCACTGATACTTTTAATATCACTCCAACTCATATTTCAAACTAATAACCGCTTTTAAGATTTTAAGACATTTTAATGCAATATACCGATAGAAACGAGCAAAGTTGTAAACGTTAGTAAATAGGAAACAAAGCTGATACACTAACACAGATGCAAAGTAACGTATGTGTAATGTAATAGAAAAGAAAACGTTAAGCGGAAAGAATCGATAAGATATGAAGCTGACCGAATGCAGTCGAAAAGAGCCGACAAGGCGAGAAGATGATCGCATTTAGTTGGAAAGAACCAACGAGACATGAATCTGGCCGAATGGCAAGACGCACCATGCCATCAGAACGTTCTAACCTAAATCCGAAAACAAGTTAAAAGAACGAGGTGGCTACTAATTATTTAGTGAAAATCCGCTGCTCACGGTGAAAATAATAATGGAATTAACGTTTTACAATTAAACATTAAGTAAGGCGCAGGCTATCTAAATAAGTATTGCGGTTTTATTTTAAGATTAATGAAGTAATAAATTTAAATAAGTATGTATTTTTATTATTCTATATGTGGTGAATTTTTGTACATATAGTAAAAATTAACAGTAGTCAGAAACGGTCAGTCATAAACTTGACATACAAGTGTGCGACAGTGTTATCCTTTATATTTATGCTCGATTCTTACTCAAATATTCACTAATGCTACCTCACACTATTAATTCTCATTACACTTGGGAGCTAAAGACACATTTCGAACAAGAAATCATATAAACCTAAATAGTAGTAGTAGCAGTAGATTACCAGTGTGAAAACATGAATTGTCTCAAGAGCGTGGGACTTCTAATTTTTGAAATATTACTAAATTAAATTAATAAAATTTTATAAATTTATCATTAATAATATAATTTTAAAAAATTATTAAATATCGACAAAATTCAGTTTGCTTAATCATAACAATAACAACGTACCGTTGGCCGAAGTTGAAATAATGCAAGGCGCTCAAATTGAGGTTATTATGGTAACACATACTTTCAAAAACTTTATCTTTTTGTATGTTTGGTAAGAGTAAATACAATAGATGAATATGTTTTTTTTAAGATAAGGTCATAGGCCAGTTAAAAAGTTAGAATCAGGCATAGCTGAAATTCATAGAATATTGGTATTGATAATAGCAATAGAAAAAAGTAGACGACCCCTTTTAAGGGTGAGGAATTAAATCTATTATTTATTTTAAAATTGCTTATATTAATAAATATGCGACATGTTATGAAAAAAATGGAATAGTAAATTAAAATTGTTCCTTTATACAAAATCACGTATGAATCTAATGTCCATTCACTATTATATATAGTATCATAGTCATGCAATAGCTGATCGTATGAAATAAATGTCGAAAACGAATAATACGATCTAATATCCTATAGAACATCTCACTTCGCTAGCCTCCTAACCCTACAAATTTCTTTTTCCCAGGTGTGCCAGTAATCTTACTCTTCAATGTAGCCAAACACTTGAATGAAATCTGGGTTGTTTTTAAATCTATTCTTGAAGCTAAATAAATATGAAGTAATCCTTTTTAGAATTAAAATGCCGTCCTTTCAACTATAAATTTTATTTTGTATTGTTTTCAAACCAGTGTTTTACCAAAACGCTATTTAATTAGAATTTTAAATCTATATGTTGGATTATCGAAAATTTATAAGCCTAAAAAAGGAAAGGGATAGGAATCAGCAGCAATTTTGCCTTAAGATTCCCAAATTTATATTTTCAAATATGTTTATAATAGTAACGAAATAAGAAATAAACATTTTTGACGAAAAGCTTGATGCGACTAAATAAAATAAATTTATTGGAAGAGTTTGGCTAGAGGTTAAAACGAAGGTGCCGGTTCATAAAAATACAATCAATGGGTGCAAGGTCTGGGGAATATGGCAAGTGAAGGAAATAAGGTTCATCAAAAAGTCAAATATTGAGAACAGATTTCAGCACGGTGGTAAAGCTGGTTCGGGCTAAGTTGCTGTAATACCCTCGCACCGTATTTCATGCTTTTTCCCATTCAATGAAAATGATTCTTTATGGTTACGTGGGAGTACCCGAGCTCAGTTAATCGGTTATCGTCTTCAATTAACAATTTTAACCTGTCGCTATCAAATTCCACAGGTGGACCAGAGTATGGTTGATCACTCTGGTAATAATCGCCGCTGCTAAACCACTGGAACCGTTGTTTTGCAATAGTTGGGGATATTGCTTCAGGAGCTACGCGTCAGCATATGTTACGCTTAGCTTCGGCAACAGATTGACCAGATTGGTACTTGTAGAGTAGATAGTGTCTAACATGCGTCTTAATGTCGTCCATATTTTATGCGTGTTAACAGTGCAGCGTCTTAGTTAATAATGAATCAGTGTGGGCGTGCTTCACCCCTGTATATGTGTGTGTATGTTTCTGTCGAAAAAATGTTATGATTATTATTTATTTTATTTTAATTATTTTTTTCATAAATCACCTTTTCATCTAATTTCTGCAACATCGTGAATTCAAAAGAAATATTAGCAAACAAGGTTTTCCAAAGCATCAAAAAAAATTATTAAAATCACGGTTAAGCTGAAGAGCCATTCTATTGGATAAAATATCGACGCACACAACATGAGCAATATTATTCTAAACAGAACATTGACATAAAAATGTTATACATTGACATAAAAATTCTTCGACTCCGTGATGAAGCAAAGTAAAATAGTGAATTTTTCAACGAAATTTCTTAATTCTCTCGATATTCGACATATTCTGAATTTGAAAATAGGAGTGCCAATTACATTATCCAAAAACATCAATCACCCAAAGTTATGCAATGGCATACGATTGATGGTACAACAAACAATCTGATTGGATAATCGAGGCAATAATTCTGATTGGACCTCATAAAGATGAAGACGTACTACTTCTATGAGTACCACCCATTCCAACGCCAAGTCGCGTTCGACTTTAATTTCTAATACACTTTGCGTTTGTTAAAATTTTCAATGAAGCGCAAGGGCATTTTTTTCAAGCGTAGAATATAGAAAACGATTGCCTTTCTCATAGATCGTTATAAGTCGCATGCTCCAGAGTCGTAAACCATATGTTCTTTATATTTATGCAGAAAACTGGCAAACAAGAAATGTAATGAATCTACTAACTTTACAATAAAAAATAATTTTCTATGAAAAATATATTTTTTCTTCCGCTTCTTTGATTCCACATAGCTACCGAAACGCTAGGCAAGGTATTGAATTTAATGATTTATTCTTAGTGAATCTATATTCGCTAGAATACTTTTATTTACTTTCCCATTCATTTCATATCAGACTACGGCGAAGCGTGGTCGTGTGTAGCAACTATTAATGAAATGTCATATCACATTATTTAGATAAAATAAAGAACGGAATGTTATTGGTCAGAGTTGTTATCGCAGAGAACACGGCCACATAACTACAGTCTTCTCCTATATGTTGTTCTTTGTTCTTATTTCTGCAATGTTTACTTATATGTCCATACTTATTGCACACAAAACAACGAGATCCTTTGCTTGTGTTTGTGAATGTCTACTTATTAGGAGCTTGTTTGCTAAACTGCTTCAGCAAAGTATTTTTTTTCTTTTGTACATACAGTGCAGCAGACTCCGAGTGTCTTACGTCTTGAAGTCTGCTTTAGTCTTGTCTTTAGTCTTGACAGCATCAGCAGTTATTACCATATCCGAGCTCTCCAGTAGCATAATCATAGGTTGATAAACCTCCGGTAAATCAGTTAGAAAAAGTGTTACAAGCCACTCATCGTTTACTATTTTGCCGATATTTCTCAGTTTATGTGCGGTACTTATAATTTAATTCACATACTCTTTAATGTTTTGGCAGTTGTCTAGCGAGGTAGTTATCAAATCGCGCAATAACCAAACTCGGCGCGTCAATCCTTTATCATCAAAGGCTTTGGCTAAACATTCCACACCTCCTAGCTGTTTTTGCATCTTTGTATGTATATAGTTGATGGGATCGACAAGAAAAATAATTTTCGTTCGAGCTTTTGTGTCAAGTTTCTCGTCAGCGATTTTTTCAGAATTGACGCAATTCCACAACTATTCATGTTCCAGGTATGTTTGTACCGCAAATCGCTATTTAGGATAATTATCTCTTCCAGTTAGCTTATCAATCAGTGCCATCTCATCATCAGTGTTTATTTGAAGACATTTTTCCCGTTTGTAAGGTTGTGTAAAATTACTTTCAACCTTTTTTACTGTAATTACTATAACTTCGAACTTTATTTTGATAATCATTGTTATCACTTTCATTTTGCGTACGCCTGGGCCCATAACCTGTTGTGATTAATCAAATTAACCATAATTTTAATTTAATTTTATAAACCTTTTTTACAAACAAAAGAAACAAGCAAAGAGAAGTAGTGTTGTACAGCCAGCATATAGTCCATAGACTAAATAAGTTATCGACTATCGATTAGTTATCATAGACAAAAGGAAAGCTATTTGGTTTGAATTTTGTTCTTCGACGCTGTTTTCGTATCTAGTTTACATGGTGTAATTCGAAAAAGAAATTAATTTTAGAGCTAGATTTTCATTTATAAAAACTTTAAATTACTTTTTTGCGTGGAGATGTATCATTGACATGTAGGATAGAATACAGTTTATGGCGATTTCACGAAAAAATGTCCACCCAAAAGTATTTAAAAGTTCTTAAAGATGAAAAGGTTCTGTCGTGAAAATGTAAAGTTTATTTTTGACATTATGATTTATGTGCTTGTAATATGCTTTTTTGATGTTTTTAAAGATGAAAAGGTTTTGCCGTGAAAATGTAAAGTTTATTTTTGACATTATGATTTATGTGCTTGTAATATGCTTTTTTGATGTTTTCAATCGCTGCCGTTTAATAATTATAAATTATTGACCGACTTTCGGTATCTGCAAACTTAACCTGGATTTAGATTTAATCTATTTATGTGCCAAATTTGTCCCATTCGAAAAGGAAATGGGTCGTATAGATCATCTACAAATTTCTTTATATCCCATATACACATACACGTACGCACGCGTGCGTGACCCATGCACGCACGCAAATTATACACGCACTCACGCATGCACGCACGACCCACGTACACACGCACGGACACACGACGCACGCACGCACGCACGACGCACGCACGCACGCGCTCGCACATGCGTATACACACAATCACACACACAGAAACGCAGGAGCAAGCACACGCACGCCCACACGCAATTCAAGGCGACCTTACATTTAGTGTCTAGGAACCTTGATTGACCATGAAATAATGAAATCACCTTGAAAAAAATTGTAAAATTTATTGTACACCTTTAGTGAAAACTTCCATAATTCAAACTTAATGCTCCAGTATATTATCGAAGTGTCAGCTTTCGCGATAAATTTCTTGAGACGTCAAAAAATTAAAAATAAGTAACATTTTTCATCCGTTGGTGAAAATAGCAACAAATATACCGATCTTTTATTAGCGCTCTCTTTATATAATAAATTAAAACTTTCCTTTAGAGTAAAATAATATCTAACTGTTGGTCAATATTAAGGAGCGTATCACGAGTCAATGTGAACAAAAGCATTTCAATAAAAAGTTCGATTATGTATGAAATAAAAAGTTTTATTTTCCCCATGTCCATGAAAATAAAAATCGATACTTAAATATATTATTTACAACTTAGACCTTTAATAACTTTTCAACCTCCTAATTTAATAAAGAGATCGCCGACGGCGAGGATGAAAATCTTTTGTTTTGCATAAAAACTTTCGAAATGAGGCTTTGATCATTGAAACTTTTCTTTCAGCTTCTGCCTTATAAATTAAAGACGATGAAAAATATTTGTCCTGACCACGATATGTTAATGCTATTCATTACGCCCCAGTTGTTAACGGCTCACAAAACTTCTTGAATTTCGTCGATACTTTGGATGTAATTAATAACGAGAGTTTAAATCAGATAGAATAAAAATGATTTTAAGCGTATTATTGTGATTTTCAAATATTAGTACAAAGACTAAGTATTACTGTTAAAGAATTAGTAGTATTTTTAATTTGTTCTTCTATTAAAAACTATTCTCCATTTGGATAGCTTTCCAGTCTGAATTACTATCCATCATTAGTTGAACTCAAAAAGGAAATCAAACAGTGTGTTATTATGTTGTACCCAAAAAGCGGTTTTTGTTACATATAACTATAAATCCATGCTAATCATGTACCGGACCGTAGATTTCTAAAATATTGCATGTATATACTTATTGTTGCAGTTCTTCATACAGTTCAAATTATCGTTTGCAAATCGTAAATCTGGTACTATAAATGTATGTAGCTAATTACATTATATTGTGGGAGAAATTCTAAGAGAATGAGATAGCCATGTATCATTATTATTAATATTTTATATCATTAGGGAGAACACATGGAATGAGCTATATCTACTTATGTTATCAATAAGGTTATGAAAGATTTAATTTCACACGGCCATAGATATAAATAAAATAAAGTCAATTAATAAGATTCTCTATTTGGTTCTTCATTTGATACTTGCGATGTAAAATTTTATAAAATCTACATAACAGAAAGCCCTTTTTACACCCATCAATTAAAAGTACGGCGATAACAACCAGTTAGTATGTTTATATGTATAATATACGTATATAGGTATGTATATGCGTTTTTAAAGTCTTATGGAATTGAAAGTGAGTTTCCCTCAAGTTACAATTTTTTTCGTTTTGTGTGTGTGTGTTGAATACCTAGATTTTGGAGAACCGAGATATGCTCCTTTAACTTACGTCTTACTAACTTTAGAGAAAAGCTCAGTAAATTGAAACCGGATTAATTTTGGGCTCTTTGTTTTGAAATATAAATGGCACCGATTATTTATGGTTAAAATTTGTAAAGTATTATCGTAGATGTGAACCAAAAATGAAAGTTTATCCCCATATTCGAATATAAGTCCATACGGACCGCTTGCGAATGGTTAACGTCTACATTAAATATCTTTTTGAAATTGTACCACATAATAGAACATATTATGGCAGTGAACTTAAGAGTACATACATATATGAATAGATTCTTCGAATTCGTATTTGCGGGGTAAATGAATAAATCAAGGTGCATATTAATTGTTTGCATGTTACGAGCTGTGAATAATACGTATTATGGCAATGCGTAATGTGGTAACTTAATACTTAATATTGGAACTTAACAAGTTTTATCTTTTTTTAGAAACAAGATGGGGGAAGGCATAAATAAATATAAGCAAAATTTAGTTTTCGAAATAATATGACTAGTAAAATCAAAGATATTTTCTTGTCTTAGTGTACCTACGTCAAAACCGATTATTTTCAATTCCTTTTCACCTTATTTTGTTGGCTTTCACTTTTGTTCAAGTTGTATAAATCTTTTTCCGTACTTGTTGGTTGAGTATATATAACTACCCTTTCTTTTATATGGTTTTTGCTCGTATTATTTTTATAAGCTGCCAGCTATACTTACAGACATCATTAGTGTTAATGTGTGTATATTGTTATAAATTAAAGTAAATGTTTTTTCCTTATATGTTTAATAAAATAATTTGATGTTGACAGTATATATATATATATATATATATATATATATATATATATATATATATATATACACGAGTAATATATTTTAAAAATTTACGCCTGTCAATACCTATATATTATAAATGATACCTACATATTTATCAATGGTTTTTTTACTGTTCGGTTATCTATACATATAATAAAATACCAATAAGTTTGCATGTGAAATATTTTTAGAGGAAACGTGTGATAAAACGGAATTACGATTTTTTTCATTTTCTTTTGTTAGTCTGGCAGTACACTTTGTTCGTTTTTAATCGTATCATTTAAAAGTTAAGAATTTAAAATTTTAATTAAAATTAAAAAGGTCTTAACAAGAAATAGATATACACGGTATAGCAAATAATACCTACAAAAGATAAGAAATAAGTAGAAAAGTATCATCGTATTAACGACATGATATGATTAACTGTTGACTAAATATCCCACTGACACCGTTAAATGAATGAATGAAGTGAGCAACGCGAGTAGAAGTGAAATTGAAGTATAGTACTTGAATTGATATGAAACTGAATAAAGGAAGTAGAGAGCACCCGTTAAAATATGGTTGGATAAATGAAGTTGATAACACGAGTTGCAATGAAGTAGACCACGCGAGTTGGAATGGATTTGGGTAAATAAATTAAACCAAGGGAGTTCAAATGAAGTTGGGTAAATGAAGTAGACCACGTGAGTTGAAATAAAATTAAGTAAGTGAAATAAACCATGCAAGTAGAAATGAAATTGGTTAAATGAAGTAGATCACGCGAATTGAAATGAAGTATACTTCGCGAGTTGAAATGAGATGAGAGAGTGGAAATGAAGTTATGTAAATGAAACAAATACGAAACATAAATGAATAAACCATCTATGAAATGTATGGAACATAAATAAATAGACCACCTAAGAATGAAACAAATTTGGAAAATAAATGAAACATATATAAAACATAAATGAATAGACTATCTGATTTCAAATAAAGTGGATTAAATGAAGTAGATCATGCGAGCTGAAATAAGTAACTGAGCAAAATTTTGGGCAACAGCTACTCTTAAAAAACGGCTGTCAATTTTTGTAAATATGCTTTTGAAATGATATAATACAGACTTTCCTCAAATAAATTCTTTCTTCTGATTCAGACGTCGCATTTACATAATAAAAATCTTCCCCGACATGATATATGAACATCTTCCCAGACATGCTATGTGAACATTGTCTTGCGTTGCTTTCTCGCGTATTCTCATACATTTCAAATAAATATTAGTAAGATTGTAATAACTACCATATTATATACTTTGTAATAACGAAATATCTAAACATAAATATACTTTGTAATAACGAAATGTCACGACAGTGCCCTGCCAAGATAAGTTAAGACGAGCAGGCCAATGCAGTAGCTTTTCTCAAAGCAATTCGCCGTATCCTTGAATCTTATAACTTCATTCTGGACAACATTTGAAAATCTGAATTTCAGAATTCAACAATTTCATCACTCATTCACTGATGATCATCAAAACATTCAGAGTACTTTCTGATGTCCTCGAAAAATGAAATCTGGTACGCGAATTGAGTTTAGCGTACAAATAATGAGAAAAATAAAAAGTTTGCCCCCTCCATCCCCACTCAATGGGGAATTCTCACTCAATAGGATTGTATCTCTATAGGTATGAAATATTTAGAATATCCCGTAGAGTAACGTCCCGAAGGGTGAAAAATTTAAATTTGATTATAGGCTTATATTAGCACACAGAATTTGAGAAAAGGAAAAATATATAACACTGTCGAGGGATGCACAAACCGTAGTGTAAAAATAGAAAAAGCAAGCGCACCTACAAATATAAGTGAGATCACATCAAAAACATATCATGTAAAAATGTAGCGAAAACTTAATATGCTTTAGCTCGTAAAAAGTTATAAGATCGCAAGTAGAGTTAAGCTTTGAGTAAGTCTAAATCTTGGGAAAAGATAGTTGTAGGACGTTTTGTTGTGTCGTGGAACTATAGTTTTATTGAAAATCCTTAAATCATCAGTAACATAATGCACAATAATCCCCTATCGTCCATTGAGTGAGCTATGAAGAAATGAACTACTGAGGTTATACTAATTTTCCGTGGCTCCACTATTCGATCAAGTTCTATAACTTTCATTGATCAAGATTTAGACTTACTAAGAGCTGGGCTCTACATGAAATCTCATAACTTTTTGAGTGTTAAAGAATAGTGAGACTTTTAACAGGAATTTTTTTATGGGATTTGCCACACTTTGAATCTCTGAGATTGCTAATAAAATGTGCATATGTGTTTTATTCTTACATATTAATATACCAGCCCAACTCTGTCAAACTTATTATTACACTTACTTACTTATGGAAATGTAGAACAACTGGGTTTTACTAAAGAAAATATATATAAATTAAATTTCTGTAAATCAAAAAACTCGTACCTCAAAAATGCCACTGAATATATGTCGCTTCTCAAATTAGTGGAGATTCGTCAAAAAATATTCAGCCATCCACAAATATACTATTATTCAACATTTTAAATATTTCACATAGTCCAAGTTATTTCGAAATATATTCATCAATAACTCATCTGCTATGGTTTTGGGTGTAACACCCCGAAAAAGCCACGAAATTATGTTCTTCGTAAATTTGTCGTTAATTATTTTCTAAGATCCACTTCTTATAACTAATTATACTTTTCTCACTTTCTTGGTCCAACTTTTCTTGTTTGGACGTTCACAATATTTTATGTTTATTTACATTTTTTTGTTTATTTTCCATTGCGTCTATAACATTTTCATAAATACTAAAGTATTTATTAGCTTAGCTTTTACTTTTTTTTCTTTTAACAAAACCAAATTTTGCCGTCAAGGCAATTGTAATCGACTGGAAAATTCAATATAATTTAAACGCCGTTGCCAAAGTCACAAAATAAGTTTAATCTATAATATAAAAAAAAGTCGGGTTTTCTTTCCTGACGCTATAACTCCAGAACGCACGAACCGATTTCCACGGTTTTGCATTCGTTGGAAAGGTCTCGGGCTCCGTAAGGTTTATAGCTAACAAAATTCAGGAAAAATTTCAACAGAAAAGCAGGAAAACAGGGAAAATCATTTTTCACATATAGCGCCATCTCTGATACATAGCATGTACTACAAACCAATATAGTTTTGCATGGTTGTGGAGCAGATGGAGCCAGTATTTTAAGTAGGTGGGGCCGGTGCGTGATACATTGTTTGACAGCTACTCATTGTACTCTGCTCAGTTAATTTCATGTGCCATTTATTATGCGCACGTTCTTTCAAACGCTAACTTAAAACCGGTATTGTGTTCACTGTGAAATTGTGAAATTGAGGTTAAAGTTGTTCGTTTCCTAATAGTTCAATTGGAAACCATCAAAACAATCACGCGTATTGTGCAAATTTTTAGTCAATTTCAACAGCAGGCATTTGTAATTTTTTTGCAACTGTGTAAATTATGTGGATCGTGCATTTGGGGTTAAATTCACCAGTCTGTCCATAGTCCAAAATGCCTAGAGGACGACGTGCGAACATCGGCCGCCGTACAAGACATGCAAGCCAGCAACAAGTGTATTCACAGAACTTAAGCGAAGAAAGACAAAATACAATAAGAGAAAATGCCCGATTGAGACAACGAGTGAGCACACGAAGATCATTGGCATCAATACAATTGGCATAAATACAATACAATCGCTAGGCATTCCAATATGATCCAACTGCGAATTACAGTGATGATAAATTATTAATGTATGTATTCCTCGAATACCAATGATTCCGACTGATCTTCCGTTTGACTTCAAACGATTGCAATTTCCGGTTCACCTTGCGTTCGCAATGACAATTAACAAGTCGCAAGGCCAATCGCTTAGTGTTTGCGGGATAAATTTAGAAAATCATTGTTTTTCACATGGGCAGCTATACGTTGCGTGTTCACGAGTTGGGAAACCATCCGCTTTGTTTGTGTTAACGTCAGACCAAAAAGCAAAAAATGTGGTTTACCAAAGAGCACTTCAGTGAAACGAATAATTTGCGGACACGTATAACGCTTCGATTCAGTATTTACTTTGAATTCAATTTAATTTTTTACTTAGAGAAGTTCAACTAAATTACACTTCATTTTTGTAGTCGAAATTAATTCATTACAGTTGTGAAATGAAATAAAATTTTTCCTTTTCAAATATAAAAAAAAAAAAATTTTCTTCATCTTTTAATACCCAAACGAAATGTTATAAAAAACCAAGCCATCTGGTGGCGAAACGGAGTTCGCCGGGTTTGCTAGTATTTTGTATAAAATTTATGATATATATAAATAATGATATGTATAAATAAATAGTATATTAATTATATGTAAACAAATAAAATTACTTATTCTCCTGAAAATATTATTTCCAACATTTTCTATTCATTCGTATTCATTGTTTTCAATGATCGAAAATAATTTCCCGTTTCAATTACTTTCCGTGTGCAAAAAATTTTGTGATAATGTATTCATATAAATTTCTTCGATGCATTGGATGCAAATTTATCCACAGATCTAAGTGCAAGTGAAGCGTATTATTACAATTATAATCAATTGAATTGATAATTAAGATTTGAATACCATTACTTGGTCGTACTATTTAAAATCGTGAATCGTTTCGATTTAGTTATATTCTTAAAAAATATTTCAAATAGTTAGCACAAATTTTAAACAGTTAACATTAAAATCATTTTAAATAATTCAACAGTCCAATTTTTATTTAGATATCTGCTTTTACTCATCACAAACGAGGAAGGTTCCAAAAGCCAATTTTAATATTCCTTTCAAAACTGTGACTTATGTCACAAAACGTGGTGTATTTTCTAAGGATATATTAGACAGATAGATTTTATAAGGATATTCAATGCAAATTGATTCAAGTTGTATTAAAATTGTAAAAGTGTAACATTTTACTTTTTGAAAATGTTCTAAATCAATGCAATTGATTAATAATACATGAATAGAAGATCATTAATACCATTAAAATGGATCTCAGATTAGTTAGATCAAAATTTAACTAGTCGTTTTGAGTGAAAAAACCAAAGAACTTCTATTAAAAAGCAGTTTTATGACATCTGTACCAAGTATCATACAATTTTATTCATTACCGACTAGTATGGAAAAAATATTTTACATAAAGTTAATAATGTAGGTCATGTGTCAGAATCACAATTATTTTCGAACTTTGATTGACAGTTTCACTCTGCTATTATCTATACTATTTATCCGTATCCTGTCTTTCACAATATCAAGTCATATTTTAGTTTTCAGTAGTCTCTTCATAACCGAAAAACACCGATAAGAACATAAAGAGGCAGATGAGCATTACACGCAATATGAGAAATTATGTTTTGTCAAGGATATTTATTTCCATTCAGATATTTATGTTATGAATCATGACTTACTACCCAGACCCATGACACCATAACGTTAATGAAATTACTCTATAAAGTTAATTAAAAGTTTTAGTTTCATTTTCATATTAAAATTGACTGGCATTAAGTTACTCCGTCCATAATACGAAAAGGATCCTGTTTGCCATTTATTATACTCAGCTCTAGAAAATTTCATATTTTTTAGATTAATAATCTTTTCAAAGCTACTTTTATAAATCATTTGTTGTTGGATACAATTAATTGATGTATAGTAAAACACACTTAAGATATAATTAGTGTTCCTTTATAAGCTTCTTATGAGGAAAAACTAATTAAGTGAGAAAATCAAAATATGAATATGTAAATAAGAATATACTAATTCAATTATGAAATCACCAATTTGTTAATTTATTTAATATTTAACAATATTTACAATATAATTTTTGTTTTGTTTTTTTTTTTGAAATGATGTATTAGAAACAATAATGTTTTCATTGTGATTTAATTTTCCAGTTTCGGCTTCACAATTCCTCAATGAATGTACATAAAGCCTTAAATTGTTTATTGTTGCCAAAATCTGAGCATGTGCATGAGACAACAAAAAAATACAGGTCGCGATTGTGATTGCCGGTGGCGAAACTGGAAGACGAATCATATTACACAAAAAATATATTAAAATATGCCTTTTATTGCAGAGACCAATATAAATTGTGTAATTTGCATCATATCAACGTGATTACCTTAAACAGGTGGATTCTAAAAACAACTAGACGACTTGCAAACGTAATAATCATTTGCAAGTCGTCTCTAAAAAAATATTTCTTCGTCTATGATTTATTTAGTTTTAAGATTTCTTCGGAAACGCAAAAACAACTACAATTTCGTCACATCCATTATCTGTATATCTGTTAATTGCGGAATTATAATCCCTTTCGATTTAAAATCTACTGTTAAAACATTTTATATGAAGATGTAGTTGAAATACACATACGTATTAGAAGAAACAAAAAAAATATTTTTTTATGTTTTTAAAAGTCATACTTCGAGATGAAACATATTATTCTCATTTTACTTAATATTATATTTTGACCCGGGGCGGTTGCTTCTCTTGCTATATATGTCTCCAAAATGTATGGCAGTACGTACAGCCTTCTAACTTTTTAGTCACCTACTTCAAACCTGTGAAATAAATGAGATAACAATTTTTACGAACTACTTCAATACAAATTACTTCACAATTAAATGAAACTACATGATGTAGTATTATTTCTACTTTCTTTTAGAACTTAAAGAAAGTAGAAATAATACTACTTGTGAATAATGAATTTAATTGATGAAAATATATATATATATATATATATATATATATATATATATATATATATATATATATATATATATATATATATTTATATATATATATATATATATATATATATATATATATATATATATGAAAATACGACATATTTAGACCGTGAAAAATAATATGATCATTTTCATTATTTATTATTCAATAAAAATGCCCTTAAATATTTAAACTTTTATATGAAGTTAAGTGTGCAACCCTCATACTGTGGGTTCTATTTGTACTTAATAGTTTTTTTTATTATTATTTTTTTACTATTAATTTATAAGTGTAAAATAATTTTTAAATTAATATTATATTTCAATTCTATACTTTATATTTTGGCAACGATAATACCTATTTATTCCTTTTTTCTATTTACATTATGAATCCAGTTTTAATTTTGATATCCTAGATAATTTTTTATATTATCGCTATACACTGTATACTCATATACCGAATATATTTGGCGTTAATTTTATAGCAATTCAGTATTCACAATTAAATGATACTACATGATGTAGTATTATTTCTTCTTTCTTTAATTTCTTTAGCACGACCTAGGTTTCATTGTATTACAACATATTCAGGGGAGCTATTAGTAAAGATACTCGTATCTCAAAATTCTTCCAAATATATTCCCTGGCGATATCATTTCTAATGTGTTTACTTCTGTTACATCATATTTTGTAAGCACAAAATCCTTATTTTCTCTCATACAATGTAGCAGTTGGCATCATAATCTTATTTTATTCTCTAACGCGTATTCTTGCAATATTTTTAAATTCATAAAAGCAATTTCATATCGTAACTTTTATTACAACCAACGCTATTTTTTATCGTATATCCGTTTATGGTATTACTACAAAGTTATAAGCTCCGAAAAACTAGTGATAAAATAGGTAAAACGTCTCACTAACTACTGCGAAACTCACTTTACTTTTAAGACATTTAACATTATTTCCCCCTGGATTACAGTACAATTTTATATTCACAGACTTGGAAACTATCCAGACGAATAATGAATATGAAAGTTTTATTACGGAGAGACAATAAATTTATTTATTATTAAATATTTCATTACTGTAATAAAAATGTTAGAAAATGTATATATATCGTACAATGTTAATGCGGCTGTGTCCGTAAACGCATCATGTAGAAATAACAGACGCATTTGAATAAATTTAGTTTTATTTTACCTTAGTTCTAGGACAACAATGTGAGAAATTATAACGCATTGGAGTTGATCTGAATAATAAATAACTCACACAAAAGTTTAAATAAATTAATTTAAAGTATCACAGAAATATATTTTATGAGCGACTCTAGTAAAACATAGTTTTACAATTCTATAATAGCTGGCGCTTGTCTTTTTATTTTTAATAAGTATTTTCATTTCATAACATATTCAGACTTGCATATCAGTTACTTTAGTATCATCAACTCATCAGATTGACGATACTAAAAAAATAATCAGATTACATTTCTAGAATCTTTAAGATCTTCGGGATTTTCTCGATGTTTCCATTTAATGACAATGATGTTTTAAGAAATTTTGAACATTTTCATCTTTAGTAAATAGCGTCAACAAAACATTACACAGTTGTCTGATTTATTCAAACTACTAATTCACCAACTGAAAATGGAACATGAGTTATTGGAAAATTAGTTACGTAGGTACAATTTTTAATTTTTCCTGCGTATTTAAATAATTATTGTAAATACTTTTCATAAATTTACTACGTATGTTGATTGCATTAACATATTTTACATGGAGGTTGTGACAAGCAAAACATCACGAGGGAGTAATACAATTTTACGTAAAACATATAAACTGTATGCGTCACATATTAAACATACAAACTATACGTCACGCGGGTACTGTACTGAAGTAACAGTATAACTGAAGACTGTATACACAAAGTATTAGTTTACATATTATAGGAATACCGTAAATATGTTGTCTTATACACATTGACTAAAATGATGAAAGTTCGGTAGGCATTATTATTTGAGAATACTATGAACTTATTATCCTTAAATATTGAACTCTTAACACTGATACTTTAAATCAAAGCTAACTAAGTTGAAGACTTATTATTTAGGCTGAATACAATACCTAAAACAAGAACACAATTAAAAACAAGTTGAAACATAGCATCTTAATTACATTTAAAACAAGGTATATTCGTTATTCTCGTTTTAGCCATAAATTATTAAGTTTGAATAAAGGTTTGTAAATGGCCTTTATTTCAATATAGCTTATACAAGAACATAACTCTAGTCTTCGACAAATCAGGAACAAAATTAAATTGAATAACGTATGAATTAAAAATTGCACCGCTACACAAAAACAGACTTCATCTTTTATATATGGTGCCTTATTATAAGCAGTAGGTAGGTGAAGAACTTGCTGTGTTTTCATAGTCCTTTCTTCTTCGTTCGTATCAGAATTTCTTGAAAATTATTCAGTGGACGCGTATGAAAATATGGCTTCTTTTTTATTAACGTATTGCCTCAAAAGTATTCCTCATAAACCATTCAACATTAAAACTTGATATCTGGTACAGTTGTGAACCTGACCAACCCGAGTATTTACTAAGAGTAAGAAGTCGTCTAACCTTATCAGATCGTTATTGATAAAGAACATTCAAGTTAGGTACGGTCTTCCTCGTTTCTCCTAGCCAATGTCTACATTTAGAACCATTCCGGTAATGTGTTTTTCTGGCCTTTTTATAACGTAACCATGCATCTCATTCGTGCTTTAAAGAGTTTGTTTTCGGTTGGGCAATGCTTGAAACTGCCAAAGATATAGTTGTTCACAACCCTGTCAACTGTAGTGATACCTCCTGCCAATCTAAGCTTTCTTATTTCCGTCATGTGCGTTTTTTTTTGGTATGTGCCTTTACCAGAGGTCAGCATTCATGTATGAGTGCAGAACGAATCGCGGTTTCGTATATCCCTCATTTCAAGCGGATCGACATTTTCTTTTCATATAGCATACCCGAAAACTCTCGCCGCTTGATCCAGCCACTATTGATACGATGTATTATATTGGCATCAATCAAGCTATTATTGAACCCAACAGATCCTAATTACTTGATGAAGTTGACTTCCCTCAACTAGTGGCTCTGTAACTTAACCGTACTCTGTTGGTTAAAACTTGAGTAGCAGCACTGCATGTACTCAGTGCCTCTATTTCCAGATTTTAAGATATTATTACAAGTGGTCAAATCCACATTGATTTTAAGTAATATCATTTAATTGGAGAAGTCGCTGATTTATAATTATTTCCCGTATGTTAATTGTATATAATTCTTTCCCGTAGTTTGACTGCACGGTAATTTTTTGTTCTATGGAATTTATTATTCTTTAGTCTCGTGTTATTTTAAATTTTTGAAGGTAATTTTAATTAACTTTAACTAGGTAACTTTTTCCATTCGTTAGGCATAATCATCGTATGGGATTTAAGGGAAAAAATGTATCAGGAATTAAAAATCATTTGCAACTAGCCGCTTCCAAAGCTCCGCCAGGATTTCAAATAGCTCGGTAGACTTATTTACCATTTTTCGAACTGCTAAGTCAACTTCTTTAGTGATGATCGTATGGACAGATACCTCGAAACATTCAGAGACTGGTTCTTCAAACGGAGAGGTCTCATGGAATATTTTGCAGCAGTACTATTTCCGTCTTGCATTTATGTCTATGTTTGAAGTCAGCAGCTTTTCATGCTTGTTTTTAATGCGTTGGAATTCCTTATATTGATACTATTGTTATGCTTTTGCCTGACGATTTTAAAGAGTTTTCTTTGACCCGAACTCTTCGACTAAAAGTATGTAATCTTCACCGGTCTACTAGATTGTAGTCGCATATTTTCTCCGCTACTTTTATGCGGTAACTTGTGTTCATCACGTTTTATGAAAAATATGTTAACAATGGCTGTGTCATTAGTTGTGGTGAAATCCAGTATGTCAGCGCTACGTGAGCAATTTTCCGTAACTTTATCCACCGTGAACTTTTTGATCGCTGAATGAAGCGTTTCTATACGTCATATAATAGTCACGCTGACTATTGACATCCCCTGTAATGTATTGTGACTCATTACTGTAATAGGTAATTTACGTCAGCCCAGAAAGTCTGTCCTTCCACGTCACTGCGACCAATTTACTGAGTACAGGTTGATATTATTTTCATACATGGCTGTTTATCTATCGTAAATTTTATTGCCGGGATACGGTTACTAAAACGCTCGACTTCAACGATTCGCTCCTGTAAGTGGCCATTAATTGCAATACCTATTCCTTTCTGCTTTTTAATTGTATCATAGGATATGAGTTTATATTTGTTTTCAATATTTGTAAACATTGAACTCTTCCATTTAGTTTCCTGTGGACAACATATATTAACCTCGCGGCATTACATCCAGTTATGTAAACCACATTCAAGGTTACGACAGACACTTTTAAGTTATGTTGGTACACCTCTCTATGACTTGGCCTACGTTTCCGGAGTACACACTAGCATTTTTATTGTTCTTGGCTTCATCGTCGCTTGAGGAGGATCCTTCAACATCTTTTTCACTTTTCGTTATTGAGGAGAAGATCCATTTGCTTTTAATTTTCCGGCCACTTGCCACCTGATGCCAAAGCATTTACCACTTCTGCTGACTGATATTTAGTATACAATTGTTTTACCATTCTGCCGCCATTCTTTACATAGTTTTATCCAGTGCCACCGCCCTTCTCTGATCCCGGATTCTAAATATATCCAAGTGATCCGACGAATTTTGCCTGTCATTCCGCGCAAAATATTTTATTTCCCCACTACTCTCTAGCACCTCTTCAAATACTAACGAGCCTTCCCCGATGCACTACGAGTCGCAAAAGGCCTACTAAGTGATATAAAAATACGATTAATATATTGCCTATTATATCTTTTATATAAGTAATATTTCTAAAGAGGTTAATAAAAATACTGTTTATTCTCAAACTTTCATTTCAATCTAAGTATGTACGGAACCTTCTTAGGGAGTCCTATGCAATTATCAGGTTTCATTTCATAGAGATAAATGGAATCTGAGAATATTTGGAAACTGTTGTAAAATTAATTGAATATTATAAAATTAATTAGTTACCTGCGTACAAATAACTTCGAATATAATGATATATGACTTTACGAGGGTACGAGCGCCTGTGAAACTATGATAATAATTTTATGATGTTAATTGAAATATATTTTAAATGTTGTGAAAAAAAAATTACATTGATATCGCTTAATGAAATCGAAGTAACACTGAACAGTTCATTCCGAAGTGATGAGATGAAAAACAAGCATAAGAATAAATAATTACTGAAATGGAAAAATTGTAGCGTGAAAATAAATGAATTGAAAATTCAAAAATTCATTCAATTCAAATTATGAAAAAAGGAATTACCGTAGAATTGTAATTAAAAGTACTATTAGTTGGCTATTCTTAACTTGTAACCATAAGATATCATACTCGCTACAAAGAAATGTACGTTCATTGATTAAAATTTGCATCACAATTGGGAGGTCTATCTTTCAGAAGACCAATCCAAATCCTCAAGCATAACATATTGTATACTAAACAGAATTTTTTTTATTATACTTTTGTTGCAATTCTAGGGTCTTATATAAGAATAAAAAATAGGGCAATTTACAGTAAGTTTAAGCATTTCTACTTAGTGTTTTTTTATGGTGCTTTTATTTCCATATTTACTTTTCATCTCGTATATTATTTTATATATTTTGGTATCTATATAATTAGCTATCTAAAATAATAAACTCTTTATGTATGTAGTGTTTACTAGCAAATGCTATTTATAATTATAATAATTTTTAAAGCCTAATTTTTGTTAGAGATAGTATAGCGTGAGTATGCTAAGAAAATGTAGTTATTACTCATTTATTAATTATTTGTCCCTCTTGTCTTTCTATCCAGTTATAAATACGTATATTATTATAAATATTAAGAATCATCTAAAGAAGCTCCTAATCATGGGAATAACGAAATATGTTTTACTATATACATGCTTTTTCGTATGATCAATTTAAATACTACGAGAGCCATGTAGCCGACATTACTCTGGATAATATAATTACTTTAACGGTACTACTTACCGTTAAAGTTATTACACGAGTGATGTAAAAAAGACAGAAAATAAAAAAAACATGGGCATTCATGGGGACTGTGGAGAGAAGTGAAAGCTTAGATATATGAAATAACTGTGGTTTAATATAACCATTTTGCATAAAAATAAAAAAGCACGTATTTTATTTTTGACAATTGAAACCAATAAAAAATAAGTTCGCAAAATGAAATTTTGCAATATAAAAAATTGTTTTTGGAAATGAAAATTGGAGCCTATGGCTCAATTTTTTGACCAAAAATTTCAATATTGTAATGAACCATAATTTTTCGTTAGTAACCATAGTTTCAAAATTCAATACATAAATATGAAATTGTTATAAAATTTTATAGAATTTTTAATTTTAATATCCGCGACACAAATATTGTCGAACAACTATAAATTTGTTTACCACACTCGTAAGATAACTCCCAAGCCACTATAAAATACTCATTGCATGGTGTATTGCAGAGGTCAGTTTAAAAATAAACAATGTCAAATTTTAAAACAAAAATATTGATCCGAATATTGAAAATATTTGAAAATAAATATTTTTATATTGTTCGTTTTTCTACATAAAAAATATTAATATATTTATTACTCATTGTTACATTGCACAGTGATCCCACAATTAAAAAATTAAAATAATGCTCAAACTACAACACAAGTTAAACAATGCACAGTATAAACACATTGAAATTTCCACGTAGTCAATTTAATGTTACTTTTGTAAATATACACAGCACTAATGCTGTACAATACGTCACTCGTTTAGCTATAGATATACTGATATTACAGCATGTCGGTGACGCGAACTCACAAGATTTTACCCGTCCAAAAAATTTCGTAGAACTTGTTATTATTTTTTTTGCAGCCTTTGACACAGCTTTGCATTAGATTAGTTCCGATTTCAAGGAATGACGTTACAAAATATTGTTATTTCCTATATAATATTGCGAAACATATATATAATATTACTATGGAAATATTACAGTTAGTATAGGTGGCTTGACGAATACCATGTTCGACATCCCATTGTCGTACTTAGCACAAAAAGTTGTTTGACAAATTTGTGTGGAGATAAACTAATAAGAACTAGTGAAACTTTTAAGGTTTTATTCATGTATCTTTTAAGTATTTATTACATATTTGTCAATGTGTGAAATGAAATAGTTTAATATCCAAAGTAAGCGTATGGTGATATGTTTTATATATTCTGGTGTTCCTTCTATATTGATAACATGAGTTATTTCACGTATTTCAGCGCAATGTAGATGTTGCTAACGGATTTTACGAAGTGGAGCTGAAAGGAAGTTTGATATCGCAATCGTCATAATGGATTTCTACTGTAGAACTGATCTGTACCGTAATACGAAATACAACAAAGATATAAATATAAGGACTTGTGTTATCTACGAATGCTTAGAATATTGCCGAAATTTAAGCTGTATTTGGGTCTTTTCAAAATCATTTAGTCGAATCTTATATCCAAAAAAAAACGTATATTTTTTTAACTCATTGCTGAATAATTTATCGAAATGTATTCGATTAATAATTTTACAAAAAAAAATACTTTTATAATTAAAATATTAACTATCCCATTCGATTCGTAATATTAAATTTAATTTCCAGTATCGAATGAATAAACTTATATATGCTTATGTACTTCGCTTGAGTCTCGCTACCTTTAGTTATGTCTAACAAACCCGTCACAATTTTACATCGGCGTTAATGTTCGATCTCACGATAGCCCTAGACATGAGTTTTTTTTTTATTAATATGACTTTCAAAAAGTACAATATAATAATTTCTAAATTCATTCTCTATTTGTATAATACCTTTATCTTTTAAGATCGGCGACATGTGTTTAGTTTATATGTCAATCTTTCGGACTACGTGTTTTGTTTAAAATTGTTTCAATTATTCTTTTTATTTCGGTAATAGAAGGTATTTCCTAAAAGTTCGTATTATCTTCATTTGGTAGCATTTAAATTATGTTAATATTATTATTTATGTCTTATATTCATAAGAATTTAAACTTGTGTAATGTGGTGTCATAGTATTTTATCAATCTTATTTTTTATATTTAAATAAAATCAAATTTACAAATAGAAGGGGTAGAATAAATTCAGAATTATGAACTAAATTATCAAAATTTTAATTTTCTAATTATTATAAACGCAATTAATAAATATAACAAATTAGGTAGGGTAACACCACCAAATTTGGAAATGTTACGATTTAAATATTTGAAGTGAAAATGCTTATGACATTTCATATTTGAAAAATTTTCATAATTTACAATAGGCATTGTGGTTTTGTCTAAAGAATTAATGGATCGCAATATTTTCAAATTTAACGGATCGCAATATTTTTTTATAAAAACGATTCAATCCCAATATACACTCGTATATGAATCAGAAGACCCAATATTTATTTTTAATAATAATATGATATTTTACCATGGACTTCATTAAACTTGTTAGTTGATCTAGTGGAAGCTTTGAAAACAATATTATTTAATCTTTGAAATTCTTTCCGTTAATATATGTTATGTTATATTAAAATAAGATGGATAATGAAATGTATTTTTTTGCCTATACAACTAATCAAATGTTGTTCTCTATTTTTAGAATTCCGTATCTCAAAATGTAATATTTATAACATTACTCACGTGTCCCTCTGTTCGTGGATTACGATCGGTTTTCACAGAATTCACTTGACCTAAGGACTTATAATTTTGCTAAGTAATAAATCATATTAATGTGCATGTGTCCTAATAGATACACATAAAAATATTTACCCTCTGTTCGTCGATTACGATCGGTTATCACAAAATTCACTTGACCTAGGTACTTATAATTTTGTTAAGTAATAAATCATATTAATGTGCATGTGTCCAAATAGATACACATAAAAATATTTACCCTCCGTTCGTCGATTACGATCGGTTTTGACAAAATTTACTTGACCTAAGGACTTGTAATTTTGCTAAGTAATAAAACATATTAATGTGCATGTGTCCTAATAGATACACATAAAAATATTTACCCTCTCTTCGTCGATTACGATCGGTTATCACAAAATTCACTTGACCTAGGTACTTATAATTTTGTTAAGTAATAAATCATATTAATGTGCATGTGTCCAAATAGATACACATAAAAATATTTACCCTCTGTTCGTCGATTACGATCGGTTCTCACAAAATTCACTTGACCTAGGTACTTATAATTTTGTTAAGTAATAAATCATATTAATGTGCATGTGTCCAAATAGATACACATAAAAATATTTACCCTCCGTTCGTCGATTACGATCGGTTTTGACAAAATTTACTTGACCTAAGGACTTGTAATTTTGCTAAGTAATAAAACATATTAATGTGCATGTGTCCTAATAGATACACATAAAAATATTTACCCTCTCTTCGTCGATTACGATCGGTTATCACAAAATTCACTTGACCTAGGTACTTATAATTTTGTTAAGTAATAAATCATATTAATGTGCATGTGTCCAAATAGATACACATAAAAATATTTACCCTCCGTTCGTCGATTACGATCGGTTCTCACAAAATTTACTTGACCTAAGGACTTGTAATTTTGCTAAGTAATAAAACATATTAATGTGCATGTGTCCTAATAGATACACATAAAAATATTTACCCTCTGTTCGTCGATTACGATCGGTTATCACAAAATTCACTTGACCTAGGTACTTATAATTTTGTTAAGTAATAAATCATATTAATGTGCATGTGTCCAAATAGATACACATAAAAATATTTACCCTCCGTTCGTCGATTACGATCGGTTTTGACAAAATTTACTTGACCTAAGGACTTGTAATTTTGCTAAGTAATAAAACATATTAATGTGCATGTGTCCTAATAGATACACATAAAAATATTTACCCTCTGTTCGTCGATTACGATCGGTTATCACAAAATTCACTTGACCTAGGTACTTATAATTTTGTTAAGTAATAAATCATATTAATGTGCATGTGTCCAAATAGATACACATAAAAATATTTACCCTCCGTTCGTCGATTACGATCGGTTCTCACAAAATTTACTTGACCTAGGTACTTATAATTTTGTTAAGTAATAAATCATATTAATGTGCATGTGTCCAAATAGATACACATAAAAATATTTACCCTCTGTTCGTCGATTACGATCGGTTATCACAAAATTCACTTGACCTAGGTACTTATAATTTTGTTAAGTAATAAATCATATTAATGTGCATGTGTCCAAATAGATACACATAAAAATATTTACCCTCCGTTCGTCGATTACGATCGGTTTTGACAAAATTTACTTGACCTAAGGACTTATAATTTTGCTAAGTAATAAAACATATTAATCTGCATATGTCCTAATAGATACACATAAAAATATTTACCCTCTGTTCGTCGATTACGATCGGTTTTTACAAAATTCACTTGACCTAGGTACTTATAATTTTGTTAAGTAATAAAACATATTAATCTGCATGTGTCCAAATAGATACACATAAAATATATACCCTCTGTTCGTCGATTACGATTAGTTTTCACAGAATTTACTCGACCTAGGGACTTGTAATTTTGCTAAGAAATAAAACATGTTAATCTGCATATGTCTAAATAGGTACACATAAAATATTTACCCATTGTTCGTCGATTATGATTGGTTTTCACAGAATTCACTTGACCTAGGGACTTATAATTTTGTTAAGTAATAAAAAATATTAATCCGTATGTGTCCAAATAGATACACATAAAATATATACCCTGTGTTCATCGATTCCGATTGGTTTTCACAGAATTTACTTGACCTAGGGACTTGTAATTTTGCTAAGAAATAAAACATGTTAATTTGCATAAGTTTAAATGGGTACAAATAAAAATAGTTACCCTCTGTTCGTCGATTACGCTCGGTATTCAAAGAATTCACTTGATCTAAGAACTTGTAATTTTACTAAGTAATAAAACATATTAATCTGCATATGTCTAACTAGGTACTCGTAAAAATATTTACCCTCTGTTTGTCGATTACGTTCGGTTTTCTCAGAATTTACTTGACCTAGGGATTTGTAATTTTGCTAAGTAATAAAACATATTAATCTGCACATGTCCAAATAGGTAAATATAAAAATATTTAGCCTCTATTCGTCGATTACGATTGGTTTTCACAGAATTTTCTTGATCTAGGGACTTGCAATTTGGTAAGTAATAAAACATAGTAATCTTCATTTGGCCAACTAGGTACACATAAAAATATTTACCCTCTGTTCGTCGATTACGATTGGTTTTCATAGAATTTACTTGATCTAGGAACTTGTAATTTTGCTAAGTAATGAAACATAATAATCTTCATTTGGCCAACTAGATACACATAAAAATACTTACCGTCTGTTCGTCGATTACGCTCGGTTTTCACAGAATTCACTTGACCTAGGAACTTGTAATTTTACTAAGTAATAAACATATTAATGTGCATATGTCTAACTAGATACTCATAAAAATATTTACCCTCTGTTCGTCGATTACGATCGGTTTTCACATAATTTACTTGATCTAGGGACTTGGAATTTTGCTAAGTAATAAAACATATTAATCTTCATTTAGCCAACTAGGTACACATAAAAATATTTGCCCTCTGTTCGTCGAATACGACTAGTTTTCATATAATTAACTTGATCTAGGGAATTGTAATTTTGCTAAGTAATAAAACATATTAATCTGCATATGTGCAAATAGATACACATAAAAATATTTACCATCTGTTCGTCGATTACGATCGGTTTTCACAGAATTCACTTTACCTAGGAACGTGTAATTTTACTTGGTAATTAAACATATTAATTTGCATTTGGCCAAATGTATACAGACACACACACACACATACACACACACACACACATATATATATATATATATATATATATGTATATATATATATATATATATATATATGTATATATATATATATATATATATATATATATATATATATACTTGACGTATTCAAGCGCATTTCAATTAAATGAAGAAGCCCAGCGTCAGTTAAAGAGAAATTTCTTCTTCGGTCTACAAAATATAAACCTTTTTATTATTTATCCAATATCAAGTTTAAATCAAAACATACATGGTAGTCGAAATGCTGATGAGAATATTTTGGGTCGCTATAAATAATTCGGGTCGATACATCAAATGCTTCAGTTCTCTCTGGAAAACACTTGGTTTTTTTTTATTTGAGCTATTTTGACATTCATTTTTAAAACAAGAAAATTTGATGTTTGAATCAGTTTTAGATAGTTAAGGATATAAGCACGAAGTTTAATTTATTACTTCGGTTTTTTATGGCCTTAAGTTAAACCTTTATAAAATATAATATTAAACCAATGTTTAATACAAAAAAGGTTTGTCAAATGCGTTCGTACAAGCGCAGATGTACATACATATTTACAATAAAATATGTACATAAATATGCACTTCAATTTAAAATTATATAAAAATTAAGATATTATTCGTTTCGACCACAAAATGCAATTAGAAAAATAATATAAACATATATATATATATATATATATACATATATATATATATATATATATATATACATATATATATATATATATATATATATATATATATATACATGTACGTATGTGTGTGTGTGTAGATAGAGATAGATTCCAATCCAATAACAAAATAAACTAAACCTGCTTATACATTGTAAATATTACCGTTAGCATATTTACATACTTGCTAACGATTTCCGTCTAGTTTCGAACATTTTTCTTAAAACATATATGAATATTAATTAGTCCAAAATGTCTGATATGATATGTGTTTCTATACCAAATTTCAAGTTTCCACGTCGCGTGGTTTTCCCGAAAAACGGCTGTAAATATAAACATAAATTTATTACCGGCTCTATCTTTCGTAGGCATAAAAACATCGTGCATATTTAAAAAATATTCCATCTAGAATCATCGCTATAGCATTCATAAAACATTTGCGTGAGGTTCTAAAAGTTCACATTTATTTCATAATTTTATGTTTAGTACTTTCGGAAATAAGAGCGGGGCAAAATATTCTTTTGTATATTTTTGGTTTATTTTTGAAGATGTAATAATTATGCCCTTTCAAATGAAATCTCACGAAAATCAAAACATTTCTTTTCAAAATCGAGACATCAAATATGTTACTACGAAACATTTTTCTTAAAACCTTTTCCTAACAAATACTACACAGATATTTTCAAAAACAATTTATACTGTAGTTTAAAAGTGCCTAACCCAATAAAATATCCAAGTTTCGAATAAAGAATACCTAAATTCAATTGGTGAACTGAATTGAATATTAGTCAGTCGTAAATCTTTATTGACGCGTAGTTTAAAATAAATCTCTGTCGGAGTTCCTTTACACGATGTTTGTGTACGATATATTTCTATAAAATATCCTTACTTCTGTCATTTTGACATTTCTGTTGTTTATAACCTCTATATCGCTTATTTATTTGTATTATCGAGGTACCTTTTTCGCTAATAAATATTTGTCGCTGAAGTTTCATATACAAAACATCTCTTCGGAAATTCGTGTGTAAAGTACAGCCATACTTAAATAAATCAAGATGTTATATAAGTGCTTGAATCGCAATATTATACTAACCTATAAACATCAATGGTGAAATAATACTATTCAATATTCTGTTTCAACTAAATTCGAAAACAATTTCTCGCACTGCTTCGCGCTTTAGTGCGTAGATAGAATTTAAATATATTACTATAGTTTTTACATACGAGTATATATTTTTTCTATTGAGTATATATCTAGTATATTTTGAGTATATATCTAGTGTTATATTAATCTATAAGGATAGTTCCTTTTTTGTTTCTAAATGCTCCATTGATCAAAATTTCTACCTTATACAGACTATTACCACTTGTTGAATTTAATAATATAGAACGTCTCCAATGGTTTCATGTGGAAAATGAGTGACTTGCGGAAATTATGGTCACTCGATCTCTTTGCTATTCTTTTTGGGTAGAAAAACTGGAAAATACTTCAAACAGATTTCGATCTTAATTTAAAGATGAAGGGAAATTATTTTCCCTTTCTGTCTGTGTACATACTATTTTCATTCTCAAAATAACTGTGAATAATTCCAATAATAAATTGAATTGTTAATAAAATGTAATTTGTTAATAAACATATATTAACAATTTACAAGTCTCTTTACTAAAATTGCTCTTTATAACAATACGATTTTAAAAAAATTTCATTCTAAAAAGCACATTTAAAAATTATGTAGAAAAAGCGAAACTCCTTTATCGCTTTTCAAGATGACGTGTGTTCTCATATATACTGTCTCAATTTTAATAAAATCTCATTCGGTTCACCCTCAGCTTTTATGATTGAGCACACCTATTCCTGAACAAGCATGACAAATAAAGCTGTAAAATCTAATGCTCTACTGTATGTAGTACTTAAATGGGTACTTTTTACGACGTAGATAGATAACAATCTATAGAAACAATTCTTAAAATGGCATTTTTTAAAAACTAGCACTAAATTTATCTTTTTAAAAATTCACAGCTTTATCACTGATACATAAATTTTATCTGTTATATGAAAATAGCCATATCATATGTACCGCCTAGTATGGCAGGGAGGCTAGTGATATGTATGTTATATTTGGTACAAAGACAAACAAAACAGAGAGTTTTTCTGCAATATTTGAAAACAATAATTAATCACTGTCCGGAAAGTTAGTATGAAATTAGTTTTCATAAGTCAAGATAATAATTCCTTGTAATGAATAAAAGATCAAGAACATAGATTTTTTAATAGTCTAAAAATAAGTACCGAAAAAGTTTGTAATTTCTGTGGTAGCGCCATATTTAGATAGCTTTTCTCTTATGAAGTAAAGAATTTGTATGTTATTTAAATGTTCTTATGTATAAAATATTCTTAAATATCCTTTAAACTAATCTGTTTATTACGTAACTGTGGTAAAAGAAGTAAAATCATAAAGAATTTTAGGATTAAAGCATTCAATTAAATTAATGTTACGGTCTTATTAAGGTTATGCAGAGGCAAAATTTAGATACTCACATTTTTTCTCATAATTTTAGGATGAGTACTTTCGGAAATAAGACATATTTTTTTGCATATTTTTAGTTTATTGTTGAAAATATAATTATTATGCCCTTTCAAACGAAATCTCACAAAAATCGAAACATTTTTTTTGCATATTTATTACTGGTATATCCTCCAAAATTTCTAATCATATATTTTCATGTTTTAGTTATTGAGACATATGTGGATCAAATTGTTTCATCACTACGCCAAATTTGAAGTTTCTACGTAAAGGGGTTTCTGAGAAGAACGGTTGTAACGGATATATGGATAAACAATCGAGTAATCTAATAAGGATTCCGTTTTTCCTTTTGAAGTACGGAATCCTAAAAAGAAACTTATAGTAAATTCAATGAATAAGAAATAAAGCAAGGTTCAAAAACATATAAATAGATATAATATCTAATATTACGATGAAATATACAAAAAATTATATCTACAAAAGATGAATAAAATATACGTAAACTTTTCGTTGTTTTTGTAAACTAATAAATATATTCGGATGAAATAATGCCTAGGAAGTAGGTTTGGACCAACGCTGATAAAGGACTTAATACGACTTTTCTCGTTACCGGATTCCCCTGGGCACAGCGGATCGGGATATAGGTTGGAAATTATTTTCTTCGCATAAACTATGGATGATTCAGTATTTATTTTATCTTATCATGAATAGTTACATCTTATTTGGACATATTTAATAAAATGGTTTATGGAAATACTTTTCAAAATTCTGCACCTGAAAATGAAAAAAAATAACGCTCAGGTGATCGCCCATCTGACGGTCGTCCACGGTAATTTTTCTCAGAAACACTTTGACATAAAAACAATTATGTGAAAATTAGGTATAGTAATAAAACATGTTAAACTGCTAACATTATAACAGTTAACGCTATTAACGTATATAAGTTAATATGTTTTATGTTCCTTTTGTAAAAATATCATAAGTCAGTTTTTTCATTAAAAAATTATCTTATTAAATATCGAAAGTTGGTAACAGACACTTACTGCTTGCCTACTATCCTACTAATATCCTAGTTGCTTTGTGTCTTTCTATATACATGTGCATACTTAATTACTTTGCTGCTTTTTTGCAAATGTTAAAACGAGTCGAACAACTTCAAACTAGATGCGTTTATTCCTCACCATTGAAAAGTTTCTGTTACCGACTTTCGCCTTCATTATAAGATGAATAGTTCTTTGGCTACGAATATGGAATAATCTATTTCCATATTCTTAGCCAAAGAACTGTAGACTCGTTCAAATGAGTTCAAATTCGATGAATTTACTTCTCGCGATTGAGGAATTCTGTCACACCCCTTTGGTTTCGTCATAAAATCCAGGCTACCTACTGCGGCGATCTTAAATTAAAAAAAAAAAAATTTTAATAAATGAAGAATTTTCTAAATCGATTTACTCAGTAAAAAGTGCTCAATATTTTCATTCTCCTTTCTGGCGCAGGGTATCAATTGAACAGCAACTTATAGGGGTTTAGAAGTATTTATTTCGAAATGTTAATGAACCCTCTACGATAATTTTTTTTAAATAGTCCCAGAGGGTGTTTCCGATCCACCAATATTGTCTATCGTGTACGTTAAATATTCAGAAACGCATTCGACCTTAAAGTCTAGAGATAAAATGTCTTCCCTTCCCATTAAATTATAAATATAAGAACGTGGTATGCCATTACATCTCCCAATTGTATACACACTTAATATTGGATTATTTTTATTTTCAATCTATATTTGTTATTCTCTTTCACCAACATTTACGGCTGTGGAATTCTTCTGAAAGCCAATTCTCGCAATTCTGCTTTCCAAATACGATAAATAAAGACATGACGGTCAGGAAGTAAGTGTGCCACTCCTTCTCCGTATTAATTAACGCAGTTACTACAGAGCCCAGCAGCTTCCAGACCATTGTCTCGTGTAATATCATAATAATGCATAACGGCATACTCACGTGGTGAATAAATAACCCTTTGGGGCTTGAGTCATAGTAGTTGAGAGTCTAAATTCCTTTACAACAATCCAAACTGCGTTAAAACATAAGTCGTTATTTCCTTCTACTCGTTATTTATTTCGTTAACCATCTCGTTATTTCTAATAAACCAATCTAAATGAAAAGCTCAACATAAGTCTAGTAACCGAATGCGTAACCATAAGAACAAATAGTATAACTCATAATAGTAAGAACATAATACAAACGGATGAACTGAACGAATTAACGATTGTTACATTGAAAAAAATACTAATTTCACCATTTCGGGTGTTTTCCTCTTTAACAAGAACAATCAAAAATAGCACGTTTTATTTTTTAACGTTATTGCTTTTCTCTTAAAACACGTTTTTGTTAACTGTTATTATTGAATTTTCATTCACAAGCTCGACATATCGAAATATATTTATGGTTGGTTATTATCTCCTGCTGTTATATAAGAATGACAGAAACATAAGTGGAGTTGCCATAAAGAACGTGTAAATTTCATGTAGACGATTATCGCTTTTTCGTTTATTTCTCTAATGTAAAATACATACTTTTGTTTCATTACGACCACCAAAAAGGTCAAACAAGAAAAATTTAATCATAATAATTGTTTTAATTTATTGGTGATTTTTTTTAATTATCTCAATAAGTATAAGAAATAATTAAAATTTCAAACCTTTTACTTAGTTCTTGGTACAAAACAGAAGTTTATTTTATAGCCAAAACTGATATGTAAAGTACGTTTTCACCAAATTTTATGGTAATCCAGTTATGATGTCGACGCAAGGTCGATTATCGATTTAACAACTAGAAATTTCAAAAATAAATGATAACTTCTAAACGGTGGATTTTGTAAAACCCTCTTTCACTTTTAAACATATTGCTTAGGATATCCTCTGTACATAACTTTCAGTTGGACCACTGACACAGAAATATTTTGTACATGCCTAAGATTGTATCGAAACCTCATAGGGTGATTTCCACTCATACTTAATATATTTTTATACGTATTTTTTTAATATCTGTAAGCAACTACTATTACTTTAGCACCTGCTATTCAGCTTTTGTTTATTTTCTAAATTTTAATTCATTTCACTATTTTCAACAAGGCACCATTTATTTTGTTAATTATACATATTCGTCATTTCACAGAATTGTTTTCTTACCAAACAGTGGCCATCGATTTAATAAACATGAAATTCACAGATTTGTTTGAAAATTGAAATCTAAAATAAAATTCATCACACCCGCAATTGCAGCAATTTGGTCAATAACAGTTGAATTTTGTAATGTCTTTTTCATTTGTGATAAAATGTTGTGAGTCATACAGTTTATAATATATACAGTTTATAATATGGTGTCACTATATAACTATATAACTCATACAGTTTATAATATGGTGTCGCTGGACTATTTTTTTCATTTCCTTGCTTCGTCACACTAAGCTATTTTAATCTACTATTTACAAATAAGACGTAATTTAGCAAACAATAGTTTGTTTATTTATGTTTACTTATAAACTAATGAACATGATATACCTAGCATAATTTTGTACTAAAAACCATGATGGATTTATATTATTTATCTAATATCATTTTATACCATATAAAACTTTAATATATTATTTTCGTTATTAATATTCTCCCATATAATTTAATAATTGTTTTCTCACGTTCCATTTCTTATAAAAAATACGAAGTTTTTTTTTTATTGTCGTTTGAGAGTATGAGAGTATCCCTCTTAAATAACGTGAACTCACCTCATCATTGTTTCATTAAAATATTTTAATTTTTATAAATTTAACTTTGCAGGTCACTTTAGATGCAATTTATTAGATAGACCCATATTTTCTTCTACAAATCTGTGTCATATGTGAATCATTATTAGTCATCGTTACGCATATATTACGTGTTACTTATTCAATTTTCGCACTAAATGAAATTCATGAAGCAAAAACATTATACATTTTCTTCATGAAATTTCAATATTTAGTCAGTTCTATACTCGCTAAAACTCAGCTGCTTACTGAACAGAAGAAAAAACGCTACGATCTTGAAAGATTTCAGAAATCGGCGTTTTTTACATGCCAGCCTAATGTTATAGTTTCGGTATTTTTCATTTATTTAACATGTTTTTACTCACTAATGGATAAAAATAATTTATACATTATTGTACAACATCAATAAGAGACAATATAATGTATGTTTAAATAAAAAAAATGTTACTTTTCTGTTGAAGAAATTGAAAGGGTTCAGTTTTTTTATAGCATTGCTGTGTAGATCACTGTTTAATAAAATTAAATTACAACTCTATAAATACTCTCTCGTTTAAAAAAAACTTGTACTTTTCTGTCAAAGCTTTATTAGTGCTCGCGAATAGTTCCATATGATGAGTTTTTAATAACTTTGATGTATTTAAAAACTATCTACGGAACGCGATCCTAATTCCTAAATACTTCTGCTCTCATTCCAACGTAGATGGTGTCATTTTAAATATAAATTGATTTTTTATTTTTTATGGCGAAATAATATTTTCTATGTATACGCCTTAAGACTATTTGGGTGGTAATATCAGTACGATATTTCCTATTAACAGCCCCACATAATAATTGTAAAAGGGTTGATTAATTGGTTTTTTTGATAGAAAAAAATATGGAAGTGTTCGTGCATCTGTAATTATTTACTAATTATCATATTTTCATGTGTAATGTACGAAACGAGATGTTAAAAACATAAAGAAAATATAACATGACGTTAAAAACACAAGAAAACATAACAAACCGTCATCCGAATATCACATCTCCGAAAAGTTTTGTTTTGCAGATTAGCGTTATTGCTTCTGCATAGTGAAAAAATTTTAGATTTAAAAATTATTAAAAATTTAAATTAGGTTGAGACCTTTGCTTACGCTGCTGAAAGTAATGTGAAGTTAAGTAAAGAAGAAAATCTCTTTCTTCCCATATGTAATTTAATGAAAATATCATTCACTATTTTCACATAATGTTTTCAAAACATAAAATAATTAAGTTTTAACCTTTAGTAGAATTAGTATTTCGAAAGATGAATTAAAAATGAATTGACTTTAAAATAGATTGCATCTTACTGAATGTTAATATTTTTGTGTAGTGTCACGATAGATTCGGATAAATAGTTTCATGAAATTTTCGATTTTACTCGACATTTTCCTTCAAGATCTGCATTTTTGAAATTGTCTTTCCTTTGTGTATGCGGGCAATTTTTTCAAGGTTTCCTTGGATTTTAAAATGGAATAACAAATTAAGTTTGCAATTTTGAAGACTCTTAATTCGAATAGTGTCGAATAGTCTTATGTCACTCAACGTTGCTCGACGATTTTTGTTAAAAATTCTTTATGTTAAATATTGCATTTATTAATAAAGTAATTATATGTTTTCGAAATTGGTCCATGAAAACATTATTTAGGTCCATCTTGACGGCCTATCCAAATTTTTATTTTTTCGCGATAAAAAAAAAATATTTACTTTCAGTCCCCCATATACGCAGATTAAAGTGATTCTACCCACGCCTTATTTATTCAAATCGTATTATTCATTATAATTCTGGAAACTTACCTCTGGACACACTCACCTGTACAAATAGAATAATAAACATAACGTGCCATAGTCGGGTAAACAACAGTTTATAAATAGAGCCGGTACTTATTGCAAGACAGTTTTACGTAAGAATGATACTGACCTGCTTTAAAACTAATACTGATATTTCTTTGGAAAATAAATACATAAAATTAAGATTGATTATAGGCATAATCTACCCTCTCCTTCCAACTTGGGAGATTTCATATTACTTAGCTCCAAAAGTTCGTTACTGGAAGACGAACTTTAAACTATAAAATTTTGAGGATTTTTAAGTGAATCGATGTGCAAGATATATATATATATATATATATATATATATATCTATATATATATATATATATATATATATATATATATATATATATATGTATTACGTGAAAATAACTTTTATTAAAATGTGTTGCGTTTGATTTGAGTCGACCTATTCCTAGGTAGCAATTGTGTGACATTAACAATGTATGTCGTACTGAATTTGGTTTCACGAACAGGTATTGAAGTTGACTAAAATTATTTTGAGTCACATGACCTCTTAATTGGTAGTATAGCAATGAGTTCACTGTATAATTTTCTTATATTTTAAACCCTGTATATTGTATGCATGCATATATATATATATATATATATATATATATATATATATATATATATATATGTGTGTGTGTGTGTGTGTGTGTATTACGTGAAAATAAAGTAAATGTGATGTTGATTTGATATTTCAGTAAGTTAGTACGCAGTAACAGTGCTTTGTCACTGTTATAATGTCCTTAATGGCGCCGTAATGTTAATATTGAGACTGACTAGAAAAAGATACATTGTTTATTACGTCGGATGGCTTTGTTTTCATCATATCATAGCATATATTTAATTTAAATATTAATTCTTTATCTGGCATGCGACATACTGGAATTTTATAAATTAAAAATTCGAAGAAAACAAGACAGTTAATTACAATTGTTAAATTTTTAGGTACGTTAAAATAATGTACGGTGAATATTTACCATTTACAATACACTCTGTAGGTTATATTCCTATAAATATTAATATTGTATACATGAATGGTTCACAGATATGGAAATTACATTATATCATAAAAATATTTAGTATCTGATTAGATTCTGACTTGCGCATTTATTATAACCAGCCAAGTACTAAAACAAAAAACGCAACCAATATTTATTCACAATGAGTAGTAAAAACCTATACTAAATTTTCACAGTATTCAGCACCGTTCACTTCATCATTAATCTTAAATAATTTTCGGGTTAGATTAAGTTCATTGTACTTCGGGTTGCTAGCGGTTAACTGTCTTAATCCATTAATAATACTGCGGTCGAACAATTTTGATTGATACCGAATAGTGCTTCTACCTACACTTTGTCCGCATTATATTCGAAAGCAAATAATTTTCTGGATCTTAGATGCTGTATCACAATTAATCAATATGGCATTTTAAGATATACATTCCTAAATTTAAATTATTCAGTAAGATTGATAGAATGTAATATATATACAATACAAATTTTAAGTAATAAAAACTAAATTTTTCCTTTTTCCATTACCTAATACTAAACAACATAGAATTTCAAAATAACGATATAGAATTTTGAGTAGTCTTAAAAATGTATTTATTAAGAAAGGATACGAAATATATGACCTGTTAATTATATATTATTTAAGGTATCAAAATAATAACGAAAAAAATGAATGATCTTCAAACTTCTAAATTAAGAATAAAAATATTTAAAGTCACAAAATTGCATTAATAACATCCAATACTTTGCAACTTCCTACGAGGCGAAGAGTACTATCACTGAGCTCACTAGGCCTTAAGTAACTACTTCTATAAATTTAATTTCCCTATCTACATTTTAATGGAATATATATAGCATCTCCAAAAAATATTTCAGTATCCAATGGCAAGAAATAAACAATTTGTAGAAATGTGGCCATTGATTTATGCGGTGTTACATACATGAGGAAAAATCTACGGATTTTAATTCTGAACAATCTTTTAATTGTTCTTGTTATATGCACAGCTTTATTAAGGTTACAATATTTAAACTACATTCAAAAGTTTTCAAATAGGCAAATTTCATAGAACAGCGCAGTGATGGAATAAATTTAATGTTAAAATTAGAATCAATTAAATATTAATATATAATTATTTAATTACATTCCCTACAATAACACTTGCAAAAAAGTAAATTATTTTTATAATGTTTTGTTTAAAACGGAAGAAACTATAAAAATGCGTATAACAATTGGTACATACAAATTATTATATATATGAAGCGAGTACTGAGATAAGTAATTCTTTAGAAGTCAGGTATAGAATATGATGCAAGTTGGTAGAAATCAGATAGCGAATACTAAATGAATTTTTAACGCCTTAACACGCCCCTCTATACATAAGAGTGTGGTCGAAAGTAGAGACGGCAATATACAAAAACTGAACAGAGCACCGCGACAAAGACGGACGATCGATGAGCGAGACAGAACACGATGCGAAAACCAGTGCGTCGTAAGCTGAACAGAAAGAACCCATCATTTGCACTCATTTCTTTCGCCCGCCGACCTTCCAAGCGTGTAGAGCTCTTCGCGCGCCGTACTGGACTATGGCTCTATCGCTCGTGCCCCGCTCAAACAGAGGCGTTGCGATGTGCGGGGCTAAAGCCATCCTTCACCCCACGCTGACTTTGTCTTCGAGTTTTATTATTTGGTAATGTCTTTTATTTCATTATTTGGGAATGTTTCGCGCTTTAACAATATGTGACAGCGCTTCAACAAATTTTGCGCTTTAACAAATATATATGACTTCGTTCAGTCCATGATGTTCAAGCTAATGAGCTTCTTCCTCAGATTAAGTAAACCTTAATGAAATTTAAATATTAGTTTTAAGTCAAATTGATTCAGTACTATGGAACTGATTTCAAAAATAAATATTACAACTATTACAAAATAATCAATTTGAAGAAGACACCAAATTTAATAAGATGCTAAAGCAATGGCGAGGGAATATTTAATTAAAACATCTTTATAATGAAAGTAATATTCTGACGTAAAAGGTTTTTGAAAATCATAACGTTTTTGAAAATAAATTATGGTACATAGGTTAACGAGAAAAAACCTACATTTACTTTATTATATTGTTTGCATTCAAAAATGATCTCGCAAAATTATTAAGTGAGAAAGAAATTAACCGGAATTTAAAATCTTGTCAATTTTATCGTCTGTACCAAATTTATTTTTTAATGTTTATAAGGGCAAACTAAGTGAGTCAATGAGTAATCTATCAGTGATTAAGAGAATGCCAAAATAAATTATTTTTGGAGATTTTATCTCAAAATACAATGAAGCAAGATGCGTGAAATTTTTAATTCTTTGTAATATTGCATATATTGTGTCATAAGCTAAATAAGAGCTCTGGATTTTGATTATTACCCGTGTATATATATTAGTAGCATGCAGTGTTTTTAGGAAGGGCAAACTGTGAAGGGACGGTCATATAAAAATTATATATACATACACACACACGCAAGCATCTGTGACCGCCCCTGATAACCCTGAAAACGGCATTGAATGCGTACCAGTTTGAAAATGTGTCTCAATTATTGAATCGTAGGAACTTAAAAACCATAAACACTCGACGTAATTACGACACACGCACACACACATACACGCAAGCATCTGTGATCGCCCCTGATAACCCTGAAAACGGCATTGAATGCGTACCAGATTGAAAATGTGTCTCAATTATTGAATCGTAGGAACTCAAAAACAATAAACACTCGACGTAATTACGACACACACACACACATACACGCAAGTATCTGTGACCGCCCCTGATAACCCTGAAAACGGCATTGAATGCGTACCAGATTGAAAATGTGTCTCAATTATTGAATCGTAGGAACTGAAAAACAATAAACACTCGACGTAATTACCACGATTTACCGAACTACGACATTATTCGTGACCGTGAAAAGCTAATTCTTACTTACCCAAAAATACGGGTACAAGAAAAATACGAGTAATAGATACTATATCTATTAACCTTTTTAAATTATTTGTATCTCTACGTCATTATGTTCTAGATTCGCGACAGCTAGTGCCCCTCGATACAAATTTCTGCACGCAAAGAGCTAAATTTTATAGTTTTACTGCGCATGATAAATGTTTTAGAAGTAGAATATTTTTTACTAGAATTTGTCAAATTACCTCGATTATCAAAACCAACTTTATTCCATTTACTATGGTCAGTTCCGAATAATAAACAAGGCAAGCAAAATATTTCATTTCAAATGCAGCTTCTTATTAGCCACCAATACTAATCGTAAAAATTACTAAGAAAATGCCCTACACTAAATTTCCAACGAGAATTGTAACTGACGGCAGAGAGGTCGTTATAATAATACAATTATTCATTGTTTGTATGCGAATGTCATAATTACGGTATTATTTCAATAAGCTTCAGCTTGCCTTGAGACTATGAACCAGCGCTCTGAAGTGAGGTAATCACTTTTCACACAATTTCGTATGGACCATTTTTAATTCAAGAAGTTTTTGTAATATGATAAAACATAGGAATGAAATTTGCACGTTTTATCTAAAATTCCACGTATCGGTATGTTCGCTTTGTGCACGCGAATTGCACTTCAGTTACTGAAGTACGGAATTCGCTTGATAATTAAATATGTTTAAATTTTGGTAATATGCTAAATGTTCACGGCAAGCCAAATGTAATTGCTTATAAGGCACTACGCGCCACTGATATGTGTATATATATATATATATATATATATATATATATATCGTAATTTCAAATCTCATTATTTGTCACAAAATTTTATATCCCTAAGATGTGTTGCTATGTGGTGCTACTTCATGGTGCATGATAAAAAATCATGACTACCACAACTTCTTCTCTAGTAACGTAATTAATTACTCCTAAATTTGCCATTTTTAGTAGTCTCATGAAAATATTAGCAACGAGTAGATTTCTTAACGGCGTTTTGAAAAATTAAAACAACACAGATAATTGAACATATATAACGCTTTCCTTTTTTACACTTGAGTCTTTTTGTGTAAAGTTTTTATGTAAATCATACATTATATATGATGTCAAGTATTCATCACATATGAGTTTAGCTGCATCTGCGTATCTTAACAGTTCCAAATTATCGTTGGCCTTCGCCAAGAAATCTAATAACAATTTTAATTATTTTACCCACATCTAATAATTAAATGATTACATAATTCTTCCAGAATATTTGAAAATGTAGCGAAACCTTTAATGCTCGTAGTTAGCTGTTTAGAAAGTACCTGCCAATTCTATATTACATAGTTCCCCAAGTGGTTACTAGAAAAATCTATTCCCTCCTAATAGGTAGAATTGAAAACGATATTGAAAATTGTTTAAAATTAGTGAGTTATGAGCTTCACAATTTAATGGTAAAAGAGAGTGGGTACATTTTCCTGTCTCATTCACTTTTGTAGAATAAGGCGAGCAATATTTATTAACACCACCATTTTATATTACCTTTTTTGTCTAAACGTTAAGTTTAAACCTTTATTACTTCATCAATTTTAACGACTTGCCATATTAACAGTCATATAAAGAGAAACAAATTATGATTAATTGTTTTATTAATTATTTGTTAATGCGATTAATTTATTTGTTATTGTCATATGGTATACAAACGATAATAGACGAATTATAGAATGTAAAGTAATTGGTGCAAATGATCGATGACACCGATGCTAATTTAATAATACCTACTAAACTTAATACCTACTAATGTTGACGAGTACTGAGCCCCATAAAGCAGAGTTCCTACATTGTAAAAAAGTGCTTTATCTGGAAGAATGTGTAATATAGTACTATTAATACTATTAAAAATACAGATAAACAGTTGATTACTATAAGATTTAAATGAATACAGAGGGACCTCGATTTTATTCGCTTTAACACTGCAATACTAACTGTTTTCAGTTAAATTAAATATTGATTTAAATACCGCATCTTATAAACACGAATACAAAAGAAGAACCTATCAAGCACGAGTGGAATTCGCACTTCTGTGGTTCCGTACACATTTCGGCATTTATAAACATGGAATAAGACATAATATTACTATTAAACTATTTACAAAATGTTAAGTTTTTAAAACGAAAATATATTACCTTATACCTTTCAAAGGCGCATATTTAATAAAAAAAATTTTTTTTTCGGTACAATTACAAATTAAGTATTTTTGGATGTCTTCCTTTACTTGCGCTGTAAGAATTTTTTCCTTTCGTTATTCTAGGTCAACGGAAAGTTCTCCATGGGTTTTCATTTATTTGCAAGTTGTGTGAGAAAGAGTTTCTGAGAAAATGGCGCATGGTTTCTTAGGAAATCGACGGTGGCGGAGAGGTCGACAGACGGACGACGAAGTCATAAGGGTTCCTTTTTTACTTTTGAGGTACGGAACCCTAAAAATAACAAAAATATATATTTACAAAAATATTTTTAGTTATTTATTTATGTACATTTTATGTATCTAATTGATACACATGGAAGTTTTATTGCTACAAGAGTAATCACTTACAGCCAACCAGAATATATAGCGAGAAAATGAAAGAAAATGGGTAATAAAACGCATGCTTTTTTAAGATAATCTGAAACCTCTTTTAAATGGCGAAGATAATTTTTTTCCTTGGTTGAACAGAAAACATAATTCACAATAAAGTAACAATGTGCTTGGAAATAAAGTTAGAGATTGATGAGTAAAAATGTTTTCAAATATTATGTTCGTGATGAGAAATCATCCGCTATGGTCTATAGCAAGCTTAGAACTAAAATTACGTGATAAAAATATGTTGCATGTTATAGTTGCATCTTTCGAACTGGTTAAAAACTTAAATCATTCATAAAGATATTTTGGATAGAAACAGTACAGTTTTTTCTATATCAAAGAAGCTCTGATTTTATATTCCATTCAAATATTATGACTATTTCACTACCTACTGAAATTTGAAAGATTGTTTTTATCTATTCCTATGTCAAGCGTATTTAAACGAATAATAAGTATTTGTTGTTATTATTTATTAGTTTCCAGTATTATAAATTATCACGAAGAATGAAATAAAGATTTTTCTTTTAAATTCTTCACTGGAATATTAAATTCGAAATATGTTTAGTTTTCTAATTAAAATGCTAAAAAAGTTACGAATTTGCGTTGGAATAATTCAAGTTTATATTTAAAGTGAAGGAAGAGCTTGTGTCGATTTTTCTCTTTCACAAATTAAACAATACAAACCTCTCAAGCATGAGTAGAACTCGGACTAATAGAGCTCCGTACACATTTAGACACTTATATTTAAGGCTACATAGTGTCCATACTAAAATGTTTACAAATATAAATAAGAGTATTCTTCAGTATGGAACAGAGATAAATAAATTTTGATTCATGATAAAATTCCTGAGATTTTTCGAAGACCACTTTGAAAAAGTGATTTTCAACTTTTGTTAACAGGTTAGAAATTTACTTAGTGATCGAAATAATTTACAATACTGATAGCATTGGAACGGAAATGAAAACCGCAGTCTTCATTCTATCTATTAGCAAGGTATCGATTTTCCTAGTAACCGCTTGGAGAACTATGTAATACAGAATTGGCAGATATTTTCTACACAACTAACTTCGAGTATTAAAGGTTTCGCTACATTTTCAAATATTCTGGAAAAAGTTATGTAGCAATATAATTATTAGAAGCGTGTAATATAATTAAAATTGGTATTAGATTTTTTGGCGGAGGCCAACGATATTTTATAACTGTTAAGATACGCAGATGCAGCTAAACTCACTGATACTAAAAAGTAAATCACACATTATGTGTGATGAATTCTTGACATCATATATAATGCATGATTTACATAAAAACTTTAAAAAAAAGACTCAGGTGTACAAAAGGAAAGCGTTATAAATGTTCAATTATCTGTGATGTGTTAATTTTTAAACACACCGTTAAGAAATCTACTCGTTGCTAATATTTTCATGACACTACTAAAAATGGCAAATTTAGGAGTAATTAATTACGTTACTAGAGAAGAAGTTGTGGTAGTAATGATTTTTTATCATACACCATGAAGTAACCTTACATAGCAACACATCCTAGGAAAGGGAAACTTTATGACAAATAATGAGATTTGAAATTACTATTAATTATATTTATTTGAATTAATATATATATATATATATATATATATATATATATATATATATATATATATATATCCATCACCAACCATGTCAAAACTCAATGTCGTCAAAAAGTACTCTGCCCCGTGCAGGTATAATCTTCATTATATACATTAACCATAATTACACAGAGACAGACATAATTGGCCAACCACAGTATTGTATACGTCGTAACAATAAATACGAATACTTTTTAATCTATGGAAATACCTGCATGATTACTTATCATCTTTTTTGTAACTATGGATAATGCGCCAGTAACATTGATTAATTATTTCAATTTTACATTTCATTTCGTTTTGACAGTAATAACTGATCGTAATCCGTTTTTTCTGGGCACTTTTTTTTACAACTTTGTAATTAAATTGCAATTTCATTTACGCTTAGAAATAGTTCTTTTGATTAACTTAATTAAATCCAGTAATTATTCTATGCCTATTGCTTGAACGAAATGTGAAATATTTTATCATTATTTAAATACCACTTCCCACTTTTTCGCAAATATGGCTTAGAAACTGACTGTTGTAAGTGTTTAGCTTCAACAAGAAAATAAAATATCACACAAAAATTCAATGCACCTACAGTACTCATAACTCTGCTACAATTCTAATAGCATACAATTACCAAAGTCGTGAAGAAGAATATGAGTTTTAAGATTATCTTTGCAATATTCTATCCAATAATGAGACGTCCCAAAATCTGGAAAAACTTTTCAACCAAAAGTAAGACAAGAAAATATATAAACCATTTAACCTAATTTATACCGACAGAAATAATTATGAAAGTAAGTGATACGTCCTCCACAACCTGAATTAAATATCGTAAGCTTATCCTCCAAAAAAAATACCCAAAGTAACGTAGAAATATATCCGCTGACCAAAAACCTATTTTACCTGTATTGTATAACGAATGCTGACAATCTTAAGCTGCTAAATTTTTCATTAATCTTTCAAAGTTATGTTTTGAAAAAAAAATACTATTCTTTAAAATGAAAAAAATGTATATATCCCCCTGAGTGATTTTATGTGCTTATAGAACTTTCCAAATTTTAGAAATTCAATGAAATACACGAACATACTTTACAGGTAGCAAGAAAAATTTTCAAAAATATTCCCAAGAAGTTTTCATCCAACAGCAGACAATTCCTACTTTCATATTCATAGCTGACGTAACCCATTTGTAAATACCCCTTTGAATGAAGGCTATAAAGCTATGCGTAGTGAAAAGGCTGTTGGAAGGCTCGAGGAAGACAAATTGGCAAAATGTATTATGCTGGCATCTATCCTTCACGATGTAAAATTGCCAGAAAAACACATTTACCTAAGGGCGCTCTTACGTAGAAAGCTACTAAATTTCGGCCGATTGTGATATTTTCCTCTTCATTCTAATCATTATATTCAGTTTTGTTTAGTAATAAGTTCCCAAATTACATATTATTTATGAGCAAGGCATACTTTACCCAGGGGCGCTCGATGGTTCATCGTGGACTATATCTTTTATAATGAGATTCAGGTCAACTTTGTGCTAGCAAAAAGTTGTTGATCATCCGTGTGATGAAGTTTTATCTAACCACGCACGCCACGCTTGGGAGGACTCTTTCTTTTACTCCTATGTTTCTTTCCTTTGTATGTTGTGTAAGAAAAAAATACGTGTAACTGAATGTGGACGTGACTTGAAAATTCAATTTTTATGTCAGATTTTAATAGTGTCTACTTTTCTATAGTTTTGGTAAATGTCGTAGGAAAATAGTTTTTAATTGAGTTTTTAGTGTTAGGGATTAAATTTAGATTAGAAACCAACTAAATACCTTATAAATCATAAAATACCAAATACCATCTCATGAATATGTCAAAAATACTTCTTTTCGATTTATTTACTTAAGGATGTATTGCTAAACCGATTGTTTTCTGATTATATCAGATTTTCGTATATATACTTATAACTTTTATTTTTCGATAGTAAAATGGAAGTTTTTATTTTATCTTATCAAGAAGACTCTTGTTTTTTGTTCGTAACAACTTTCTGCACTTACCCCTTTGACAAATCTAGAACAGGACTATATTAGAATTCTCCATTTTCCCGTGGTACTCGTATTTCTCTTTTAAATGACCTAATCGTCGTCGCACCATCGCATTATTGTTTATGAACGTAATTAATAAAATTTTTGAAATATTTAGTAATCTCTTAAATAATTTCAGGGAATTTATAAATGCTATCTATCATATATTTTCTGAAATTTGTAGATATCTAAAGTCTTCGTAGTTTGTTGTAAAATAAATAAATTAAATTAGTAAAAAAATAGCATTTAGCCGGTCTTGGTCTTGTATCGAAATACATAGTATTCCGTGGTTGGATACTCTTGAATATTTGGTATAGTCTTGTAATCAAATACTAATACCAAGAATTTTTTTTAAACTTTTCAAATTCTTGTTAAAAAATAGAGGGGAAGAGGGGGCGACAAATTATACGTTCATTACTTGTATTCAAATTAGTATTTCTTTTGATGAGCATCCTTGCAAAGAGAGCAAAAATGAAAAATATTAAATAGCACTTCAGTTTAATCTTGGAAAACTTTTATAACACTCAATAGCTTACGTGGAAAAATGTTATTTGCCAGTTTACATGTATAAAGAGTTACATTAATGAAGTTCATGTTATGCTGATGTTTAAATGAGATCTCCAGCTGAAGCATATGTTAGTGCAATTGCATGTGCATTTCGGTCTAAAATTCTAGAAACTGAAACATATTGTCGCAAATGACGGGTTTAGAATATTTTCTTGTTTTACAACAGAAATTTAAAAACAAAACTGTACTTTCAAAGCACAAAAGTATTCAGTAAAACTTTGAATGATTTTCTTTCAGTAGTTTTACTATAGTTTAGTGAATATTTAAATAAGTAGAAACTTAAATATGCTCCCATCATCTGCTAGGGTAAATAGTCATGTAGAAGGTTTTTAGGAATATCTTGAAGGCTGATGGACTAACGAACAACCTTACCTCTAAAGAATTTTCATTTTCATAAATGCTTTAATTTTTTTCTGTTAAAAATGGTAACCTAGGATGTGCTTCTGATATAGTTATATTTATAATTATATCAGGAATAAAATAAATTAAAATGGGCGGAATTTTAAAATATGAAGGAATATTTTATTACTCAAAAGTTGCCAGTTTTTCAGCATGCCTTCCTATCAAAATAATTGGAAGTTTTTAAAAAGTTGTATTTTTGCGTAATCTATTCAGAACTTAAAAATTATTTTTATGTATTTCGTAACATCTACTCGCTCTAAAAATTTAAATAGTTATATATTTTCATTGACAACATAATCATTTATCGCAAGTTATTTTAGTAACAAATCTGAGAGAACTAAAATAATTTTATATAATACTGCCGTTTAGAAATATATTTTCTCTATAAATACATTTAACACAACGCTTAGCAACAAATAAGAAATATGTATTTAATTAAACTTAGCGCCTACTTGTATGTAAACATAAATAGAAATCTCGGAGTATAACATAAAACCATTTAGAACTACTCGTATTTAAACACTTCAACCAAACCATTAACAACGACAACATAGAAATTTATAATTAATTCTGAAAATATCACAGATTCTGTATGTATTTATTTATAATTTCGTCTTCAAGAAAATTAATTATCGACATATCTACTTGAGGGAAACTAGAATTTAAATTAATTATTTAATGTAAATATTTTGTATCCCAGTTGACTCTAATTATTTTAATAAATTAATTTTGAAGCGACAATAGTAACCAAACCGAAAAATAGATGCATTCGTTTTACTAATAGATGCATAGATTTATTATTTTAGTTAATGACCATTATTTAATAACGGTATTCTGCCATGAAGTATTTTAATATTTTCAACATCCTATTCTACTTTCTACAAAATAATTAAACAATGTAATTAAACATAATTAAACATATTTACTTAGCAAAAATTATTTGCTCTAATCAAAATGAGTCTTGTATGTTATTTCAATTTCACAGTCATTATTGTAAGTTTGGGTTTATAAAATAGTATCTCTCATAATCACTTGCATTGAATTTTATGTTTTATAATTTACACAATCATTTGAAAATGCTTAAAATCGTACGTAATTAACTGCAAATTCTGCCTTCGTTATTCTTCCAAATGCTACAATATTTTTTTTAAATCAGCTTCCATTTTTTATAACACTAGCTGTGCCCCGACTTTATTCGCGTGCAATATGAAGTAAGAAGAGTTATCAGAAATTTCTTTTTTCTCTCAAAAATTTATCAGCATAAAGTTTACTAAAAACGCTAATAGACGGCATTGGCAGCTAAATCGTTTCCGCCGATTATGATATTAATGTGCATAACAAACTTATACTAAAAATTAACGTATTTTTCCCTTTAATTTGCAAGACACTTGTATTATCAGAGACAGACCCTTCAAGTTGGCGTACATTGGTCGCTCTCGTCTGGGATGTACGTGTATCGTCAACATTACCATGTACCCAACTAGTATTGTATTACAACAACACACACAGATGTTAAGAAGAGATAGTCATATAGGGAAATAGAGTATATCATTTTCCAGTTCTCTTATACTCTGCGTGAACATAGCTCGACGTGTAAAAATTTTAGTAGCGCCATCTCAAATTGCAAGCTATAACTACAAAATGTATTGCAAACCTAAACGTGGTACAATGACATTTAAGATGATAACTATTAAATTTTATTAATTTGCTTTCTTCAAATAATTACTTAATACGACTTCATAAATCAATTTTAAAAATATATTTTTATAAAAATATATTCCATATTGAAGATAACTTCGATTACTTTGTCTCATATATAAAAGCTAGATATATGATGTCGGGGACTTTTTTGTAGAACTGCTAAATAATAATATCTTTCTAATACATTATGTTCATTATTATCAAAGCGTTTGGTCAGCGCATGCCGATAAAGCAACCGATCGGCTCATATTCCATTGACTTTACTTACCAATTTAGTTATTTCGTACTAAACATATTCTGAAAGTAATAACACATATTCTATATTACTTAAGAATTGTGTAGCTTTGTATTGTTGAAATAATTTTCCAAATCGGACCAGTAGTTCCGGAGATTACCTCCCACACATTTACATATAAACATATACATATATTCTTACATATTTACGAACAAAAAACGAAACAATTTTCAAAACTACTCAATTTATAATATCTTGTACTTCAGTTAAGGGAAACACTCTATACAGTAAAGTTATTAAAGGTTTGTACATAGGAAAAAGTTTCAAATTTCATATAAAGGTTATAATTTTCCTATACATATATTTCGCGGAGTTCATATTTTATAGGTGGGAATTAGTTAGAATCATTCAAATCAAAGAAATTTTACTCCGTATCTGTGAATATCTTTTTAATATCTTATTAGATTTGGTATTGTTTGATATTTTTCAATTAAAATAGATTATTATAGATATCCTAGTAATCTAATTATATTCACATAGGTGTTTCTTTAAAAATATCATCTTACATATATGTATATATATATATATATATATATATATATATATATACACACAATTCCTTTCAGTTTATACTAATTTCATTATTTGTAGTTTCAAAAAATTAAACATAATTTACTTTTGTACTCTTCTTTGCTACCTACAAATATTAACAATAAAATCTCCTGACTTTGAGCACATATCGAACAAACTCAAGGAAGTTACCCGAAGTATTGAATACATTTAACAAATTTGCATACTAGAAAATAATGGAAATTGCGGGGTATATATACTTATAATATTTTCTACTTTTTTCCTTCATATTTTTATTTCGTCATTTTCATATTAGATTATTTTTTAACCAATTCATTTTCCAACCAGTCTATACCTCTCCTGCTTTTGGTTAGTTTCGTATAATTTATACGAACCATACGTTCCATAACAATAAGTTCAATAGGCGCATTAGGTCACACTAACTTTTCAAACTTCTCAATAATAATCCTTAATTTATTATTAATATTTACTACGCAGTGTACTATGGTATTACCACACATACAAATTAATTAATTTAATTCTTCCTCTCAAAAGATATTAATTAAATACATCTACATTAAAAGATTTAAAAAATACATAACATAATGAAAAAATTCGTAGTAATTAAAAATAATCAGTTGAAATAGAGAGCAATAATTTTGAAAAATTGCTGTTTATGCGGGGATAATATTTTGAAATAAAAAATATTGGTACTAAAATAATATATTTTTGTAAATTCAAAAATATAAATGATACGTTTTCGTGATAAATGTCATTAAAAATAATGTAACAAACATTTTCGGATATATTGGACCTGTCTTTAAAAAGTACTAATTATGAAATAGTTTTAATATTTATTTAATAATTAAACCTATTAAAATTTAGACGTCGATTGTTGCAAAATTTTTCTCATCACTTTTTTCTGGTCACCAAACTAGGATCTTTTTGTATTAGAGTACCATATAATTGCTTTTAAAGCCATCAATTTTTACTTGAAAAGTAATCTTCGTTACAAATGATCCATTCTAAATTCACATATGTAATTATTCTATTAACAGTTACAAAATCAATTACAAATTGAGTAAGCCGGGACTTTCGATCCGATTTTTGTGTTTTTTGCATTCCTCATGACATGCTTTTGATATATAATGTGAGGAAAAGTATATTTGGAACAACTTTATTTATCTGCTCTTTAATATAGTTCCTATTTGGATATTTTCTGAGAAAATCGGCATTAAAAAAAGCTATATCTATGTCAGGGGGTAAAAAGTGGGGATTATTTAAAAAATAATATCGCTACGATAGAATAAAATAATTCATAGCTATAGTTTTCCTACAAACTTGGAATGGGCTTTTAAAAGCCCATATTTTTTTCATAATTATAGGCTAAGTAGTTTCAGAAATAAGAGGAGAGGACCTATTTTTTTTCTTTTTATTTTTCAATCCCTGAAGATATAGTGCCTACAATTATAAAAGAAATATGTTTGTGACCCTTATAACCAACAGTCAAATGACACTCCGCACTATATATGGAATTCAAAAAAATCGTGTACTTCATTTGCCTTCCCTGAAATTTCCAAATTATTCATTTGGAAACTTTTGAAATTGATATGTGCGGAGTAATACATTTTTATTACTACGCCTAATTTCACGTTTCTACGTCAAGTGGTTTCCAGAAAAACGAACACTCAGAACGACATATTATGATCTTATAAGGGTTTTCTTTTTAAAGGTATGTAACCCTAAAAACGTTCTTGGCTATCGTAGAGTGTGAAAATCAACACCCTATTTTTTATTCGAAAAGTAATAGCAAAAATTATGAATAGACTCTTTTTCTACCCTTACAAGATCATTCACGTACCCGTGTGTCCATCTGCTACATCCGTTTTTCTCAGAAACCACTTGACAAAGAATCTTGAGTATTTCTAGAGATATAATGAAACAGATGCAAAAAATATTTCTCCCCTTTTATTTCCGAAAGTACTGAACACACAATACACAATAATACACAATAATTTTAGAAAAACAGTAAATATCCTTTAAAAAGTCCTAGTTATTGAGGTATTTACGATGATGTCTGTCCTACTTAATTATATTAGGTATTATTGAATAGCTTTTGCGCCAGAACTAGCACTTGGTCGGTTATTTTAATTTCTCTGTTTTTCAATATATAAATAAATATATATAATATATATATATATATATATATATATATATATATATATATATATATATATATATATATATATGTATATAATATATATAATATATATATATATATATATATATATATATATATATATATATATATATATATATATATATATGTATATATATATATATATATATATATATATATATATATATATATATATATATATATATATATATATATATATGTATATATATATATATATATATATATATAAACCATTATTATAACGTGTCACATATATGTATCTAAATTAACGCACCAACTCTATCAATGAGTATTCTATGAATATTCATCTGCAGCTGTTTTTTAACATTAGTTAAAATGTCAGAATGAATAAAATTGCTTAAAGTGAGAAAAGAAATATGTGTACCGAGTTTTTGTCCGATCAAAGCATATTCAATCAAATAAATTTAATATCAGATCGAAAGATAATTTATACTTTATAGATCGTTATACGTAAATAAATCCTGACCATCATAAATTTCTCAGTTAAATGGAGCGAGGAAGATAAAAACGATTTCCTTATTTTCAGTTTTAAGCTTTATTTAATGGAGGCTTTTCCATTCATTTAGATAATTGTATCTTCGTTTTGCAAGTATTCATTTTATGACAAATTATAAATTATGGCAGAAACTCGCTGAGAAAAACAGCAGTTAAGCTTTAATTTTAATAACACCTGAGAATAAAGCTTAGTGGATTTTGTTCATATTTTTAACGAAAGTTGATTATAAGAATGGACTTCATTTTTCATATTTTGTTTCATATAACTTAAGATATTTTGCTTTTAAACTTTTTAATGAACAATTGAAAGGTTGTATACGCATTTTGTGCGATTTGGTGGTATTGTGAATTTAATTATTTTGAAAACTTAGATCTAGGCAGGAGTCATCTGTTTTGAAATGGTTAAATATTTAATACATGTATATATAATATAATCTCTGTTCTATGTGATATCTGAAGTACTGGGGAGTATTTCCCATATTGTCTTATCTAAATGTTGGTTATATGTAGTTCTCGAGTTAAGAAAACCAATTCCCCTTTACAAAATACAATTTGGATTAATACACATAGTCCTATTCCGAATTTTCTATAAAGCTATAAATATGCAAGATTAAAAACGAATTAAACTTACCTTCAAATATACGTAGATTATTAATAATATTGTGTTACGAAATAAAGATTTTTTTCTTCCTAATTCTCAATTTTATTGAATAAATATTATTTCGAGTAAATGAACCTTTTATTATTTTAAATTCTCAGGTATAAAAATTTAAAATAAATAACTGTGAAAATTTTAAAAATGAAATGTATTACAAATATTATTAGATAATGATTAACTTACAAAAACTCTGCAAAAATACTTTTGAAATTATTCAGAGGAGGAAACAAGGAGCCTTCTTCTGAAGCCTCCAAGTACAATACAATTATACCACCCTCTGCTTCCAAAAAAAAGTACTTATTGCTGTAGTGTTTTGTTTTCCAGGGATGAAGGTTATTGAATATAATTTGTAAAACATTATATTTTTTACCTTATCCGAATTAAAAAAAAGGAACTGAAATCCACGCGTAAAAATACAATACCAATAAACTGAATAAAAGTATATTAATAGTTTAACAAGAAATGGATAAGCCACAATGTTTTATTACAAGACTAATGGCCCCTGTTTAATGCGAAGTGAATTCGTACTAAAGTATGATTATTACTTGTGTAATTGACATATTTCTATGAGATGTTTAGCACTAACAAATGGTTGTCACACACGTTAATAAAGTTTGTATAATATGACTGTCTCCGAATGTATTTGGAAAATTGATTCCATAATTTTCAGAGTTTGATCTGCAAAACTTTTTAAACTATCAAGTGCTGTGTATTTAATTGTATAGTCGGATCTAATTTTATATATTATTATTACGAAGTTCCTTATCGCACGTTACACACTTGGCAAATGAGAGCTAACCGGCAAAACGACCGACATTTTGCTACAGTATAACGTAAAATTTCGACCGATGCTTTTGCTACAGTATAAACGTTTGCATGTTTACAAGCATATGTCAATGCATAGGTATATTACTACTATATAGACGTGTGGTGTGCGCGTCAACTATATTCGTTTAAGCGTATGTGTTTAACAATCCGTGCGCGCCATAATACTCATAACCTCTCTTCACTATTTTCAAATTCGTTTTATTGTTGTCAATAAATAATGAATTGTGAAGTGAGGAATGTAATGATGAAGTCAGGTAAGTACCAGTATTAACGTGACAATAAGTGGAAGTTTTATTTTAAACTTAAATTTTTGCCTCATTTATAATAATTAAATCCTTATTTTCATGACTTTTCAAAAAAACATTTTAATCACAATTTTATTACCATTCCTTCATTTATTTTTTTTAAATTTTTTTAATTACTCTCAAACATTATTATCTTATTTCATTATGAGCACTATTTCGTACATAATAGTAATAAGGGTCTCCGCGACAACAAAATCTTGAATTGTGCTCTACCAGGATGTTGCAAAACAGCATATATTTCAGAAAAAGTATTGACATCTTAGATTTTTAATATATAGTAAAAAGTCTATTGTGAACATAGTCTAAGCATTTAACTCGCCATTTGCCACGTGACTCGCCTCGTCACTCGCATCAATGTCGGTTTTTTTAATAACATCAAAAGAGTGGCTATCATGTATATATGAGTTTTGACAATTTGATATGGTTATGTACAGTATGTATAGGATACGCTTGCAACTATGATTTCGTAATTAAGGGGGCTGGGTGATTTTAAATACTGCAGTATACGTCACATTGCATTTAGTAGAAGTATTTTGTAATACAATAGCATTATGTTTTTAATATAGTAGTATTATTCTTTGTAATATAACATATTTTGTAGTTACCTAAGAGTAAAATCAGTAATCACTCATCTATGATTACCACGAACGTACAAGGATGATACATCAAATTATGATGATACATCAAATTATTACGTACACCGATTATACATAAAAATAAGTCAATCACAAGTTCCAACTTAATGAAAATTAAAGGAAAAATTAAATGACGTACGCATTTTCAATATGTCGACCCTCTTTTTCGACCCATTTTTGCACACTTTTTTTGTTTATTTATAAACTCTATTAAATAGAAACTTACAAGAATTCCAGAACAATTATAGAATTTTATGTAAAATAGTTCTAGAAATATCGCTAAGAAATTAAATTAAATATTTCTCAAAAACTACGTGAACGTAGGAACTTGAAATTTGGCATAATGATAGAATATATTAACCTGTGTCATCTCAATTCTTAATACGTAACAATTTTATTATAAAAATTTTTAGGGGGCAAATAAAGTGCTGACACTTAATTTTTTTTATCAATATATTTTATGTATACAAATAGAATCAGAATTTAAATGGATTCCAAAACTCCGTTTACACTAATTTTATGTAAGATGGTTCCAGTTATATTGTTAAAAATGTCAAAAAAAATAAGCTTACAATATTTTAGTTCTATCCAAAATGCACAATATAATCACGCGTATTAATATAAATTGCATTTTGGGAAGAAGTAAGAGGTTATGTATAACCAAAATTAAGACAATATGGAAAATATTTTAAGCACAAATAGCAGAGAATAAATACTATATATACATATATATAATATGTAATTATTTCCCAGCGACTAACTTGTTGCTTGTGTCGAAAATTTATTTCACAACAACGCAAGATGACACAAATTATAGGTACAGCATTTAAAGTGTTCCATATTGAAAATAAAATATTTTAAGTAGAAACAAAATAAAAATAAAGTCCACTCCAATTTCGTTACAAAAATATGATCAAAATCTATTAAGCTTTCCGCTCAGATGTCATTAAAGTTACAGCTTAAATACCATCTTTGTTTATAAGGTTTAGTCGTTATTTTTATTTTGTCATAAAAAACACTTGCAAAAGATATATTTAATTATCTCAATAAATCGAAAACTCTCCATTAAAGAAGCTTAAAACTGAAAAGAAAGAAATCGTTTTTTTTCTTTTCCCATTTAACAGCGAAATGTATTATACGCAGGATTTACTTACACTTACTAATTTATAAAGTATAATCAACTTCCGATATCGAATTTACTTATTTAAATATTGTTTGTCAATTATTATATACGAAACTTTATTTCTTTTTAATTTCAAAGAATTTTCTACATTTTATCATTTCAATACCTTTTTAGAAAATTAGATACCATTGAACATTCATTTGCAATGTTACTAATTTACTTCTCGAAATATCTAAGCGACGAATCCTTATATAGTGGGAGCATTAGTTTAGAACCATGTAAATATTATGACGGCAATACTTTCGTTAAGATAATGGTAATCCATATATTTTAAGCATCTAGAAATTTAAAAAACAGGCCAATTCGGATTTGGGTCAAGTGTCGAGAGTTCCGTATGTCTATTGAAGTAAGATTGCTTTATTTAAGGTAAGTCATTAATCAATCCGACTTTTAAACCTAAGGAATATTTAATATAGGTGAAGTGGATAGGTAGAAAATATTATTTAAATATTTTATATACACAGCATATTTAAATTTTGCATATTTTATGTACCGTATATATTTGAAGATTTTGATACCTGAAGATAAACTATTATACCTTTCACGTAACTACTATAACTACTATACTATAGTAAAGAAATCCTTTTACTTAATAAACAAAATTAAGCGTTGCACTCAGTCTTGAATCATGAGGTAATTTTTTTCTACAAGCCAGGTTTTCCAATAATTTTTACTAATGTATTGCCTTGTTTCTGCGTCGAAGTTAGCTTAGTAACATAGTAGTTACTAGTATCATTATGAAAATTAAAATTATTCTTACAACACCTACGATACATTGGACAACAGTTAGATTAAATATTGATTATTGTTAAGCGTAATTATTCCATTTTTATATAACTACATTCCGATAGAATATCCTGTTATTCACTAGTGGTCGCATATTTGAAAACACTAGTGAATAACCGCTGTTCTCTTTCAGGTTACCTGGTCAAACATAACGGAAATTTAAAAGTTTATGATGAACTGAAAAGCAAGTTTTGTACGTATAGTCCGTTTTCCATTTTTATTAGAAATAAGTATATCGAAAATAAAATCGCAAAGGAATTATAGAAAAGTATAAAAATAGGGAAAATCTCTTCAAGCGTCAGGAAATATTACAAGGCTCTTATTTACTTGGAAGCTTATGTAAACTTCTGAGTATATTTTCAATTAAGATCAAACGAAATATGCGGTTTTTTAACAATTTGTTTGCAGGAAAATTGATATAATATTACTTTAAGTCTACATAGAATGGGTATAATAAAAATGGTTCACCCATTTTTATTACACTCATCACGTCATGTTAAACCAAAAAAACGTAGGTTTTTTAAATCATGGAATGATTAACAAAGAAAACACATTAAGCAATGTGCCTGAAAACAAACTTATTAAGCAATGTGCAAAAATTAACCGTTTTTATATGCATGGGAATATATCAAATAACAAATTTTAATTTTACGTTAAATTTAATGTTTTACACGGTTAGTTCTAAAATGATAGAAACTGCAGGACTGGCGGAGAGATGTATGTATCTTCATAATATAGTAATAAGGATCCTGAATTAGACTACGTAATTCCAAAATAAAATGAATAAATTTATTTTCATTTCCCACCGAAAACATCGATTACTCTCAGCCTTCATTTAAGACCATTTACTTCTATCTTACCCATTCATTCAATTTGATTAACGAGAGAATTACTTGTAGTTAGTTAACTTTCTCGTATATGGTCCAGTTACCAAAAGGCGAAAACAAAACCTTTATAATTCAGTCATGTCCGTTCATATGCTACAAAACCATGACGATCGTGACACATTTTATGGAAACATAAGATACGAGAGGATTTTTTTTTAAAGAACCACCACGCCCCGTTTCGATTAAACATTTTGTTCTTACTGATTTCTTTGAGTATTTTATTTATGCCATTTTATCTGGACCACAATAAATACTCGTACAATTAGGTAAGAAACATTATTATCTGAATGATTCCATCGAGTAAATGTCACTGAAGGGTTTTTTAAAATGCAATCAAAGATATCTTGTGATACTTTTGTATGTGCTACTCATACGAAATATGAGTCCTCAAATCGTTTCTTGTCTTGTTCTTGTGTTCCCCATTCTCCCTAAATTTTAACAAAGTTAGCTAAATATTTGAACATATGGCCTTTAATAAATACTACAAAATTGAAACGATAGCTTGTGTTATATTTTGGAGAAGTTGATAACTCAGTTATTTGTCTTTTGCCCGTGAAATTATTGTTTTTTGTTGTGTAGTATATTGGTAGTATATATTGTAGTATAAATATATATATATATATATATATATATATATATATATATATATATATATATATGTATATATATATATATATATATATATATATATATATATATATATATGTATATATATATATATATATATATATATTATGATATAAATACTACGCATCGTTAAATTTTTAAACTTTCGTGTATCAAATATGCAAGGAACCTACATAGTATGAGCTCTACTTCTACATAACAGGGATATTTCATAAAGGTAAAAATTATAAAGGTTTAAACCAACGTCGTTAATATTACGAAAATCATGTATATTTCGACATTCATATTTTTAAAATCTTCTGAAGTGTTTTTAGGCTACAAATTTTTAAAATTATACATATGAATCATTTCTTTACAGACTGTCAAGTATGTCTTTATTATACTACAACAAAAATTGTCTATCATAGGTTATATTTTTTTTCTGATTGACATTTGATCTCAGGTTTTTTAATGTCTTATATATAATTTGATCGTCATGCTACCATAGCTATATTTAAGATACCAGAATAAACTTATGTTTTTAAATATTTGACTTTTGATTATTGGTTTTATAAAGACATTTGCATGATTAAATAATCGTCATAAGTCCACCGTCTTGATCAGTGTGATTGAAATAATCTTTCAAATTCTAGTCGGATATTTATGTTTTTATGTAAAAAATAATAATAACACAGAACATATCTGTTCTTAAAGCATATTTTTATAGGTACATAATAAACTACTAACAAGATAAAGAAAGATAGATGAAAAATTATAATCCAAATGCTATATGCGATATAAATTAATCATTTTCGATGTGTGGCAATATGATGGAATTTTGAATAACTACCTCACAAAATAAAAATAAATACCACACACCTCGAAAAAAATAACGTAGTGCTACAAAGGAGCGATGCGACCTCAAACCGCCAATATTTGTCGTCTACGATTGATGATGAACCCACCCAGTATTTGAACACGAGCGAAAGCTCGTAAGCCTCGCACGCAGGTCTCACGCCGCCCTTGGCCCTGATTCCGATGACAAACGGAGCTTTTGCTTGACTGATTTATTGACATTATGTATCACGGTCATACTCTCGAGTGCTCACTTTTTTTGCCAAGAAAGTATTTTGGGAGTCGTGGGTAAAATGAATGATACTATCTTGAAGAAATTGTAGACTGCCATGTTTTTAGCCAACATGAAAAATGGGGCATATTATCTGGTCGACGCCAATGTTGCATTTTATCTTGTTAAGCTTAACATATAGGCGAATGTCTTAATATAAATGTAATTGTGTGAATTTTTGTAGCTACTGTGTAAATAGTGTCAACACATTACTTATAGTACACACACAGAGAAACGCTTAAATTCATACACCAGATATAACAATGTATATCCTTTAATTAACTTAATGCTTACGGTTTCAAAGTGGTTTGCAATCCCACCTCCCTTAGTAATTTCCGAATCGAAGCAAAAGCAATCCGAAAAATCCTTAAAAATGCTACTTAGTGACCACGTTTGACAAAAATTATTTCAGGCCTGTTGCACTTACAAGTACTTTATGTAGCTGGAGAAACTCATTTCAACATGTGAACTTTAAATATTATCATGGGTAGAACATTACAAATTGCATTGCATTGAACTTATTATTATCATAGTGTTACCTCACTCTCCAGAATTTCATTTTATGAGTTGTATTATTTTCTTTGGGGCTAGAACCTTAACAGACCTATATCCTTAGTTATACCTGTATCGTTGCTACTGTAAATGTCACTTGAAGATTTTGTTGTAACTCATCGACCTGGTCAGACTGATTTTCGTAAAGAAAATTGGAAACCATTATTGAAAACAGCTTAACCAAACTTCACCAGCTAATTCTCGGGCCATTCGTCTGGTTTTATTTACTGATAGATATTACAAACTGAAAGATCAATTTTCTAACTTGTATCGTACTCAAACCAAGATATGAATATGCAATTTTCACTTTGAATGTTTGCAAAGTAATATCTCTTTTTCTTTGAAAACACTTTATATCGTCTTTTAAAACATTTACTATTACATCTTCTGAATTGACACCCTTATTTTTCTTCAAAGATTAACAAACTGTAGACTCTTCTACATTAAATTTTGAGCTACTTTTCGTATGAAAGTACAATTCTGCATCTCTTAGGTTGCTTCAGCAATTGATTGGGAACATAATATTCCCTGTCTTATTCGAATCGCTAGAAAAAATAATCAAGGGGTAGCAGGTAAAACTCTAGCCAAAATTTGTAAAATTTACGTACGTGCTCATACTTATGAATAATTTGCAGGTACAACTATATTATTGTACCCAGAAACAATTTCTGATGAGATAAATTAAAATTACATTAATATTCAAGTCCTAATAAAACGACTCTTTTTGTCTAAAATAAGAAAAACATTATATATGTTTAAAAATGTCATAAATAAGGACACCAAATTGTATCTGAAAGTGGAAAAAAGATAGACAAAATAACACCAGAAAACGTACTTTTGAGAGAGAGAAATATATTGTGCAGCCAAATCATACCAAACGGTCGATAACTAAAAACTGGCCATTGGTTAGTGTTGTTTGACTTAAAAATACTTTCTAAACGCGCCCTATTTCCGTTTATTGATTGCATAGTTTATAAGAATTGCTAGGTAGCTATAGGTGAAACTGTCTATAGGTACAACAGTCCCGACGACTTCAATTAAATTAGAAAAATTTCATTGCAAATTCCATTTAATGGTTTAAAGGCTTATTTAAAATTACCGCAGTGAAACTCGTTAACATTTCTTTTAATGCCAAGGTAATAATAAACGATTAGTTTGTTTTTAATTCTGTCCATACTTAATTCCATTTAATGACCCTTAATTACCATATTAATTCAATTAAGATGTAAAATCGATGTAAAATCGCTAAATTTCTAAAAATATGCCGTATTTTTTATACATATACGTTTTTGTCATATATTCTTATAAAAAGCTCTTAATCTATACTTCTACTTATTTATAACGTTTCACGTAATACTCGTAAAATTTCATCCAACAATATCAATCTTATTATGATGGTTTTTGGAAGTACGAATATTCATGGTAAGATGACACGGTACTCATGATACGAGTACATTGTAATCTATTTACGGATTATGATATTTTCAAATAGAACATTTTTAAACTGAAATAAAATGAATAATTCTATCTTATAAAATACGAGAATAAATATTACTGGTACAAAAAATTAAAATTGTTATTTTTATTAAATTTAAAACATAAACTAGTAATTCTTTAAACTGTTGCATAGAAGCGAAAAAACACAATTAAAGAAAATAAATAATTACACGAATAACAAATTACTATGAACCTATGCAAGCAATAGTCTAATGAAATTTGGAATTGTTGTAATTATTATCTAAATTAGTTATTTATTTACAAAATATTATTGCGTAGAAAAAAAATTACGAAACGGGAAAATTCATTTTATCAATTTTAGCAATAAGAGTTGTTATGAATTTTAAGAAATTAGGTTAGACGAAGCTTTGGCTTCCCTGCACTTCATTACTGTTATGCGGCTTAATAGAATATTGAGCTAATTTAAGAGCGCTGCTTTTAATTAAAAGCGAAGTTAAGCAAATTTTTTCACAGCATAAAAACTTTCTAAAATATGTTGTGATAGTTTTTACATAGCGGGATAAATATAAAAAAAATCTGTAGTCGATATTCAATTTTTCCGAAAGTGGTTCGATTTATAATTTAATTGAAAATTATACTTTAATTAGTATTGCATTACTGGTATTTTTAGGTGTACGCAAAACAAATATTGTGATAAATTTGATTATCCCGACTACAATTAAAAAGTAATTAAAATAGCTATCAGTAAGAGTATTTGGGTTTATAATTTATATTTGGAATATTCTTTTAATTAATAATTGTATTATTTAGTGGCTTTATATTTAATTTTTATATGAAAGTACAAGGAAAAGATTATATAAACATAAAACTACAGATAAAATTTATATCAAGCTACATATAATATTATTTAGGACTAACTCAAGTAAATGTATTTACTTTGTGATCAAAAATTATAAATTACTTGAATAAATCATCACACGACATCAAAATCGACCATTTCAGCTTTAACTTCTTATACAACGACATGCTATTATGCAATATAATTTTACATTTACTCTTGAATCAGTTAGTATACAGTAATGTACATACTGTACTAACGTATTACAAAATATACATAAATCAATTCGAAGCCCGAAACCTGACCATCAAATCAATAGCCATATTTTAATTTTAACAATATTCGACAAACAATATTTTCTTGTTTTTATAAATATATATATAAAGATAAACATCTTTATATTATATCATTCTGTTTTCCAACTTTCTTCATTATCTGAAAACAATTTAATGTTGGAATTAGATATTTGGATAACTTAGGTTATTTGTTGTAAACCATTCAGTAATATCACCAATTGATACACGTAACCATATACTTATTGCTACACCTACATGAAATGCCGTAAACAACACAAGTAGCAGACATTCGCGTATTTTATATGCTGATTATGCAACAGATATTCTTTATCTCTTCGAAATCGATCACAATATCTTTTAAACATTTAGATTAGTAATATAATTTCTTCGCATTAAGCTATTAATTGAGTACACATGAGGATTATTTCAAGTACTCATGCGTTAACCACAAAGTGTGAACTGCCAGTGATTAGGAAGAATTCTGAATATCTGTATACGGAAGATGTTAATCAATTTTTTTGATCTTGTTTATCCTATATTTTAATACTTTTTTCATTTAATGTTACATGTTCTTGCAATATTTAATTTTTCCGCAAACACATTATCTATTCTTATAATGATATATTGATCACATGAGTATTCATGTATTATATTTTATTCGTATAACCGTAGTATAAAATGCTAACAGCATTTAATTTATTTTATTCATATAACCATAGTGTAAAACGCTAATAGCTTTTAAAATATTTTATTCGTATAACCATTCTATTTGATACTAAAACCATTTACAATATTTTATTCTTATAACCATGATGTAAAACGCTAACAGCATTTGAAATATTTTATTTGTATAACCATAGTATTAAACACTAAAACCATTTGCAATATTTTATTCGTATAACCATAGTATAAAACGCTAACAGCATTTGCGGTATTTTATTCGTGTAACCACATTACGCTAACAGCGTAGGCTGGATAATCAAGTGTAAAATCGTCGTCACAGTTACCAGTAATTTCAACATATAATATTGTAAATAAAGTAATTACCATTCTAAATTCATTAATTATGAAATTACGAATTAAAAGTAAACAACTAATTTAACACTGAAAATTGAGAAGAGTTTTACTTAAAATGAATAGGCGGCTGAAATTAAATCCATTACAAAGCGGGTATTTGATATAGGGAGAATTAAAACAAGTTTCTCATCTTGGAAATGAAATTAATTTTACTGAAGACTTTTTAATTTACTTAATTAACTAGGTTAACCTTTAGATATTGTCCATTTTATAGTAGTCTTTTATATTAATTAACTTAAAAATAAAATCAAGTTTGGAATGAATTATTTAGTTAATTTTTTTTAGTTTAACAAATTTGTAATTAATTAAAAGAACTTCTGATAATTGCCAATGTGTAGTCTTATTATATTTTGATTGTGACCACTTTGGTAGAAACTATTTTATATTAATTACCAAAAATTTAGTTTAAATGAAAGTTCAAACCAATAAATAAATAGTAGGTCACTATAATTAAAGTGTAATTTAATAACTCTATGTATATATATGACAATAAATTTACAGTAGGCATGCTTGTATAGAATATCAAGATATACTGACCAATGTAATATTCAGCCCAACCATCTTATTTTGTATAATTCTCACCGATATTTTTACAATATGTATTTTGTTTATCTTCTAATTTCATGTAAAATGAGTAGAAACAATAAAACCCTTAATACGAATACGTACTATAAGAACTTTATGTTAAAGTTGGTATTCTCCATCCAACTTCCCTTCTAATACACCTTCTTCTCCTTCTAAAACTCACCAGTAAAGCTCTGTCATAGTAAAGTTATCATTCTAACCTAGTCATGTTTTAAATGAGTAGATTAAGTTCGTTTTAAAAATTAATGAATCCGACTTCAGAATTGAGCGTTTAAGAACGATATCTCGCATTCGTTGATAATACACAAATAATAATAAAATAACTCAAATATGCATTTCCAGTTACTTATGTTTAGCAAAAAGCAAAATATTCACATAAATTGAGCAAGAATCATTTATTTGAAGAAAATACATTTGAGGTAAACATTCTATAAGTGTATATAGTGCTATCAGTTATAAGTATATATAGTGCCATTGTGCCCCTTTCATTAAAAAGCTACTTCAGGAAAGCTCACACTTTTGGGTTTTAGTCATGTGAACGCACTTGCGTAATTCAGTTTCTGAAGTTCATTCCTGCCACCTACACAACAACAAAAATATGCATACGAAAGCACCTTATGTCTAATTTTTCAATCTGAAAGTTTACACATAAAGTGCTACTTTACATCGAAACACTTATTGTGCTTTATTTCCCAATGATTTAGTATATCATTAAACAATGAAAGCAAGCGTATGGATTTTTTGCGTTAATTTTATTAGTGTTAATGTACCTATAGTATTTTTAGAAAAGTAAAAAAATAATAATAAATAATAATAAATAAGCTATTAAGCTTATTCAATTTCTAAAATAAGATTAAATAAATTTCTTTAAATGTATCTTTCATTAATGTCAATGAAAAGGAAAGTTATTTAATGTGAAAGCTGTCCTATCTTTTTTTTCCTTAAAATATTCCGATTTTTATAGCGCTGAATACGGAAATGAATTTTAAACATATGGACTATATAAGTCCTTTTGGAGAGCAATACGTTTATTTATATATAATAAAACATATCAAGTTTTAAAAAATAGTTTTTGACAGATTAAATCTATACCATTGTAATTTTTTGCGACTGATTATTTTAACTATGTATTTGATAAATAATTGAAAAAAAAGTGAAAAAATAAATTACAAACCAAAATGTTTTTGCTGTGGACATGAAACGAAATTCCTCTTTTTGAAATTTCTTCACTTTATCCTACGATTTACATTTTGATCTTTAAATTCATTCAATTTGAATAATTTGTAGTAAAGTTCCAAGAAAAATTATAACAGTTTTTTTTTTAAATAATTTTCAATTTGCAAGCGCATTTATGATACTGTAGAGTACAATTAATTATAATATGAAATATTCGTTGAAGTCTTTCACGCTTTTAACCAAACTCATTTTACAAAAGTAATCATAAAAAGGCGTGTTAAACATCCCACACTATGAACAAAATAATGTAATAAATAGCCCAATACTTTTTAGTAATGATGACATCTTAGAGAGCTTTCTCTATTTTTTATAATGGAAGCAAAGTATATAATTTTTGCCTGGAAACGCGATTAAAGTGGGATAACAGTTCCTATCATCAAAGACTGAATAAACCAATACTGAAATGTATATTTTCATTAAAACAAGACATTAAAACTTATAACGAAATTAATTCGAACGCAATTTTTTTCAAATATTTTTCTCATTTAATTATTGAAATTGTATGTCCTAAACCATTAGTGGATAAAAACATTAACTAAAAATTAATAAGGAGAAAGGGTTTCATGATAACAGATTTTCTTGAACATAGTTTATTGCATATTGTAATATGGCTAATTTGACCAGAAATTTTTAGTTTAGTTCTACAGTTGATGAGAAACTCAAGTAAAAGAAAATTATTTCTTTTAAATTTATTTATAATTTTTTTAATAGAATCATTAATGTCTATCGATAGGTACATAATTTAAAAAAAGATAATTTTATTTCTTTCCGTTTTTTTATTATAGAGACATTGTCTTGTTATACGTTTCGATATTATATTTTATATTAATGCAAATACATTTATGTCCTATTGAATATTAATAATAGCAAACGGATCTGAGACAGTACCCAGTATCCTCCACATAAATTTCTTACGCCTTCTGTCAATAACGAACTAAATTTTAAGTGACTAACGAATTTCTATCGTAAATCATGCCCATTCAATTAACGGTATTTTAGATAACGTCACTAATACTGCTTAATTATAATATTTTTTTTATATTTCACTCTTAGCACATTTCACTTCTGTATCACTTGTGGAATTGACCTGTGTTTTAAATTTTAAGAGTAAGTAATACGAGTTAAAAGTCACGGACAAATTTGCCATTGTTTCGAAATGGAATGAATTCGTAAGGGTTTTGTTTAGTTTTGCAGCAGTTGTAAAAAAAGACGAAAAAGAAAACGCTATCATCTACTATATTATTTTAAACCTTTATCTTAATAATACGAATTGTTGTTTACCTCTAAACGTTTCTATGTTAGGAAATGATTTTTCCTTCATTACTTTCTCTGTTCCTGTTCTCTCTCCTTCTCATTCACAGGTCTATTTACTTATTTTGTTGTTAGAATTTTTTGTGTAAATGTACATTTGATTTCTAACATATTTAGAAAAAAAGCTTTGTTATTTTGATGTATTCAACTGAATTGACATTTTTTAATCCTTACATTTTGAATATCAGATCAACAAAAATTCAAATGAAAAGGTTTCCCATGAAAAAAGAAACGTAACTTTATTGTTTACAAAAACCTGGAATTGTTCAACCATTGCCAAATTTTGGTTAGAGTTTTATTCATTTTTTTTTAATAACTAGTTTTCTTCGTTTTCTTTACTTACAGGTAAATATTTATTTCCTGCAATACATTTTGCGCATATTCGAATACTTAAATAATGCGTTTATATTACTACTGTATTTTAATTATTATATATTATAAATAATAGAAAATAATATTAAAAAATCATTAATGAATATGAGTTGTAGGTATTTAACCCAATTAATTTATTTCAGCTGTTATTTATCTTAGAACTATCAACGTAAATTTATTTTTCCCAAATACCTAGAATTGTTCAACCATTATTAAAATATGTATATTACAAATTATAAATAATTAAAAATAACGTTTAAAAATCATTAAGAAATAAGAGTTCCGGCTGATAACTTAAATGATATTTTCTTGGAATTATAAAACGTAATTAAATATTCGTTTCGATTCTAAAACCGTAAATAAAACGACTACAATATTTTTAAAAAAATAATTGATTTCTAAATATATGTGCATGCATTTATGAAACTTTTTACTTTGAAATGATTAAATCGATTTTAATGAAAAAAAGTGATGCAACTATGTAATAGAAATGAATAAAGGAGGAAAAAACGAATAAGTATTATTGATAAAGCAGAACCTGACATAGAGACAGACAGATGATGAATTTCATAATAAATTGATTTTCCAGTAATAACAGGTTAACTTTAAAATATTTTTCATGTTGACGACAATTCAACTTAGCCTTCTTCATAACTGAACCTTTGTTCCGTAATCAACACCAATTTTAACAAGTTTTCGCGATGCGCACTATTATCTAGAACTTTCGATTATTAATGCGATTCTGTTTCCCTGTGTCTGTTCCCCATCATCATCAATTCTTGAATTATTGATTTTTTTATGATTACACGGACTGCATTCAATTATTCAGTCAAGGCTGAAACTTTGTTTCAAAACTTATCTTCACTTTGGCAAATTACAAGTCTGCCTGAAGTAAATTTGATTTGAGCCGTTCTTATTACATAGTAAAATTTTGATTCTTTAAAACCTAATTTTTAATACTAGTAAGTGAGCAAATATTAATACTCAATTTTAAAAAAATGTTGTCGTATACGTCACAATTTCCTATGAGATAAATAAAATTAGCTCTTGTGCCTTATTATGAAGATGACATGCATTGATCATAGTTCCCAGACCCCAAATCCAAGGTCATATTCATATATATTACGGGTGTATATAGGCGTGTGCGTGTGAGTGTGTGTGTATGTGTGGGTGTGAATGTGCGTGTTAGTTTCGGTATATTTTAATTGGGGCAACATTAGTTGCTATTATTTCACTTTGTTTATCTAAGAACTGCATTTATATTATAGTTCAAACTAATAAATAAATGTCGATATATAAATTAATTTTTCATTAATAACATATTTAACAGCATAATGTTCGAATGCACTGCAGATTCTAATATGAGTTCAGTAACTAAAATATACCACTACTCTATCAATAATGAATCTGCAGAAGTTGGATCAGTATGAACTGCTAGTATACACATGAAAATATAATCATCATTTAAAGAGACCGGTGCCAGTTATACGTCATTATTAAGTCAATGGTTACTCTGTGCTCTCTCATACGGTAATGACTTCAGGCTCTGGCGCACTGTCAAGCGATAAGTTTCCATCTAAGCGCTGAACATGATTTAACAGCACGACATTTAGTTGCAAAACAACGCAGTGAAAAATTTATAATAAATCAAGCCGGCAAAAAAATCAGGGTAAATCCTAAATAGCCTAGTAACCATCAAATTGCTGATATTAAGTCGATATATTTTGTTGATGATTATACAGTTAATAAATTTTTATTTATGTTCTAGTTCATAATTGTTTATTTATATTATAATTATTCTAATTTCCCCTTCTATTATTAAGGCGAATTTAAAACTTAAATTTAACTTAAAAGTTTATTTTAAAACTTAACTAGAAATAGTTAAGTTTTAAAATAAACTTTTAAGTTAAATTTAAGTTTTAAATTTGCGTTAATAATCGAGCCTTTACGCATATTCAAGGACGATTCTTTCGATTTATAAAGTTACTCTTTTACAGATCCTAAATCCAAGTTTATATTCAGTTTCTCTATATTTAGTAAATTGCAGCATAATTCCATTATTTACATAAAATCAATAAAAAAAAGGAATTTTGGGATAATTGCGTGTATATAGGATTTCATGTTTCGCGTATGTCATAATATTCCATAATAGTATATGTTAAATAAATGAGTTTTAAATCCTAGTTGTTCACAATGTTACCAGCATTAAAGAAAATTTATTTTGCAAATTGCAAAGTAAAATTATTTAATCTTTCACCTTTTCTAATTAAACACCAAATATAGCATCAAACGTGACACACAAAAGTAATCCTTTATCCTTACTTAACGAGAGGATAAATCAAGTTTATTTGCGATATTAGTTTTGTAATCCTTACCTTATTAATTATAATTAAAAAATTTCTTGAATAAATTCTTTTATTATTCAGGCATACTTCGTTCAAAAACTACTTCGTGAAAGCTCAAACTTATGGACCGAAAGTTTATTGTTTGTATATTTTCTCAACCCGTCGCTTATAACACATAAACTTGGACAAACTTTAATGTAATTATAAAGTAAGAAAGTGCTTCCGTATTCATGAATTTTGAATTTTAATGTTCATTAATGTCGAAATGTTTGGTCAATAATGATTTTATAAATCAATGCATAATGAAAATACACATTTGTATTTTTACGTAAGATTTTATAAATTAATCCTTCTGTCATTCAATATAAAGGGACACGAGCTTTGTTCATAAACTACTTTGTGAAAGCTTAAAATTAATGGCCAAAAGTTTATTGAGCGCACTTGTGTGCTAAACTTTCTAAAGTTTATTCTCACCGCTTGCATGCAAAGTTGAGCGGACTTTCATTTTACGATAGGAAAGTGTTTCGATTTTAATGAACCATCAAATTGAGAGTTGATGGACTTTCAATTTGATGGTTCATTAAAATCGAAATGTTCATTCAATAAAGGTTTTATATAACACTGCAGAGTGAAAGCATGCTATCATATTAATACCAGATATTAATAAAATTTGTTTATTTACATAATTTCTAGTAAATTTCCGAAATAACAGTATTTACCTTTACTATTTATACCAAAAGAGGATTGAGAAAAAAATCAAAGATAACAGTATTTTGATAAGTAGAAGAGTACAAATAACCATTTAAAAATATTATGTCTTTGAAGATTTTAATCAAACTCATTTTATTAAAGTTTTGGTCATGTACATGTACATACCCCTACTTACTTTCATATAATAGGATGTATAAGATCGTATTGGAAGTGATATCATTTTAGTATTTACTTCCACCTGCTTTTTTAATGCAGGAAACTATTTTATTTTAACATGGAAATATAACCGTATTCTTAAGGAAATAATTCCTATTAGCGAAAGTTAATATTCCATTGACAAAGTGATTTTATTAAGGCAGATATTACAAGTAATTGCTTAATTGATCCCCTTACATTTATTTTATCATAATTTTCCACAAAGTTAATGAAAGTGTATTTCGTAGACAGTCCAATGATATTGAAGGGATAATTATACGAAAAAGACTAATAAAAAATTACTTTATATTAAAAATCATGAAAAGTAAAGTAGTTTTCCTAAAATTTAAAAGTTTAGTATCATGAATATTCTAATTAATTTTAATAACTTGGTTGATGAGCAATTTATAGCTTAATTATTTAAATTATTAAGTAGACGCAGGAAACATTTTTTTAAGTTAATAATTTTTTTTAATATAATCACTTTTATCTATATATTTGTGAAACCTGTTTATTGAGTTCGATATTTATATGAGTAAAAAAAAAGTTTTATTTATTTTCAAAATATAATAGATTTGTTTCTTTGTATTTTGTAGACATTTTCTAGTTACAAGTTCCGCGAATGCCTTTGATACTAACATAAATATATTTATATAAAATACCGAAAAACATGTCTGTGAACTAGTATCCTCAATATAACCGTCATACACCTCTTGTTAGTGACAAACAAAGCTTTTAATCGACTGACGCATTAATATTATATATTACGTCCGTTTTCTTCAATTTAAGTAATGTTCTTTTAACTGACGCTCGTAATATTGTTTAATAGTTGTTTTTGGATACCTCCTATTATGTCACCTTTTGAATATTCGACTTCTTAATTATCTCTGAGGTATGTTGGTATAGTAATTTTGTTTAATTTCATAAGGCTACGTGGAAAGACGTAACGATTACAGCCTCAGAAATGGTTCGACACGAAATAACTTCATATGGGTTTTACTTCTTTTCTCTAGGTTAAAACTTCCAAAGAAAATTGCATAGAAAACACGTTAAAACTTCCAAAAAAATCACATAAAAGAAAAGATGCTACCATCTTAACATATTGCTTAAGTTAATTCTTAACAACATAAATTTTAGTGGACTCAAAATATTTATGGGGTGTCAAATTATTTTTCTTTTTAAATTTCTCTATTCACCCTTCCCGTTCTTTTGTCTTTACATAAAGAATTCGAAGTACGTGCTTTGAACTTTCATTTAAATGCATAGCCACGTAAATTATATTAAATATCTCTTAATCTAGAAGGTTTTCTATTTGTCAAAGAAAATCCTAATGCACTTCTGAATGAAGTGACTTTTTCAATTGCTTATTACAACTAAATTAATTTTTTTTAATTCTTGTGTTCTGAATATTTGTTTGCCCTAATGCCGCCAAAGTTTGTCAGAAAACGTAAGATTCTTTCCAAATACCTGTAATTGTTGAACCATTTTCAAATTTCGGTAAGAATTTTATTAAATATCTTAATTATAAATTAGTTTTGCTCGTAACATTTAAGTGAATCATAATTACAACTACTCTTTTGCTTGAGTTCAAATATTTAAATTACGCGTTTATATAACTACTATACTTTGTATATTACATTTTATAAATAATTGAAAAATCTTTAAGAAATTTGAATTCCAGCTAATAATACAATTCATATTATATTGAAACTATAAAAAGCAATTATATATTTATTAAAATTCCAACTTTTTTTAAAAATTTAGTATGTACTTTATAAGAGAGATAATGTTTTTACTACGTTGCCGCTGCACGCCGTACAAAACTTCTACAAAATCGCGACAAAATGCAAATTACAAATTACATATGGGCAAATATGGCCATAATTTTAGTATTATTAATTCGATTTTAATATATAAAGAAATATTGAATCTAAACAATATGAAAGGAAAAAAAACTAAATTAATAAATACTTTAGAACATCATGGGGAATATGTCATAGAGACAAATAAAGGTCAAATTTTGAACGAAATCTTTAATGGTTATAAACCTAGTATCACGAAGTTTAAAAGCATTTTCATGTTGAAGAAAATTTAAATTATCCTTCTCTATATCTGAAGCTTCGATTCACAATTAACATCAACTGTCAATAAGTTTACGCGTAGCGTCTACTTCTCTAGAAACTTTTGATCATTAGTGTGATTAATAATCTGCGATTGCCAGTCTGTTCCCAGTGTGACGGAAAATCATTATATATTGAATTAATGATTCGCTTATGATGCACATGAAAGGGATTTGGCCACATTCGATTATTCGGTCGTGGACTGAACTTAGGTACTAAACTATACTTCAATTTGGGAAATAGAACTGTAATCTTAGAACTAATATCTTAGTTTTCCTTATTTCTTATCAAATATAATATTTGAAAACGCAGTTCTTAAATAAGGAAATGTCGCAAGTTATTCGCAAGTAAGGAAATGTCATGGTGTATTTAAGAAAAATATAATTTTGAAAATTAATTTATGATTGCGTTCTGTAACGTAAATATATTAACATTCCATGAAACTCGCTTCTGCTCGCAGCTTCATTAGAGCACATTATTTATTTATTTATTATTGGCACACAAACAGTTTTGTCACAATTTTAAAAATTTCATTCCAGAACTTATAATTGTTTAAATGTATAATTTTTTTGTGACAACACCAAAATCAGTGGGCACAACATGATTAATTTGCTATTACTATTACCATATAATATTATTACGAATAAAAAACATTTCAATTAATTTCAATAAATTTAATAACTTAACAATAACAGAGTTAATCAATAAAATGCACATTAAAATTTAAATTGTAAATTATAGTGAATTAAATAACAATTAATAAGAGAGTTAATAAATAAAACATATAGTCAAATAGACAAACCAATTGAAGTTAATAAAAAATGTTGAATTATTTTAAATATAAGCACAACACTACACGAACATGATTTATTTATGCTACAGAGTTTTCCTCCAGTAATAACATTTGGATCTGGAATAAAAGTAAGTGGAATAATATTTTATTGCAAAACAATTTATGGCCATGGCATTAGCAAAGATAAAAGTTAGCTAATAGCCCACCTGAAGATGTTGTAATACAACGAAACCTAGGTCGTGGTAAAGAACTTAAAGAAAGAATAGAATAGAAATAATACTATATCACGTAGTTTCATTTAGTTTTCGTTTATGTTTTGACTTGTGGACATTATTTTCTCTTCGCACCCGTTTATTTTAAAATCCGAATTCCAAGTATAAGCTCCTTTTCTCTGTCTGTTTTCAAATTAATTATATTATAAAATGTAAGTTAAGAAACAAAATTACATATTAATATATATATATATACATGTATATATATATATATATATATATATATATATATAACATATCAAACTTTCTTGTATGGTGTATCACGCACCATGGGAGCAAAGTAGAGGGTGAAACTTTTGCGGAACTTCGAGTTTACCTAAGTCAAGGTATTATTGTACCCGGGAAAACATATCGTCCAAACAAGGGACTTATCGTAAATAAATTGGCGTACAAGGGATGAAGAATGAATTATATCATATCGTAAGATACAACATAACAAGCCAGGAAACAAGGATAAAATGTATGTAATGACAATAATCGGAACGCGTGCCATTATATCCACTACATTTGTCTTGCGGCAATACATGTGGTTTTACGATACGATATATTTATTTCCACGAGTAGCTAGTATGTATGTAATCTACTTTAACATTGTTCGAAGATGACACGCCCATGTTGTAATATCAAGTAAGTTTGTTTAAACCAACAAATAGTAACATAGTAATATAAATAAAGTACATTTATTTACAGCCGATACAATAAGTTTTATAAAGTTTACGTTCCATATTATAAATTGTCACGAAAGACGTAATGATGATGTATTTTTGAAATAATGTGACTTGAAATAAGATCGAATTTTCTTGATTTTAATTAAAACTAATATAATAATAAACTATAATAGTAATTTATGTAAAAATTAAAAAGGGACACCTTTACCAAGTTTCGATTTTTAGGATTACAAATTATACCTGAATATATGACTATTTTCGAATATATTATTTGTCGGTTATTAATGTTACTAAAATAATTATTTCATTTTATGATATTGGTATTATTAATATTAATATTTTCTGCTGTAGATCTTTGGGTCTTTATATAAAATAATGCTTTCAGTGAAATAAAAGATGTTAGTTTTAATGGAAAACTTATTATTCACCATTTAATTTTGACCGATGACCAGTTGAATAATCTTTTTTCATTTTTTTTAATATGCATAGGTACAGAAATAATATATTTTTATAAGTACAGCATATAATTTTATTAATTAGAGAGCGATCGATTAATCTGGAGTAACGTGGCCAGTAATATTTGACGAAACAAAAATTGCTAAATTTTATGTTTACTAACTTAAATTAAAAATAATGCCAAAATAATGTCTTCAAATATTAACAAAAAAAATTATGAAACAACGTACTTCAAGAATCCTTATTACTTAATCATGAGCTTTGCTTGCAAATATTTTTCCAGATTAATTAATCATATTTTCACCTTTTCCCCAAGTTTAGTTTCCAAAAGTAATTTTTTTCCTCATTGGTATCTTGATAAATAATAAATCCGCCAACACAGTTCCTTGCAACTGACGCTTGCCTGTACCATGGGAGACTACACCTTCACTTATATTTGTACATAAATTGCAAGTAGCTTTCCTATGTATTTGCCCTAAACCGAATTCATAAAAAAATGAGAGGAAATACTAAAACCCGATTACGGGATGCATGTTCAAAGATAAGTAAAGATGCACTCTTCTATGATACAGCCAAGCATTTGGGTCTACAGTTAGGTACTTAACAAATTTTGCCAGAGTCATATTATTGTTGGATCCTACAGTATTTATTATTTATTGTAACTACCATTTACTGTAACTATTTAGTTCTCGGGTAATATACGATAAATTTTAATTGCAATATAATAATTGCGGTCTGTGGTAAAAGTAAATTAAAAGAGCAAATAAATGGATAATTGAAAATATTTTAATGCTAGTATGGACGAGAGTGATCGCAATAGCCACATTTCCTTAGAGAAAATTCACTAAAAAGTATTATTTATTACTACCTACATATTATAATCATGGAAAAACTACCCGGAAGTATGGAAGTGCTGGAAAAACGGATGTATACCCTTAAAACAAATACAGTGGTGAGTTAGAATATTTGCTATTGCCTTTAATGTACCAATTTTCCGATTTATATATATATATATATATATATATATATATATATATATATATATATATATATATTATATATATATATATATATATATATATATATACAATATGAAAAATTTAAAATATATATATCACATACTTAGAACTCATTGCCATACTATTTATTATCGGGTCGTTTGACTCAAAGTAATTTTAATCAACTTCAATACGTGTTCATGAAATCATATTCACTATCACCTACATTGTTAATGTCACGCAATTACTACCTAGGAATAGGTCGGCTCACATCAAACACAACATATTTTAATGAAAAGATGGCGTTCATCATAATGAATCTAGCGATTCACCCTTTAAGTTGAAACTTCATTTAAAATTTCATATCTAAAATTGTAGTTATAGCAGTGGTATTTTATTTGTTTGCGTAATCCTATGCATTTTATATTCCATTTATATAAGTTTTACCAAAACTATTCCAACAAGTGATATATTTTGATTGAAAAAGGTTTTTAAAAAACTTGACATTTGAATTAAAATTTAATAGCAAATTTGATGAGTGAAATTGAATGTTTACAGTTACCAATATTTCTGCTCCGATCTCATTTATTTAAAACATCCTATTGTTTAATTTAGATATGTTAAAATTTTAGAGTATCACTATAATTACGTAACAAATTTATTTGTACATGTGTGGCAAAATATGACATTGATGTGGAATATTCTTTACGTTGAAAAACACTAGTAATTGCAAACAGTTACTTTGCAGTTAAATGGACTAATCGTATTTTTTATTTATTGTGTGACTTACGTCATGATACTCATCATTTATTAGTTAATTTTGGGTTACAAAGGTAATATTTTTGAACTTTAGAGATTTGACTTATCATTCCTTATTTGAATTATGTTAAACTAATTTTGAAAGGACATTAGAACAATATATTTGCTATATTTTTCATTTTTTACATTGAAATTTAATCGTTTTTAATTTTCCATGTATTTGTTCAATATTTAGATATTTATTCAAAAACCTTAGCAATTTTTCCGTGCAAACCATAATTATTAAATTACCATTTAAATTAATCGCATATCATTCGATAGTCACGGAAAATTTCACCACACCTCAATGTATTGTGCAAGTCAGAATACAAAAAATGGGCCGCCCGAAAGACAAAAAATTGGTCGTCGTATAATTGTGTATTTGTATTTATGTGTGGACAAAATTTCCGCCAAAGTTAGAGACCAAAATTATCGACATTTTGTTTTTAAATTTTGCCGGAAAAGTATTCTTGAGAAGTTGTATGTTTTTATTTGAAATGAGCAAAATCAGACAAAGGCCAGTGTCTGTTTTTGCGCTGCAAATTTGTGAAAAATTTAGTTTTTACCTCTTTCAAAGATCTTCAAAATAATAGTTTAACATAACGTATTTTCTAATAAATAATTAATTGCCATCGATCTAAGTTTTCGGAAAAATCGACAAAAAATGATTTCGCTAATCGGTAAACAACACATACAAAATATGCGATACGACACGAGACACGAGAGTACTTATTTGTTTATATAGTTGAGAACAGCATCTCATATGTGCAGGATTGGACGGGATAATGAAAATTCGTCACCGTGCTGCGTACGGACATTTTTAGAGTGGCATAATTCAAAACTTTATACTACATACGCGTACGGACATTTTTAGAGTGATATAATTCAAAACATAAAATTTAAATCATTCATTGTCCTTCTATCTCGTTTCCGGGAATTTAGTTTTGGAATAATTTGGCACAGATATATGAAATTTAGCTCATAATTTCCCATCGGTTTTCTACATCAAGATTAATATTGTTAAGATTAAAAATAATGTATAAGAATAAATAAATATATTTAATACAGAATTCAAACTATTTTTTTTACATTACGTTATTTTATTTTACAGAACAAGGGAAAGCAACAAACTAGCAGAAACAGAAAATATAGCAACTTTTCTTCTGTATATTTTTGAGCTACTAAACATTAACTTTATTGCACTGGTAAGGGATGTGGTAAAGGTTATAGAATAATATTTATTTAAATTGATTTTAAATGTATTATATTGCAAAATTGTATGACAGAAAATAACTTCTTTAAGTGATGGGATGTAATATCCAGCCCCTCAAATTCTAGCATAAAAATATTAAATTACAATAGTTGACAACAAACTATTAGTAAATCATGCCACATGATCTATTGCCACTCTTTCAATGATTGCAAGTTACCGTGTGCATAACCTACACGTCGGTTATTTATATTTTTTGGAAAAAATTATGTGGTACTCAAAAATATTTGACCCGTATGAGCACATGACTGCTTAGTACGACCGGGTATTTGTATTTTTTTTACAAAAAATTATGTGGTACTCAAAAATGTTTGACTCGTATGAGCACAAGTACAAGGTCAGTATTGATAATTTAAAAAACAGCAACGAGATGAAAGAATACGAAAGACCGTTATTTAGTTTTCTATGTCCTCTAAAATCTCCACTTAAAACACTAGATAAATTATAATGAAGTCACGTCAAGAACACTCCTGAAATTATTAATTATGAAACTGAATTATTAATGATGAAAACTTGCTTAAGAAATTTAATTCATGCAAAAATTTGTTAAAATAAGTTCAGTTGGGATGAGACAAAAAGCTCAAATAAAGAATGTTTCAAGAATACTTTTCGTTACAAAAAGAATTTAAACTCGGCAATTAAGAATCTGAAACCATTTATTTTATTTTTAATAGAACATCCCATAGACATAGCATTGGGTCTATATCACATTCTAAATATTTAATAAATTCCTCGTCATTGCACTGAAATTGATATTTTTAAAAGGTTTAAATTTTTTTTTTTAAAATGTAATACATACTCATCTATACGATACAATTCCAAATCTGGAAATAACCTCTATTTATATATATCATATTCTTTTTAAATAAACAAAAAATATACAATTTTTGATGCAATTGTTTCAATAATTTATATCAAATATTGTACATTTTATTTATAATAACTAAACATCATTCAAAGTAGCGTTCAATTCATACAAGTAGTAATTTCTATATTCACTAATAATTCATTTTCATTATTTTAAAATGAATAGAATTCAAAATATCTCAGTCACATGAATAAGCAGGTATACAAATCATAGATTGTTGAGAATCTGACTTCATAGGGTTTTAAGATGTGATCCTCTAAAAATCTTCCACTTTCGATATACCTAAAAGCTTAAAATTTAGATTAAATATAGTATAAAGTATTTACGTAACAAAAAATATAAGAAAATACTGAAGTTTATTTGAGGACCTGAAAACTGGGAATAAAATTGTGTTTGGAGTTCGTGTGGAGATACCTAAATAACTTTATTTTAAACTAACTGTAACAGCGTCTTATCATATAATATCTTATTATTTATAATTCATCACTAATAACAAGTTGATTAAAAGATATCTGCTCAAGGGTTGGCATATTTTAATACATGGGTATTCTTGGGTGGATTTAAAATAACGCCAAAATTAATCGTTAAAATCAAAACTAATCTAAAAACATTCCATTAACTGGAGACGATGTAAAATATTAGGTCTTCAAAGTACCATTAGTCATAGATACGTAAATCGAAATATTTTAAATTTGAGTACTTCGCCATTTTATGTTGCTTAATTGGTCGTTTACATAATATTTTTACTTATCATGTAAAACAACGAAAAGAAAAAAAATATTATTTACACTCAATAAATTTAATGTTTCGTATAGGAATCTATAGAGCAAAATTATTTTTAACGAATAATTATATTATCAAAGGACTAGATTAAAACAAAATTGAATAAATAATGAGGTCAAGTAAAATTTTCACGTCATTTTTCTTTTTTAAATTTTCTTCGTTTTTGCGTCTAACGGAGATAAAATAAAATCTATTTTCCGCACTACTTAAGTTCATATTTAAATAAATGTTGTCTAATTAGTCTTCATTAGCTTAAATACTTTATCAGCAATATTTCTTTGTGAATTTTCCTTTTAATATTTCAAATTAAAATTTATAAATCTATCTTATTGATATCTAAAGGGTTGACGTCGTTATTAATACTGTGGAAAGGAAGTAAACCTGAATGCTTTAGATGGGTCGAAATTAAATCTGATCTAAATATAGATTCGGTTGTAAATAATATTTAAGATTTCTTTTATATAATGTCTACTTTGTCCAAATACGTGATACAGACGCATAAAAATGAAAACAAAGTGATTCCATAGCTATCGAAACTAGTAATACAAAAAGCGGTAGAGCCAGATTCTGGTCCACTATTTAGTGCGATGCAAAAAAACTAAAATAAAATATTTTTGAGGTGAAATTTCTGCCAACATTTGAACAAGGTGAAATGTTGCCAACATTCGAGTTATTCTGTTAGGTAAAACGCAAACTCTGAATACATCCAGTCGGCGGTGGAACGAACGTTCAAGAATCTCGAAAAGTTTATTCAAAAGCTCGTTTGCCAATGAATTGGAAAATCGCCACTAATTTTTGTGAAGAGTTTAGTTCAAAAATCATTAGTGAGCTTGATATTATCATTTATTAAGTAGCTTTGAATGAAAATTTGTTAACTATATTATTTTACAGTAATATAATATGTTTTGATAAAAATAAGAAAAAGTATATATTTCTATGTAATGAATAATTATTACAAATGATTAATTAACATAAATCATCAAAGAATTTTACCTGTATCCGTGAGCTTATTTGATTGAAGCTCACAACTCTTTTTTCGGCGGATTTGAACATCAATATAAAATTATAGTAGTTTTATATTTCAAATCATAATACTTATATTTTTTAAACAAATGCGTATTTATCCCATACAGTAAACAATATGATCCCTATTTTGTATTAAAAATATATTTCTGATGTAAAAATATCTATTTTGTTTAATTTAATGTTATTAAGAGAACAAAACTAAATTTTTTTATCTCGAATCGTTCTCTGTATGTATTTGCATAAAGTATAACAACACTAAATACACATCGTGCTTCTGTTCGCGCATGCGTGCGTGTGTACGTGCGAGCGAGCGTATTTGCAGATGTGCGTGCGAATGTGCGTAGGGACAGTATCATTAAACAGATATATATAAAGAGCCACTCCACCCCAGTGGTTATTTTTATTGAATTACGCCACTTTTGATGTCAGCAAGCCGAGCGCGCTAGACTTCGTCTTTGGCGTGTGTTTCAGTGACGCCTTGAATTAATTTATTCTATTCGGAGAATTTATTTTTGACAAAATAGTTAATCACCTCGCAAATAATATTAAAGCATAAGCAAATATCACATCAAGCCGTTTATTTTAATTTCCCATACTATTGAGGGGACTGCGAGGATAAAACGTCACTTTCTATATTTTACATATTTTGGTTTTTCATTGATATTCGTAACATTATACAGTTCCGTTTTATAAAAAATTTTCTACGTTTAAAAAATTAACCTTTTATATTTATTTTTCAGATATATAACCTACTTCCTATTTGTTATTATTTTCTCAAAGGCGTTCACTACTTAATCGTTACACAAGAGATAACTTCGTTTTTCTAATTCTTTTCATTGTTTTAAATCAACCAAGCGTCTATGGAATCAACCATTACTATTGTAAATTCATTTAAACAATTTGGTTTTCTTTTTTTTTCCATATTTGTTTAAATATTGTCGAGTACTTCAAATAATTTAAAAAGTTGATTCTGATTTGGAAAAATTTTTATTGGGCTCTACCACATTTTCATGGATCAAACTGGTTACATAATATTAGACGGTAATATATGAGAATAAAAAACCTGTAAAGTACGGCCAGAACTTAAACTACAAGGCTTCCATACACATTTAGGTACTAATAACGTTTGAAAGTACATAGTATTCCTATTAAACAATTTACTACATCTTTTACAGGCGTAAAAACTTGTTGCATATTTCAAAATCTAGGATAATAGTCATAATTTTCCTGTAATCTTCTATTCAGATTTTAACAACCCTGTTTTTTATGATTTTTAGTTTAGTTGTTTCAAAAATAAGAGAAAGGGGGTTTGTTACGAAAATTAAAAAAAATATTGTTCAAAACGAGTCCTTTCAAAGGATGCTCCACATGATACTTAAAAATAAGTACTTTATTCAAGAGGGGTACCTCTTTAATTTTTAAATGGATATTTTGAAAAGATAACTTGCAAAATCTATCAGTTAATAAGATGTTCTAGTATGCAAAATTTCATGTTTCTACGTTGCATGGTTTCTGAGAAAATCGGTTGTGGCAGATGGACAGATAGACAGATACGTAGGTGACCTTTTAAGGATTTCGTTTTTCAGTTTAAAGTACAGAGCCCTAAAAAGGAAAACAAATAATAAAGTAAAGACTATCTGCTGTACGATTTTAGAGAAAACTATAATAAGTAAACACATCACTATGTTACTTTTTTTTTGCTTTGTAATGAACTTTAATAAGTTATGTTAGCTTAAGTAAACTATGTTAGTTTGGACGTTAAATGCTACAAGAATTGTTCATGACAAGAAAAAATGATTATATTATTAGACATTAACAGAAATGCATAAGAGTTAATACAATTATTCTTTTTCATTTATAATCTTCATTTTTTATTATTACTTATTATATATTTGAAAGAAATGTTTCCAATACAAAGAAAATTTTAGAAAATATTCCCCAAATTACAGTATTAAATTTTCTTTGTAATATCTGCGCTACAAAACTCCCCTATTTGCTACGGTAATAAACTCAAATTCATTGAAAATAACCTCGCCGCAAAATTACAATGCGCAAAGATAGATGTTGCGAAATGTTACTTTTAAGGTAGAGACGTAATTTCAGTGTGCTTAAGAAAAGTAGAAACGGTGACATATTTATGAAAAATATGGGCGTTTGTTAAAAACGCTCACAAATTTGTAATACATATTTCAAACACCCATCCGAAAAGATTAGTAGATATATTTTAATGCATAAGAAGGAAAGCTACATTTATCAACATACTGAACTGAAAGAGAAGCGTTATGAGTCTAGTATGTGAAAAATATTTGACTTTGTTGAGTTCACTAATGTATTCGGCCCTATAATATGAAATATATTTAAAGAGATAGTAATCCAGAAATTAAATCCATGGAGAATTAGTGTAATATCATTCAAACTATTAAAACTATAACGCTTTTAGTTAAAGTGGAATTCTCGGTATAGTTGGTGGCACCGTAGTAAGAAATAATCTTTTAATAACGTCACCGTTTCATATTGATAATCGAAGATTATTAATTGTAAGTATTTCAACGCTACGGTTAACGTAGATCAAAACGTAATTATGACCTTCATAAAACTTTACGATTCGGTCCATAAATTTGCATGTGAAATATTAAAAGGTAGCTGTTAAAGCTATTTTATTGCGCCACGGTCAATCATGTATTAAATCATGTCGCTGTAAATGGTATCAGGTCACAGCGACAAGATCAAACGGGTCCCCGTCGTTTGACCTTATTGCTGTGACCTGATATCATTCGCATGCCCATATTTCAGTAGACGAAGTTTCACACGAAAATCGTTAACAAAAAGCAATACCATAGCCGGGATACGCTCAAAATTGATAAAATATTAAGTAGGTTGATAAAGTAGTCCCCAAATTCAATACAAATTACATAATCGTTAAAAAAATAGTAATTCAGTAAAATATACTGCAAGTCTATAAGAAATATCTGTACATATCTCTTATCATAATGGAATGGCTAAACGGGATTTTTCACATCTTTTACCTAATATTTAAAATTCGATTTATAAATGTACGTTACGTGATTCGTTTCTGATGAGTAATAATAAAAATTGCCTGTAAATGTGTTATCTTTATGTATTGTAGTATTATTGAATATATGTGTTGTCTTGTTATCGTTATTGAAATTTATAGATGTATAACTGTAATGTTTCTAACTTATTTAAATAAATGAGTATAATGTTCTGGTAAACAAAATGACACAAAAGACGTTTCCAAACATTTTTTGTACCAAAATAAAAAAATATACTGGATTGTAAAACAGGTTAAATTACACGTACCAAATTTTATATAAACATCTCAAAAATTTAAAAGAAAATGAAAAGCTGTAAATGTTAAATAGAAGTACTGCTAAATATTTAAAATGTTCTGAGTTTCTTAACCATATATAAAACATTCAAATATGAATAATTACTGGATATCGAAGAAAATAAATTTGGCCCACCCGGTTTTTGATCCTTTAAGGGCATGAAGTACTTAGTTTTGATTATAGTACACAAAGTCAAAGTTAAAAAAAAATTTAAAAATTATTTTACTTATACGTCTTAAACCGAAGCTTTGGCGAAATTCAAATTCCCTGCGTTGGAGTAATACCAACGCTATGATTAAAATGTTTATACAGCTCTGTAACCATATTTTAAAACAGAGTAGTGAATTTAACCATTTTCCTACATGAATTTATATAAAACAATTTTTCACGCCGACAAGCTAAAATATTGATATAATGTGTAGATTCCGTCAGCATCGCGTTCGTTTTTAAAGACGCATCCGTTCAATTGTATTTGGTTTAAAGAAGTCGTCTTTAAAGTTAAGCGTTTAAAGAAAGTTTAGAAAAAGGAGAAAATCCTGGTACAAAGGCCGTTTCTCTTAAAATGCAACTTATAATATATATTCTATTCTTAAATAGTTACGACTGTCGATATCGGTGATTAACATTATTATATTGTTCTTATTATATTGTCCTGTATATTTCTTCAGGTACCGGTGTCATAGTAATACGAAGATAGAATTAGTACCATATTCATATTTTAGTTATAACTATATTATTGTGAACAAGCAATAACGACTACAGTATTTTATATACTAAAAGGGAGTAAAGAAAATAAAACGAACGCTTGCCCCAAACGTCAAGTTCGTTTGGGGCAAGCGTTAACTTAATTAAGTTCATATTAATTTATTTTATCTCATGGTAAAGTGGGTTAATTTGCAACATAGTTATCTTTAAAGACTTCCTCTATGACACGATACTCCCCGAAAATCGTGACAGAAAAAAATTTATCCCCAAGTTTCATATATGGACAGGTAGTTGAAAAATAAATTACAAACAATAATTTTCCTCTACTTCTGTATATTTATGTAACTTAATTACATCTTTCTGAAAAATTTCATTGCAATCGATCTTAAACTGAAAAAGATATGATGCTGTCTTAATAGAACAGACAGATGGAGATTGTTATAAACGTTTCATTTTTTCCATTCGGCTGCGAAACCAAAAAAAATTAAAATATAGGGGAAAACATTTTTATTCCTAGAATTACAGTGACTAATTTTCTGTATGTATCATTGCATTAAATGTGTACAAATACTGAATAAAATGTCCTGTAGACGGAAATATATATACATGACGTCTGCATATCGCAGCTTCATGTGTGTAACACACCTATAGTCTAAAATAAAAATAGAAGTGAAAATCCTTACTTTGCAGTAATAAGGTTTATTATTTCTTTTTTTTTATTTTTGTACTTTCTCCTTTTACGGAGATAGGCAAGTAACAATGCACTAATGCAACTTACACTCTTCAATAATAAATTATTTTTCTTGCACATCTACGACCATAGGACATTAAGCAGTAGAACACAACCGTAAGCATATTGAATCTTATTTTGATATGAGATGAAAATGAAAATTAGATAGATTGTCCTGCAATAGCTTATAGAGCGTATTAGCGAATGTGGAACAGAAATTATGTAATCTTTTGTCTTAAGAATCCATTCGTCTCTTTGTATCAGGAATCATTTTTCTCGGAACAACAAAATACAGCCCTTATTGTCAGAATCCGTTTGATATAGAAACTTTAAAGTTTATAATTTATTTACGATATATTCCGATTATTACAATATACCTAGAAACATTTTATTTATGTATAGATAATAATATATAAATTTTCTTATAAAAACCTTTGCAAATACATGATTAGTCACAAGATAAACACGATCAGTCAATGGAGCCCTGTGATTAACATTTACTGAATTAAATGTAAACATTTTCTTTACAAATATATATATGTATGTATATATATATATATATATATATATATATATATATATATACACACACACACATATATATATCGTCGTAATTAGTTTTCTATTTAAGGTAATTGATGATATACACCTTACAATTAACGATACGAAATTAAAAATATTTTCACTTTTTGACTCAGTAATGTCTTCAGTTTTTAATTTCAATGTACGTTTAGCTTTATTCAACTCAGTTTTCCCATTTATCTTTGATTAATCAGAATATCATATAGTTGTTAGAAATACTATTACTAACAAAACCACTGACGTCCTTTAGTGTGTAATTCTCTCTTCCTCCAAGTTTTTTTTGTACACTAATTTATACCATTATGATAATTGCCCATTTTTCCTACCTGTACGGGAATAATTTGTAAATTTACATTTAGTCCTTTGAAGGACACTGAATTTCTGATGCCTAGATTATTTTAAGTTCACATGATTCATTTTGAAAATTTCTACAAACTCCTTATTTCGTGATATGTCTTTCTCTCTAGTTTTTATTTCATTACCGTTTCGATATTTTTTTCATCAATGTGTTTTTATCCATAGTTAAAACAATTATTTAGTCATATAATTATTATATGGTTTATGAAAGTTAGCCAAAAAAAATTTTCTAGCCTACATAAATGTCTCTATAATTTTCCTCCCGATATATTAATATTTTTTGTTGTGTTCATATAAAATACTCTTTTGTTATTATTTATTAGTTTTATTTATTTTTATTAAAATAAAATACAAGAAATTGTCATTAAATAACAATTTTTTATCTGAATTAATTCTCCTGTAATTTCCCTTCCAAATATGTTTATTTTTTGTATAATAAATAAATAATTTTTACTTTCTTATCTATAACCTCTACAGGGAAAGAAACAAGAAAAAAATGTTTAAAAGAATTAAACAAATACAAATTTAATTTTTCCTATGAAAATTATATTATTACTAAATAATGATACCACTAATAGTAAGTTTTTCACAAAATGTAATAATTTCATTTAGGTTAATAAATAGTTTTCGAGATAATAATTAATTAGACTGTTAAAACTCAACGGACGGAGACTACGTACAAAACTAGAAGAGTTCATTGAGAAAGGATATTTTTGTACACAAATGTTATTTGGTTATTTACATATATTAACAAAAAATCTTGCTCGTAATAATATATTTGTTTGGAATAAAAATTATCTGTGTGACAAAATGTAAAAAATCTGTTTTACAATGCTAATAAGCTAAGATAATTCAAACGGAAAAATAAAAATTATTTAAATCACACACGTGGGACACGTAATTACATGTTTTTATATGAAGTTGATTGAAAAAAAAAATGGAAAGATATAGTAAAGCCAAGAAGTTTTAAAAAGTAACCAAAATAAATGAGCAGACTTAATTAAATTGTTTATGTACGGATATGTTTATAATTTAGAAAATACGAGTCAATAAATAAAGAATGCGGTGATCATGAATTTCGAAATATTTGAAAAAAAAAGAAAATTAATAAATTATTATTATTAAATATTTAACACATTCACAAGATTGAAAAGGTTTACGAAGAAATTTTCAAGATTTTCGAATATTTTACAAAGATTAAATTTTGTTTCCAAGAATACAACTTAATGTTACAAGCATCAGCACATTTATATAAAATAATTCAATAGAAATTCAGAACTTTGGATGAACCTCTATCAAGCTGAAAGATGATTTATAAATCTAATTTTCCTCAGCTCTTAGATATTGGCAGTCATGTTTCCTGCATAGTTTATATCGCTACCACTGTAACCCTCATTAAAAAATACAGGATGCGAATTCACCTACACCAAACCATCATATGTGAAATTATAAAACTAATTCTTGTCATTTAATAAACATCATTTTTTCAACTGACGAAGTGACTGCCAATGTTTTCTTATATGAATATTTCCCTTAATATTATCACTTTTTACTTCTGTGGCAACATTAAAACTCTACAACTGAACATGTAATAAATAGTGCCTCGCTGAAGTTATTTATTGTGAAAAAAATCTGTGAAAATCTGATATAAGTGGATAGTTTTTTAAACCAATAAGTCTGTTTATTTACATATTTATTCTGTCTTGGACTTAGTGTCAAAAGTGAAAAATAATACATCTGAAACTATTCTTAGCATCAAAAGACATGACAAACATGCAATCTAGCAGCAAAACAAATATCGATTGAGCCAAGTTTTACAAAAAATGCTGTCGAGTCCACAATTTGTACAGGCCACACAGTAGTTCCAAGAACTAACAATATGTTACTATATGTTACTATATAGTTAAGATAACTCAATGTTTCACATTGATATCATTTTTTTAATTAAAGTTGTCTGAAATAAAATAATCTATGAAATAAATACAGAATATTTTATATAAATTCATGACATCCATTAAAACTAAGAAAAATGATAAGAAGCAAAACCATATTTTTAAAAAAATGTCGCAATAAAAATTACCGTTAAAATATTTAAAATTTTCAACGAAATATTTTTTTCTTTTAAAAACTATGTTAGACATGAAATTACTGAAAATGTATAATGCATGACACTAACTCTTTTTTTTCTTTTAATAGGAGTGCTTTTGATCACAGAGCATATAGTATATTTAATTTCCAGAAATATTTGTAACTAAGAAATTTCCATCGCAACACTTTTTATTCCAATGCTGTTATTTCTTATTCCTATTAATTCTATCAATCTTCTGCTCCTCTTTTATCATGATATAAAGGGTAGGGTTTTACATGATGAATAGTTTGGCTTTAGGCAAGCTTTTTATATCTTAAGCTAGGAGGAAATGGAAAAAGTAGTATTTGTAAGACAATATCAATTTTAGAAATATTTTGTATATCGAAGTTGAGTTTTTTTCTTTCTCTCCATGAATTTTTACATGTAGGGTAATTTTTTACCAATATCTACAATGTTTACTTATACTTATCATATTATATACCTATGATTGATTGATTACTTATGACAGTTTATAAACACGCACGTAAATTTTGTTATGTATTCACTAATATCCGAATATAAAATATTGAGATTCAATAGACTCATTACAGTATTGTTCCAAAAGGTGACAGAAATAATTTTTATTCGATAATTTTTGCAGCTATTTAAATATGAAGGAGAAGTTTCAGACAGGACAAATCATAACTTTCAATAAAATTAATATGATTATTATAAATGTATAGTCTACTAATACTGATTTATAAAAGTATAGTCTTCTGTTGAGAGAAAAAAATGTTAAAGAATGTTTTAGAATATATATATATATATATATATATATATAGAAAATATATATATATATATATATATATATATATATATATATATATATTCATGCATACGTACATATAGCAAAATATTAAAAAATCTGTTAACATTGAATTTATGTTATAAGTTATCAGTTTACATTTTATTTATTTTTAAACATAATCTCGAAACAAGTTAATATATTTAGTCCATCTTTTTCCAATGTGCAGATTCTTTTGAGACAAAAAATCTTCGTTTCGACTCTCCCAAAATGCCTCTACAGCGGCCATCACCTTACTATTGTCTTCAAATTTCTCATTCCTGAGCAGCTCCTTAAGTCCAGCAAGCATTCCGCCTCTTTTCCTTGATCGGAAAAAGGCGGGGAAACTCCCACAAACTTCTAATTTGCGTAACAAGAGCCTGTAATAGTGGCTCTCTTTTCCAGGTAATTACCTCGGCATCCCAAAATACGGACGCCATAATCTTTCGTGCTGATCTTGCGACTTTAAATTTCTTTGATATCAGTAAAGACGGAATTTTACAGATCACGAGCTATTGCTCCGCCTCATGATAAATTCGTGGATCCATCACGATCCACGTCTCATCCATGGTTATAAATCACCTCAAAAATCTGTCGGGGTCAGCTTGCTAATTCGCTCTTGAAATGAAACGAGTCGACTCGTTTCTTTTTTGTTCGGTGGTTAAAATTTTGGGTTCCCAACGCGACGACATCTTATTCGTTTGAAGTGCGTCATGAAAGAGCCTGTGAATGTTAATATATGGGATCCCTGTGACGTCAAGTAAATGTCTGATGATTACTCTTCGGTCAAATAACACAAGATTTTTTTTACATTTTCTTCGGTGTACGATTTGAATGGCCATTCTTCATAATATTTACCTTCTATGGATGATATACCCAGTTTAAAATCCTATACAACCGTATAAGTACGGTATGTATAAGATATACTATAGAGGAACGCTATAATATAGAGGGACATATTCCTTCAATGTTTCTACCAAGTCGGCATGTATGTCTTTGCTAGACATATTTTAAAGCACAGATACTTGATGACGGCACTGCCTTCGTTTTTCTCCATTTTCGTATTATTGCTCCAACTGTTTGTATTCAAATGAATATAATTTTCAAGGATAACGTTGTATTTAAAAATTTTTTTTACCTGTAACTAGTGAAGGTATAAACAAGTCATGACAAGTTCTTAGGACTACTTGAAATATCTGATTATCATTACTTTTTGATCACCTATAAATGTAAAAATCAACTTTTTATTTCATTTATTGTCACATAAATTTCTGTTTAATATAAAACGTTTTTCAATGATAAATAGGTTCATATACTACTATTATTATTATTATTAGTTCACGATTTGAAATCACTTTAAAATCTAAATACCTTTTAGTAATACAATGCATTGATTAAAAAGTTGCGGTGAGAAATGATCAAATTATTTAATAGCTGGTTTCCATTTTTGTCATGACATTCTGCCAGTCAGTGTTAAAAATGAAACTTCCAGATAATTCTTGGCATTCATTTTTGAAAACCTTAGAAATGAAAAGAGAAAGTATAGACCAATAATCCGTATTTATATGTTATTCCAAATGTATTTCGACCTATGTATAGTACAATATATTCACATTTTAAGTTTTTTTCAAACGATCAAAAGAGTAGTAAATTTTCTTGTGAAGCTATAAGACTTTCCTCTTATCAGTTGCTTGACTGCATATCAAAGGTAAGCAGCTCACATCGAAAAGAAATAAGTAACCTATATTTAAATCATAAATTTAATTAACATTGTTACGTAAATACGTTTCTAAAAGAGAAAACAAAATCTTATTACATTGAACGTCGTCATCGTAAATGAACTTAAAGATTAATTGTACATTTAGCGAAAAACGCTGGAGAAAAAGAAAATCAATTTATAATAATATCAAGGCGCACAGTTCCTACTCAAGTATTAAAGCGAGCAAGAGAGTGGGTACGCTAAAAAAACAATGTCATTAAAAATGTATATCTGAAAGAGAAAACAAAATCTTATTACATAAAACTTCTAAAAGTTTCTAAAAGAGAAAACAAAATCTTATTACATTGAATGTCGTCATCGTAAATGAATATTGAGATTAATTATATATTTAACGAAAAACGCTGGAGAAAAGGAAAATCTCCTATTAATAGAATATCAAGGCGCACAGTGCCTACTCAAATATTAAAGCGAGCAAGAGAGTGGGTACTCCGAAAACAATGTCATTAAAAATGTATATCTTGTGGCCTTTACTTACTGAGTCATATTTTGTAACTCCAGAAAGAAAATATGGTTGGTAAATAATATGTTGATTATAATTAAGTACAATAGAAAGCTTCGGGTTATATAAACGGATTACTATATTTTGGTTGTTTTCTTTTAATTTACTATGATTTGATTAAATATTATATAAACCTTTTTTTAAATTTCAAAAATGTTCGTGATATATATAATTTTTGAAAATATTTCTTCATTTCTTCTCATGTTCTCGTATAAAATTAGATCAAAAATATTTATTACCTTTTAAGCATGTAACCTGTAGCTTCTAGCTATTTTTATTTAATTATTAGAATGAAAATCATTAAGTCTAAATATCACAAAAACTTTAAGTAAAAATCTATTCGATTTCTTGTTTTGTATGTATTACGGGAGAAAAGAAAGAAATTATTTTAATTCAACTTAATATTCAAAAGAGATCCCTTTTGAATATTACTAGTACCAGTATACCAATTTTGGAGAAAAAATATACGCCTAAAGAAAAAATAGATGCCACTAAGGACATAAATATTTTTAATTTACGTAAATAATTTAGGGATGTTCGCAGTTCATCTCTTTAGAAAAGAAATTATGACCAATATATTCTTATTGGTTGGTAAAAATTATGGGAGAAATGTAATCTCCAAATTCCAATTTTTAATGATCTACGATATGGACAGCGTTATTAAATTTTGAAATGACAATTCAGTGTTATTATATATTAAACACATAAAATTATATATGTTACAATTAACACTACATATCAACAATTTATTTTAAAAGATTGCGTGTGAAATATAATACAATCTAATCGCAAGTCAAAATAGGGTGTAACATTTTATGAGCGTGTGCGACACCATCGGTAAGCAATGGAGCTACTGTCACATTGCGACTATTAACCTTGATAAATATGGCTCCGTGAGCACGATATACACTTACCCGGTAGGTTACGTTAGGAAGTTATTATTATGGATCAAAGAACACGCAGCTTTTAAACTAAATAATTTATTTTATCTAGTCACACAAGTTGTCACGCACTAAATAATTTTCTTCGAAATTTTTAGTTACACAAAGTTACAAACGAAACGATTATCAAGTGTGACGTTTAAATATGTCTCATTTCTAGGTGCTTGTATGCGTGCGAGCGACTGTGATGAGAACTATAAAAAATGCATACATAGTTTGAATGATTCAGTTGAAAATATACAATAGTATGAAGTAATTGATACTATATTTTATACTGCGTCTTATGTAGTAAGGCCACAAAGCTATGCTACATGGCTGTGACTAATTCCCGTCTTTGTTTCGACTGATATACGTTCAGGATTTTAATTTTGAGGATTGTAGTCACAAAAAGTAGCTCGCTGTCAGTTTTTGCAAGAGCTTGTATATTTAGATCATAACATAGTTTTTCAGCGTGTTTGGATACCGCGAGAAATAAATTTTCAATATACTTATATCACAAGTTAAACTTTCCTTAAGTGTGCACTTTTCCGAATCATATCTCTTGAAGTTCAATCGTGCGTACAGCGTGCATTTTTGAAAATAATGTGTATTCAGAGGTTTTTCCTTCGTATTTTTAATTTATAAAGAAGACAACTTATTTCCCTATTTAGACATTTTATTTCGTACATTATTCTGAAAAGAAGTTACGAAGTCTTGGTTAGGGCTTAAACCAATAGAACTAAAATTTATGTCAAATAAAAGTTCTCAATTAGTACTCCATTTCATAATATGGCAAAATATGTCAAATTAGCTAAACAATAAGTGTAGCAGCAGATCAATTATTTTCAACAAAATTATTTTTATTTCGAGTATTTTATTAAAAAAAATTAGTCATCTCTATAATGTTTAATATTTTCAGATACTACATTTATATTATGTCATTTATTCCTAATAAAACCTGGTCTTAAATTAAACCTACTGGTACATAACGTTTTCAGAAAGGACTCTAAAGATGTTAATGAAATTCACAGATTAGGAGTTTTTTGGATGTAAAAATTCATTTGGTTGATCTAATTCTCAGAAAAATTAATTTCAAATCTAGCCAAATCTCGATCGCCCATATGCTTAGTTGTATACTCATACAAATCGCAATTTTATTAGCATTATTGGTGTTTTCAACTGTTCAGCTCATGAAACAGACCAAGGTATCTTTTATTTTGACGTATAATTTTAAATAAAAAGTGGAAGTATCGAATAATTTACAGCTACGACGTATAGATGAAAAAGCTTTATGCTCAGAAGTAAAAGGGGTGGTCTCTACCTTCCAAGAAAAGAACTGGCCACTTACTGCTGCCAAATTTCTTTCGACTTCTTGACACCTGCTTGTTTGGGGACCTTTTCTGTAACCTTGTGATTTTACTGCTATTGTTTATATCACACGTTCCGACATTAACTGTATAGACTTTGAGTTGTCTTTTAAATTTCCATTGTAAAATACAAAGTACGAAGGAAAAACTCCGAGGTTTTTTATCCATTATTTATTTACAGAGTTTATCTTGGAAGAAGACATTTCATGGCGTCACCCTCAATTTACAACACATAAGTGGGAACATGCTTCGATTCCAATATATACATGTAGTAACCAACTAAAATATTAACAAATATAAATAGTTTGTTGCTTTTAATTTAATTACGTTTTGAATTAATACTCGTATAATTTATACTAAATAAAGTTTTGTTTATAGGTGATGCTAGCTGTTTCCACGACTTCGGTTGTGTTAAGTTTCAAGAAATATTTTTAAGTTAATTCTAACATTAAAGCATAAAATACACTAAAGCAATGATAGCATAAGATTAAAATGAAAGTTTTCCAAGTTGGTTTGCTTTTAACTGAAAGTTTAAATTACCTCATCTTCGTTTCTAGTTAGTTTATGAAATATAGCCTATATCTCACCTCATATAAGTAATACTGGTATAATTAACAATAAAATAAATAAACTTACACGTAGACAAACAAACAGGCAAAAATTCTGATAAACAATATTTTTGTCTTATCCTACTATTATTATACCCTCCGAAATAAATTCTCAAAAAAAATAAATTCATAAATTCTCTTTAAAGTACAGAAATGCTATTTATAGAGTTTTATTGTTCGTACAGATACCGTGACTTATTTAGATAAAAACATTATTTCAGTGGTAAAACACAACATTATTTCAACTTAGCCTAATAAACGAAAGTAAGAGGCGAATAAGAATATTTTTTCATTCCTGTTCCATCTACCGATGGATGAAAATATAACCATCACAAAAAAGGTAATATATTGAAACACAATCCCGTCTGCCAGTCTGACCATCCCGTCTATCCAACGTGGTGATTAGGGCAAATCCTCCCTTTGAGAGGGATAAGTCCAGCAGTGTACTGTTGCAAGCTGTAGATATAACGTAATTGTTGCTAAACGTAAATGGTAAATATCATATAGATATGTTTTTCTATATTCCTTGGTCCTACCAGCAATTTGAGTTGGCTTAATAAATAATTTGGTTATAAATAATTTTGGCTTAATAAATATAGGCAACGATATATTAACGCTATATAAAAGCTGAAGCAATACAGGCTAATAAAGCAGTCAGCTCCATGGATCAATATAGCCCCAAGATATAATATAGTCTCATGAGTCAATGCAGCCTTATGAACAGTGCAGTTGCAGTGCAGCGTCATGAAACTGTAGTCTCGGCGGTAGAGCATTGGCTTAATTATACTTTTATTTTATTTTCGTATGGAGTTTAATAACGTCAGTTCGTTATGCCATGACAATAGGTAACTATATAATAACGCTATACACTTTATTAATGAATATTTTACTGATACACATACAAACTATTAGATATTACATGAACTTATATCAGATGTAATCATACTGTTACTATTCTAAAATGTGCCTTCTTTTCATCTAAATTACAAATATTATTTTGTTAGTTAGTGGCTTCTTCTCAATTATGTCTCTAGGTGGTCACTAATATAATAAGCTTTAACATACCAAATGACTATTTGGAAAGTTCACTGGGCGATTAAAAAAATAGGATATATCATTTATTAAAAATTAAAATACTTAAAAGGGTTATATCCGAAGGATATGAAAGTATCAACATGGTTTTGTGAGTATTAATAGACTTACTTTGTGACGCTATTAGGTAGCTTATGTATTAAAACGAATATGTAAAAAGTGAACAAAAGGAACTAGAATATCTCAAAAAATTAAAACATTCCGTAACAGGTTACTGGAAAATGACGATTAACTTGAGAGGGTTACGCTGAAAGAATTAATCGAATTGTAAATAAAGATGAGCTTATTTAAAAGAGACGTTCATAGGAGCGCGAACGGGAAGAATGTAAGAATAATAAAGCAGGAAATGAATTTGTTAAAAAAATTCACGGTTGCTTGAATATAATACCCAATATGCGTTGTTAAAATCTTAACATTTTTCTCGTGTTTCGCTTAGAGACAGTTTAGGGGTTTTCTCAGAAAGTTTCTTAATATACGAGATATACAATTAAGTAAATTACCTGTTATATATAGATAATTCTATATTAAATCGATATTATTTTTATAAATGGATGTGTAAGAAATATTAATGGCATTTCTGAAAATATTACGTATATAGATTCTTATTGCAGTCGCTTGGACCTATAGTCATGTATGTACTCGTAAAAATATTGGAAAAAAATGAAAATAATAATTTTCATCTTATTATTTTATCTTATATTTTGTTTGGTTAAAACACTATTGAAACATTTTATTTAATGTGCAGTTTTATGTCCTACAAATTTATTTAATAAATCAATACTTTATTATTAACACGACATAAACCCATTTGACTATTTATGTAGAAATAATGAATAAGTGTATGTCCAAAAATATATTCGCTGAAAAGGGCATTTTTTTGCAATTAGTACACATTTTTTGAAGCGGAAATGTGGTTGGCCGCTGCAGTCACATATTCATAAAATATATATAATCACACTTGTTTTAGATATATTAAATTGGTTTTAGATATATTAAATTATAGCTTCTCTTAGGTAGGTCTGCTATGTAGTGTACCATATTTAAATTGATATTTTCAACAAGAATAGCGCAGATGCTTCTAGATTACTACAACAATTTAAATTGGTATCGAATGAAAGTACTGTGGAGAAGATCTCATCCGAATTAATTTTAGCGATGTTTTCAGTTTGCCTTTTATATTGGTGTTACATGTTGATATGTCTTATTTTTATATATCTTTAACTAAGTTAATGGCCTAGCTTAAAACTTAATATTTTCTATTTTATGTTTTAATATTATTACAAGGCTTTAGAGTGATATCAAAAACATTTCGGGTATTTCAATAGTCTAATGAATTGTATTTAATCAAAAACAATGAAATAAAAAAATATTCTGCTTATACAATATAAGTTTTTGGCGCAGTATTAACATAAATGAGCAAACATTAAATAAATATATAAATTTTTGCAATTATATCTATTTATTCCCAAAATTCAGCAATTTCACTAATCTAATATTTTTTTAAAATCTGAAACAACGAATTAAAAAATGTTCTACTTGTACAATATAAGCGTTTGGCGCAGTATATAAATGCAGCAAGAATAGATAAATATACAAATTTTGGAAATTATATCTCTATGTTCCCGATAGCCTATATCGATTATATCGATAGAAGACCCAATCGATTATATCGATAGAAGACAATCGATTACTGTAAATTTGGATTAAAAAATACTGTTTGCGCTTAAAAGACACGAGATTAAATGAATAATAATGATTTTTATTTTTTTGTGGTTAAGTAGATTCCTGTTTGTAGAACAAAATAATAAATGGATATATACTTCCCTTTTATTCGGTCGAGAAACATATTTACATAGTTTATGTTAAATAGTTTTGATAGCCGGCAAAATAGCAAAAATACCACTATGTAAATAGACTATTTATTTATTACGACATTTCTGAATCTGCATTGATTATTCGAGGAGTATAAAAGTTACATATCATAAATAATCAAGGAAATATTAACTTAGCTCCATTCTCATGCTATTTTCTATTGAGATTTATTAAGAATATATGCTTTTTCAAATTAGGAGATCATGCACTAAGTTCCTGGCTATGGAAAAGATTCGATTCATTATCGTGAATTAATTGATCGAGATGTTACTAAATATTATTAATTGGTTCCAAGGATAGAGCTTTCTTCAAAATACAATGTATATATTTCGACTACATATTTTATCATATTAATTGTATCCCTTCTTTTAGTCTGCGTTTATAACACTCGCCTTAATTTCTCATATCGCCACAGATAACATTCTTAAAAAGTTTACTTTTCTTACAATTAAGTTAAATTTTCTATTATGCATATACAATACAGTCATTATTATACAAAATACAGACCGATCCACGTATTTAAACGTCCCTTCTTTTTAAACATATAGGTGAAATAATACATTATCACAAAAACCTGTAACGCAACACGCGGTAACTCTTCCCACGGTTTTTAATTTGTTTTCGAGTTTGTTACTAAAATTTTTATTTTATTAAATATCTCTCTATAAATAATACAATATACTTCAAAATCAATGTTGCTTAATGTAGGACGACCCGAAATGAAGTGAGATTGCATAACTTTGCGAAGCTAAACTTTTCTCCCGTAAGTTCAGGGCGCTGTAAATCATGAGAACGGCGGAAGCAAAGTTCATAAGACTACGTAAGTACGTGGTACGATTTTTGAAATTTGCTTTCGCCTTCCTCACCACACAAACTGATATAGATAAAAAAAATGAGAAGATACTTTCTCAGACAATAGCCTTTGGCACGACAGACCATTATGAACTGTAGATAACTTTTCTAAATTTAAACTCTGATTAAAAATAAAATGTTATTAAATTTAAAATTTTATTTGAATTCTAACAAAATTCTTATTGAAATCTGTTGAAATTCATATTACTGTGAAATTATTTACTGTTAGTTTCTTTATAAATAAAAAAACGTTATAAATTCCATTTACTTAAAAATGAATTATTTTGTGTTCAACAATTTTCTTGCCCGCAAAGACTTAATTTGGGGTTTTATATAAACAATAGAAATTTACGTTACTGCTATTATGTGAAATTATAATATCATTTATGTTTTTACTAATGTTTTTAAACATTGTCAAAATAAATAAAATTTGACCAACAATGAATTAATTCATGATTTAAAATGATGTCACAAAATGGAATAAACTACATGCAATATATTTTTCGTCTTATTGGTTGCCAATACCTGGAAGGCTTTGTGTACTATTGAAATACATTAAGATTATCTATTAGTTCGTTTTAATAACATATAGGGAATATATGTACAGTAATTTGTATTGTATGACAATGTTCTGAATCTATTTAATTTCTCATCTTTCTTATATTGATTAAAGGACATTTTTGTACCATCTTTTATCTGAATTAAATCTTCTACGAAAGATTTAAAGGCTGGAGTATAATAGCCCAGTCAAATGAAAATAATTTATTGTTGAAAGTTAAACATACCTGGCCCTGCATTATTATGATTAAAAACGACATCTTCTTTATTAGTTAATTCTGGTCGTTTCAGAAACAGTCTTTTCTTCCACTAATCGTTCCGCCTTTTAGAAGCAGTTTGTAATAAACTACCTCCTGTGAATCCCGCCAAATGCATAAAGTTTTTCTTTTTTGGATCAAGGCTAGGCTTTACCACAGCTATTTAGTCTGTAACTAATAGCATTTACGTCGAGTATTCTCATAAAGTATCCACCTTTCAAATCCAGTATGTAGTTTGTTTAAAAATTGTTTTTTATCATCGTCAAATCAAGTCAAACCTAGAATTATGTTCTACAATACTTTGCTCTGTCAATTCGTGACGAAGCCATAAATCTGTCCGATGATTTAACACAACTGCATCAGATGAAAATGGAAAATCGTTTGCAAATTTTTGTATAATTAGTACTTTATTGCTAATGTTTTCTTTGGTTTTCTACAACTGATTGGTAAGAAAAGGCTAGCTTAAAACTTGTCCGTCTACTAAATGTACTCTATGTTAGATTGAAGATAAGTAAATACGATAACATTAAAATTATAAGTTCTCAGATATATTTAAACACCACATGAGGAAATGTTTGTAATACAGATTTTAGAAAAGAGACTCATGTAGCAACTCCATATTTGCAGAAAGAAATTAGTGTTAGTGACATTTCAAAAAAAGAGACAAAATAATTGTTGAACTAAAGAAATTTAAATTAAAATACTTTTTAAATATAAACCAAGTGTTAAAAATGTTTGAAGAAATATCCTCCACTATGCACTTAGGGTAGATATAGTCGTGCGTTTGTCAATTTGTGTTTATAACAAGAGAACTTTGTTTCGCGGTTCGCTTAATTATTTTAAAGAAAATTTTATCTTATACCTATATTATCATAAAAATATTTGCATTCTGAAAGATATTTTTATTTACGAAAAAAAAGACCAATTTTACATCTTGACGAGGTTATCGAAATGAGGAATTATGGTACTGTGTGCTTCTTTACTATGAGAATGTGTTACGTAATTGTATTATGTTATGTTATTTGACTTGATTTCTTTAATTTTTTTTAATTTTTTTTGCAAGATTAATATCAAGTTTTAAAAACTATTTTCTTCAGGATGCGTTTGTTTTCCAAACGTACACTATTCTTCCTCCATTTTTTCGTCCGTATGTCAGAACATCATAATTTTTTTCACTTTCGGACCGAGAGTGAAAAAACAAAAAACTTTAAATTACTTGAACAATTAGAAATGAGGAAAAACCATTTTTTTAAAGTACACTTCCTCAATACATCGAACTTGAGAATGAAGTTTTCGAGTCCATCTCATGGAATATCATTGAATAAACCTTTTGAAATACTAGCCAAAATGTCCAGTAATGGATTTTGATGCTGCTCTCTTTCATGAAATATGTGTCTTCAAAAGACATGTACCGTCTCTCCTTCTAACTTTGTCGTCACATACGTCATACAAAGATCAGGATAACAGTATTTAATAAGTACTTTGGTACTTTATTTCAGCAAACTTGCATTATTGAATTAAAAAGATAGGTACAACTTAGTTATTTGATTTACACCTTTGAAAGATATACTAGGCGATATATTACATAGTGCGAAATAATATTAGTATTTATAAATAGCTCAATAGAAATTCTCCAAACTCTTCAAATTTAAATTTTTTAGACTTAGTTAAATGTACAAGGAGTTGTCGTAGGACGAGTTCTGCTTCGCAGGTTTATTTCATATTCTAATTTGAATCGAATAACCATTCAATTACTAGTCAATTTTGAAAAATAATCGATACTATCACAGTTTTTTTGGCTCGTTCTATCACGGTAGTTTATTAACTTGTACTGAGCTTGAAGCGACCCACTTGCGAATCAGTGCGCAGTAGTGGGATGTACTCGTATGAATTATGATTAATTTAAAAAATGGTTATTCCACAGTCAATATTAAGTTCCAAATTACAAGGTCGAATTACGTTGTCATCGGTAGTTCAATTTTACAATAGAAAGGATAACACTTGAAGCACTCTGTTGATCTGAAATTCCTCGTTACGTTCTTAATGATATTTCACTTTAATCTGATATCGGCATATTTGTAAACTAGAAATAAATCCAGTATTTTGTTTCGATTCAGTTTCCTCTTATAATTACCTACTATGAGATATGTGAATTTATATATATATATATATATATATATATATATATATATATATATTTATATATGTTGGTAATTTTATGTCGAACTTTTCTTAGTTTTCTCTAAAATTTGTCTTCCTAAGTTATAACAGAAATGGTGGAAATGATAAACGTGCCAGTCAAATTCTTAATGATTTACTACATCTTTTTAGTAAACGTCTATACATATAATAAAACTGAAGAATTGACTTGTCTATCCATTGAAGATATTTATGAAAAAAATATTTAAAGCACATGATAAAAGTAAGAAAAGTCAAAAATGTTATATTTAGTTGTTTTTTTCAGAGTTTGTTTGAACACATATCACGTAAATACAACTAACTCAAGTTTAAGAACATAGAGACTAACTTGAGTTAACAACATTTAAATGGAATCGGTTAATTCAATCAAAAAATACGTGAATTACACATTTTCGAAAATACTTTTACATTGTATTAACAATGCAATAACAAAGAAGTGGCTAGCTACTCGACGCGTAATAATTACATAAATATATAATGTATTTATGTGCCTCATTTGATGGCATTATGTGTTTTTTGAATCGCACAATGAAATTTCCCACCTGAACATGCATTGGCGAAATGGGCATGGATAGGGGTAAATTTTGGAGTGGTGCATGAGAGAATGGTGCTTAAGTAAGCAATCTAAATACAGGCAGACGCATTAGGGCAAACGTCGTTGATCGTCTTCTACATAAAAAGTTTTCGATGTTGTTTACATTCTATATTTTCGACATTTGTTTACAATTCGAATCTGCTATAAAAAATTGTAATTACTTTGGTGGGCTTAGTAGAAGGCTGTGACCTACTTTATTATTTGTATATGTAATAACGCGGTAGAATTTGTCTGTCTGTAAATTAGGGGTATTTACAAATAAATTTTTCACTCACCAAAACTGTTTGCAAATAATTCACTCCATCAGGAGACGTCTGAATTTAATATCTTCAAGATTAATTCGACTACGTTGCATTAGTACAACCTCAATCAAGAAATGCCTAGCTACTCGACGGGTAGTAATTAATTAAATTAAATGTATAATGTGTCCATGTAACCAATAGATGGCATCATATGTATTTTAAATTGGGCAATACATTTTTCATTCAGATATACATTAGCTAAATGGGAGTGACCAGATTTGAAGTACGGAATAGCTTGAAAAAAGAAAGTACTTAAAAATGCAACTCGAAATCGGGTTGTAGTCTACCGTACATTTTCAATGTTGTATATTTTCGGTGTAAAGTTCCTTTATTTTTTTATTGGTTTCAAATTTTAATCTAATGTCTAGATTTATAATTCAGTTGCTTTGATAGGTATAGTACAAGGCTGTATCAATTTGACTATTATGTAGTTTATCGTCTATACATATAATAAACTATAGAATTAACATGACTATACAGTTAATGTATATACGAAAAAAATACTTAGTGGAATAAAACAAAAGTATTTAAAAAAAATTGTGCGTGTCAGCTCCGACGCGCCACTGTAGTTACTCCTTGCTTACGATTATCTTGGAATGTATAAAATAGGTAACACTATATATAAATATCAATATCATCTATCTATATATCTCTTACCGTTAAGGCAGCGTTCATAAGAAACGTATTCGGTCGACTGTGTTTTTCGTTGACTTACGCTGCAAAACTAGTCTCCATTAATTTTTTTTGACGGGTTAATATACAACCTATGTCCATCCTAAAGGTCCTTTCAAAATATTAGTGAAATAATTATTGAAATTGGATGAATAATTTCGAAGATTACCTCCTACATCCAAACTTCTAAAATTTAACTTTTTTATAAAATACGAACATTTTTAATGGTATAATATACAACCTATGTCCATCCTGAAGGTCTTTTCAAAATTTTGGTGAAAGGATTTTTGAAATCGGAAGAGTAGTTTTGGAGATTATCTCCTACATTCAAACTCACAAAATTTAACTTTTTTATAATTTGTGAAAATGTTTTTAACGGGATATTATCTATATCTATACTAATGATTCTTTCTATATATTGGTGAAATAATTATTGAAATCGGTTGAGTAGTTTCGGAGATTACCTCCTACATACAAACCCACAAACTGTTACACTCAGAAAACTTCATACTGGGCATTTGTTCGTACATCACCGAGGAACTGCTAAAAGTATTTCGATGAAGTTTTCACTGGTAAATTCTATTGGAACACAAAGATTCTATTTTATTGCAATGTATTAAATAAAAAGAAGACATGGCAATTTAATATTAAATACAAAGTGTCCTTAAAAAAGTTTACTTTTACAATTATTGCAATAGATGGAATTATGTGAATTATTAGTTATACATGTTATCGCACACAGTGATTATGTGTTCTTGATAATTTGAATAAATAGTTTTATTAAAAAGTTGATCGATTCTATTAAGCTAAGATTACGGTTTATTTACATATTTGAACCTTCAGTATAGTCCACAGTCATGTTAATTCTATAGTTTATTATATGTATAGACGATAAAGTACGTAATAATCATGTTTATTCGAATATTGTCACGAATTATTTATCGTTACTAAGAAGGTATCGTTTAATATATATTCGAAATAATAAACATAAAAAGTTTTTGGTACTCATTAAGTTTTCTTCAGCAACGCCTTTCCGTTTCCTAATTAAAAAAAGTTTCCTAATTAAAAAAACGTTTCCTAATTAAAAAAAATATTAAATTATGGCCACTAGTTTATTTTAAGTAAATTTTCGTAATTCTTTAAAACAATCTCGATATGAAAAATCTCCAATGGTCAACCGAAATAAATAAATGCACCAAAAAGTAATGAATTTTGCTTGATAGCATGGCCTATAATTAATTAACTGTTATAATTAAATACTTCAATTTTAAATATTAAATATATTTGGCGTTAATGTTGTAGAAATTCATTATTCGCAATTAAATTAAACTACGTGATGTAATACTACATTTTAGCAAAGGTTTTTGCTAAGTTCCCACCTGAAGATGTTGTAATACAACGAAACCTAGGTCGTAGTAAAGAAGTTAAAGAAAGTAGAAATAATACTATATCACGTAGTTTCATTTAATTGTGACTTAAATTTTACCTGAACTATCATTTCGTCCGCATAATAATCTTATATCAATAAATTAATAATTACTTCTCATAAATGCAAATGGCTAAGCTGGGGCATGTTCTAATAGTGTATTGTAATTACCACTGTTAAGTTTTATTATGTTACCCGAGACATCATCGTACCGGTATTACTAGGCTCTAGGTGCAGGATTAGCTCGCTCTCTATTACATTGATTATTATTAAGAGATAGACCTACGAGAAAGGTAGGACACCTTTGTATCTACTTTTAAAGTAATTTACACGTCAATTTTCAAAAATATGAATTTTTGAACTTGGCCCATTCACGCAATATATAATTTAAAATGCAACTTCGTGCCATCTTTCATTCAATTCCATTTGCAATTATTAAACTGTATTAGTAATTATTAAAAAAGATGTTTAGATGCATTTAAATTTTTGTGATAATATAATAACAATTAATATTTCCTAACATACTCGTATTTCTAAAATAGCTAATACTAGTGGTATAAGTAGACTTCATTTACACCTGACCGTTTTACGGTGGCCAGCTCTTTGTGAATCTAATTTATATTTTGTGATACTTAATTTTATCACTACATTTAATCCGTTTATTCTATATAGAAAGGAGTTATGAGTAAAAATCTAAAAATTAATAATTTATTTAAAGTTAATTCAGTTCATATTTATGTGATTATATTCCATTATGACAAAAGCTTTTACAAATGCGCTGGCACTCATTTTGCTCTGGGCCCCGTAATCCAAGAAAAATGCAGCCTTAATACCTTGTTAAAGCTAGGTGTACAATATATCCTATTCGTTTTTTAGATTAATCGTTATGTAATTGTTTAAAAAATGTTTGCTCTATACATTGAACTACGCACTGAAGCAAGTGCTTTACGTTTGTAAAATAATATGTACCTACATTTTAAAGTATAAAACACGTTTTATTTTAATACCATGCTAATAAATAAGAAATTTTCAATGAATTTTATTTGTACCGTTATAATTTTTACCGTTAGTATTTTTAATACCGTTAGTATTTTATAAGCCAAACTTGTTATTTTTTTTTTAATTTCGTTTCCGAAAACATAACTCGTATTTCTAACTAAACATTACACGAAGCCAGAAAGACAGTTTAATTCGGCTTAAAGTTTTTAAAACTGCAAACTTCTTTTAACACTAATTGCGGTTAAATTTTCAAGTTTCACATCTAACATGTATAGCTATAGAAATGAAATGCATTATTACTACGTTTTTTTTTATTTATAAAATTCTTGGCCTATGTAATTAATAACTATTATTAAAATTAGATAATTTTTTTTAGATTATCCGGATGTGAAGTCCGTATCTAAAAAAGATACCATAACAGATTTATCAAAATTTTAGTGAATAAAAAGTATGTAAGTAGTAAAACTACATACAAACAAGGTGTTTAAAGAAATGTTAAATCAAATTCTATATTTATTTCTTAAAATTACGATTTAGTAACATTGATTATGTTGGTTACTAGAACATTGTAAAGTTTGGGTAGAATATATTTTCAATGTTTCAACCTTTAAAATTAATTAAACATTTTTTCAAAGGTTTTCGTGTTAATTCATTTCTGTATGATAAATATGAAAGTTATAAACAATATTCCGTAGTAAAAACTCTTACAAACATATTGTTTATTGGTGAAAAATTATCGTTTTATTTGCATTTATAATTGAAAACAATACAATTACCTTCGTTCAAATTGTCTCAGAATATCTCAACTCTATAAAGAAGCAATGAAGTTCGGAAAACCTCCGTCTCTAGTATCATCGTTAACTTGAAGTAAACTAAGCATGAGCTAATCCAGAATTGCATTTACGTATAAATTTTGATGCAGCGTATTTCTGTTCTTGCATGGAGCATCGGAATATTTAGAGCTTACGCAACTTATACAACAATATTTTTAATAGCTTTCTTTAATTGTTAAGTCTGCTTTATGTCCAATATTTGTTTGAAACTTTTCACATATTTTAAGTATTATTGCACGTTTATATTTATAAATTTATTCTCACAAGAACTAAATTACATCCACTAAAGTAACCTAAGATTTATATTTTTCACGTCCAAACTATATTCGAAATCCACAATGGTACCGAAACCGCCGAAAGCCATCAAGTCCATGAAAGCAGTGGGCAAGCCGATGAAGGAAAAGAAAACAATAATGAAGGGGGATAAGAAGAAGCGCGTAAGAAGGAAGGAGAGATATTCTCTCTAAATCTATAAGGTTCTGAAGCAAGTGAATCCTGACGTCGGAATCTCGAAAAACGCCATGAATAAAATGAACAACTTCGTTAACGATATCTTCGAACGTACTTCGAAAGTTGGAGACTTACAACAAACGATGTACGATTGAAACTAAAGAGATACAGAGGGCGGTGGGGCTTATGCTGCCAGGAGAATTAACCAAACACACCGTTAGCGAAAGGGCGGAAGTGGTTACCAAGTAAATGAGTACAATGCCCGACAAGTAGGAGTAGTGTCACTGATATAACGATTCCATAATCCTTCACACCCCTACGCGATGATAGCAATTTAGTATGTCATATTTAGTTAATAAATGTATTAAAACGTATTTCAAAATGAATCTACACTTTATTTTAAGAATATTGTCTAAACATTAAGATAAATTAATACAATGACTGAATTATTGTCTGCGAAGGCTATTCACGTTTTTTGTTGTCTCCCATTTGTCTTCCGTATTAACAGTGATTTTTTATGATGATATTTAATTTTGTTTCTGACCTATTTACAATAGATTCATAATTAGCAATTAAGCTGATTCTAAACTTGAGAATAATCATTTTATTCAACTCTGGAAGCTGTGCTATGCAAATGTGCAAAAATGTAAAATATTTCCCAATCATTTTTCTCCGATATAATATTATTTTAAGTGAGGGTTTAATTTAACTATTAAGGGAAAAATACGAATAATTTCATTTAATTCAGAATTTTTCACTATTTCCGTTTTTTGTATCCCATCTTCTTATGTGCCGTTTTGTATTATTGTATACTATTTAGTTTTAGTTCGGGTTTTTCATAAAATATTTTAGGAGTGTTTCATTAAAATTGTGTCAATCTTATATTAAACACATTTATATAACTTTTATGAAGAAAACATAGCTATCGATTTATAAATTATTTTTAAAACGAGGTAAAATAATATTATGTCAGATAATTAAAACAATGAAAAAAAACGTTCAAGTGTGGCTCAAACATATTTCGTTATGGCAAACAATTAAATTATATAATGTAATCAAAACTCCGATGAATCAGAAATAATTAAAATAAAATTATTTATTACAATACATATAATACAATTTATATTTTATTGCAAAAAAATTGAGTTCTTAAATATGCCTGAACTTATTTATTGAGAAATTGGTTATATAATACCGTAAAAATCATTTTATGTCACTAAACACAACAAATATTTCAAATTATATGATTTCCGAATTTACGTGCACGTTTTTTACTTACTTCATCAATCTTGTTAGATGACTTAGTTGTTATTATCAGTGACTAATAATGTATTGGGAAACAATAAGTATTTATTTTTAAAGTTACATGAAGAAAAGAAAACACGAAAGAAATATAGTTCAACAGAAAAATAGATTATTCGTTCAATTATAAATAATTCACTATTGGATGTAAAAACGATAGATAAACCAAGGCATAAATTCTAATTGTAACGAAAAAATTGGAAAGAGACTACGAACTTACATATATTGTAATCGATACAGTGCATAATCAATTAATTTATAAACTAAAGCCATGAAACTATGAATAAAAATTCTCGTACATTTTGCTATGGACTTACTCAATTTATGGTTAGTTAGCGTAACAAGGGTGCAATAAATTGGTTTTCCTCTAATGTTACTGGAGGTAGTAAGCTACCAGCTTGATAGGTTATAAGCATCATCTTATTGCATAAGTAAATAATGGGGTCGGTCATCTTATTGCATGAGTAAATAATGGGGTCGGTTAAAAAAACTATACAATATTCATTAATGTACAATAAGTAAAAAAAGAATCTAGCGATTACTTTTATAAACTAAGGTTAATAATGGGCATTATAAGCAATATTGATAAAATAATTTAATTATAAATAATACTCACATTATACCAATTAAATACTGTGGACAAACTTTCATGATAATATGTATTTAAATTTGTTTCTGTGCGTAAATTTAACTTATTGCTACAGAATAATACACATTTGTTTTATAGAATACTACATATGTTCGAACTTGTCGAATAATGTACGTCATCTTATTTAGTTTTAATCTTACGTTGATTTCGTTATACGTCATTTGCGCCTTATGAAAACTAACCTTAAATTTTTTAAACCACTTCACATTTTGTTTATATTTTATTTTTGTATAACTGTACGACCAATCAAAATTAACGTAAAATAAGCTTTCCTTATTATCGAATATTTTAATCATGTTTGGAAATGTCAATACGTATATTTAGCATTAATAAAAAAAAATAATTGAAGAGATGGAATAAATTTAATTCAAAGCGGTCATGAAATATGGAAATCCTTTAAAAACCAAGTCAATTGCGATGGAATGTTATGAAGAATGTCATAGTCTTTTTTCGTAAAAGGCATAACTGGAGTTATATTTTAATTCAGTACTGTGTAGTGTTAAACCGGCCAAAAATAAAAGTCATGTAAAAATCTCTTAATTTTTTTTAGAAAATCGCTTTAAGGCATTAAACGATTTACGAAATATACAATGAAGGCGTGTGCCAAATGCATTAAGTAATTTTTGCATTTCATAAAAACTTTTCGCGAACACAGAATCTTCTTTATATAAGATACAAATTAGTTTGCAGGGATAGTAGGCTGAATTGCAAAACGGCTGACAAATGACTGACTCTATCTGAATTTTCTTTTTTTTTCTTTTGAAAGACTCAAACTAAAATGGATAAAAATTTTAAATTTTCCAACATTCTACTTTTATTTTTAATGTGTGCTTCTATGTAAATATTCTTGATAAATTAGAGTATGGTTTTATTAGTTTCCACTTGTATTCTACTACACTGTGTCTTAAAAATATTATGTTTACCTTCACTAATAAAGGTTATCGTAACTTTAGCCAGAAAAATGAACAATTTTTAAATTCCCTAATATTTGTTTAAAGAATGGTTCATTTAGTTCTCGCATTACAATATTAAATGAAAGAAGAAAAAACAAAATCGCCTTTCTGAAAAATCTAATTACTTGGAAACAAATTAAGTATCTTATAAATCAAACATATTTTTGTAATATTTCAATGGTTTTCATTATAAATATGAAAATATTCATATTATATTTTTGAGGGTTATGAGCTTTTGTCATGCCCAAACACTGGATAAGTTCGTAAATCATATTATACAACAAAGATTAACTATATATAATAAATGTACGTATGAAAAGTTTTACAAATATACCCCGTATTTGTAATTTTTTTAGTTTTGATTTAAGGACCAAATATCAGCTAAAGACTAAATTTTGTATTTATAGATGTATATATATATATATATATATATATATATATATGCAATAAATAACAAAACTTGTACATATAAATAAACAAAATACATAACAGATATTACTAAATAAGTTAATCAAAAATTTAATCCGATTGTATTAACGACACACAGTGAGGACATTTCGGAGCAGAGAATTAGGTTTTGAGACATATTCAATGATAACATATGTATATTTACTTTCCTTTCGGGAGAACGAATCAGCTAAGTTGTTTTTTTTCAAGTGGATCGGTCGGTTCTGAATTTTTTGCAAAACTTCTGTACATTTATAAAGGGCGGTTTTATTACTATGAGGTCAATTGCTTACAACCAACCGAAGTACCAGTAAGTTCTTTGATTTATGTTCTTTTTTTAAATGACAATATATTTAAAGTAAAATAACAAGACAGGAGAAATTAGATGTTGAGACTTATTCGATGGCAACATATGTATATTTATTTTCCCGTCGAAATGACGATCCAATTAAGTTTTTTTTACAAGTGGATCAGTTATTTCCATATTTATTTGCAAACTTTATGTACAAACCTTATATAAAGGAAAATTGTATTGCTATGAATGCAATATCTTACAAATAGACAAAATACTAGGAAACGAGTAAAAAAGGTATTGAAATATTATTTTGCATATAAATGTCATGCCATCTTTTGTGGGAACTTATATTAGCACTTAATTTTGTCGTTCGACATTATCTTCTCATATACGTAAATACAGTTTAAACGTACTTACCTAAAAAAGTTAATATTAGTTAACAAAGCTAATTTTATTTCAAGTTTTATTCCGATCGAAATATGGCTCCCGGAGTATCTATGTATTCCGTAATATTGCTTCTGAAATAATAAAAATTTCATGAGAAAATAAAACTAAGTTATTTTGAAATTTAATTTCCACAGTGAATCAAAAAATTACTGTTTGTCTTTCCTAATTTCACTTACTTGTGTTTTATTGTTGAAAAAATATTAAATGTATATCATTTACGTAAAATTATGAGCTTAAGTAACTTACAGCAACCAAAAAACTACATTCACTTGGTTTTTATTATTCATTTATATATTTCTCGGAAATCCTGTGCTCAACTTAGAGATTACTAAAAGCGTAAATAATAGATATTTGGAATAACATAAAAACAAATGGTTATGAAGCAAAGTCGAATAGGACATAAAAACACAGCAATTCGAATAAATACCATCTAGCGATCAGTCATGAATTACCAAGCAGCACTATGACCCCATTTCTGAAGTGGTCAATGAAACAGACAAAAATATCTATACTGGGTGCATCCCGCAATATGGCGTTGAAAAATGTGAACGCATGAAAAACAGGTAAACGTTATAGGATACTCCTGTGCGCTATAAACAGGTAAAATAAATTATAACATCGTCCTCTTATGTAGCAGCAAAGTGCAAAAAGCAATACCAAATTCAATATCAAATGATTAATAATTTTATAATAACCTTATTAATTGTGTCTCTCACCAACAGGACATTAAAACCCAGAGGTCATTTTCAAAAGAATTTTGTATGTATGTAATATTTAAAATACCAATGAAAAAAAAATTTGAATCTGTAAATTGTTATGCAGGAATAAAGATAAAGGACTCTTTGTTTTATGATATTTATAAAATATTTGATAAATAATCCAAATCTATTTAGGATCGTAAACCCGTTTAGTAATGACTCCATTTTAAAACTGACTATTCAATCGAGTAAATTGTACATGAGAATTTAAGACATCTATATTTGTATAGTTGGCGTCATTTCTTGTGAAAAGCGTAAAGTGTATCCGTGTAAAATAATGAAGTTATATAAAAAAATTATTGAATGCATTTATTTACGATGAAACGTGAATTAGAATATTTGTAAATAATTGTTATTTACAAATATATGTGTTATCAGTTATAACTTCAAAACACTTAGTTGATTAAAACATCTGTGAAATATTTATCAAACATTTAAAAATATATGAGTTAAACGCTATAGACTCCAACGTAATATTAAGTCGGTATAACGTTAAAATAGCTCACTGTCATAACTAAAAATAGTTTTAAATCATTCACAAACAGAAGGAAGCCAACAGTGTTCACAACTGAAGGCAAGTCGTTTATCATAAAGAGAAACGGAAATGGACTTAAATTACTAGCTTTACTGGTTCCTATTTATGTAACCTGAGGCCGAAATTTTAAATTTCCGGAAAAGAAGCATTGTGTACAAACTCGAAGAATAATTAATAAATAATTTTACTAGAAAAAAGATATTCCAGCCTCCAACAATTTTGCTAGTAGAATATCATTTTCGATTAGATCAAATTCCTTTTTTCAAATAAAAATAGGTTACACCTACTTGACAATCTCGAAGCAATTCCCCAGCCATATAATCCAGAAAATTAGTGAGATTAGTGATGATGGAACGCTACTGATATAGAAAGATAAATATCTCTGCGTCGAATATAAAGTTTCAATTAAAGTCATAATTATGAAAAAAAATCATAAAATCTATGCTTCAATATAAAATTAAAACCAAATGTTAAAACTTACCATGCTCAAATGAATTAACGGAAAATTTCCTTTTTTGAATAACTGTTTTGACGTATAAAAATCCTCCAATTTCTTTTTCTGTTAAACACAACATTATAATTAACCATAAGTAGGCTAAATAATTAGTTTCATTTCCAGTATACTTTTAATAATAGTTCAATACTTTCAGTATTGAAGTAATATTTTATGTATTTAATATAGTTAAAGTTTTCAGAATATCGAATCGGAATTTTATGTTAGCTTTGGGAATATTTATATTATGAACGTGTAATAGGAGCATGCTGATATCGTATAAAACAATTTTTCGAGGTCATTCCAGATTAAATAGTGAATATTGGAATACCGCACGCGGGACTACATCAGCATCGGAAATTTATTATGATTAAAATTCTGTTTACTACACAGTCCCCGTTAATAAATAGAATCGATGTCAATTTGAGATAGCTAGCTTTGTAGTTTAACAAACTTTTGAAAAAATATTTAGATCGGTAAAAAAACAGTTCGTGCGCCGAACATTCTTTAATAGATAGTAATAATAACCCACAATTAAATGAAACTACGTGATGTAGTATTATTTCTACTTTCTTTATGTTCTTTACCACGACCTAAGTTTCGTTGTATTACAACATCTTCAGGTGGGCTCTCGGCTTCAGGTCGTGGTAAAGAACTTAAAGAAAGTAGAAATAATACATAGTTTCATTTAATTGTGAATAATTAATTTCTACAAAATTAACGCCAAATATATTCAAGAGTAACAATAATCATTAAAAGAATAATTTTCCTGTGTTAAAATTATTATCAAAACGGGCTCAGAGTTATAACTTCTATGAAGTGATTACTTAAAATACTGTTTACCATTTTCTAACATATTGCTTTGGTGAATGAAGAATGACATCTGATGATCGATGGCCACAGTCTCCATTCAATTCTGTGATTGTGTTTAATATTAATTTCATACTTCCTTATGTTTATCCTCTTTATTTATTACTTTGTACGGAAATCATTACAAGCACTTTTGTCCATCACTTTATAATTCTGTGGTACATCTTCAAATTTAACTATGCTTAAATCCGAGAATCACCTAATTTGTTCGCATACTAGGCCTCACAGTAAATAATATGATGTTTCCGTATATTTTTAACTTTTTCCTACTTTCTATAATAGTATTTAAATATACAGCTAAAAATACAGTTATATAATGAAGACAATAATTATACTGAATACTAAAGAAAATAAACAAAAATATAAAGAAAAGAAATTTCGCGTACGAAATTATTGAAGCAGTGAGAATTAGTGAAGCAATTTTGTTACAAATTGCGCAATCAGTAGGTCTCCCATCGTCTACCACATAAGTTACGAATCAAAAATTTTTCTTCTTTAAGATTTTATATTTGACGTTATCATATTTACTCAAAACATTGCGTATAAATGGAGCTTGCTGTATTATGGTCTACATGTATTTGTAGAGCTTGCTAATCAAACTACGAACATTTATAGTTTCACCATGTCCGTGGATCTATCTGTGTGTATATCATAGCCGTTTTACTTGCAGATTATTAGGGTCATAAACTTAAAATTTAACATAGTTATATATTCTTTTATGAAACTTACAAAGCTATGAAAATCTTTTAAATAATTTTGTTCACAGATACCTTACTTAAATTTAAAAGGAAAAACTTTTAAAGTTTTCTTGGCATATCTCATTAATTAAGGAATAGTTTAACAGGTCTATTATAAATATTAGGATTATGACATGAAAACTTTTTGATACACAATTATTTTAAGAATTTGGTAGTTCCTGGGCAGTATTTTGATATGTTTTCTTTTCGGAATATGTTGAACAAATTTCTTAAATTATCCTCTCTAGTACCTGGTAATTGTAGGTCTTTAGGGACACCAATTTTACAGAGTTTATCATGAACAATAATTTTGCGCATGTTGATTTTCGATTAAAGCGGTGAGGTTCACATACCATTTTTAAGTTCTTAGCAAAATATACTATATACGGTTATCCCATATATGTATATGTGACGGTGTTAATTTTTTATTACTGAAAAATATCGATTTTTTATACTTCATGCATTATGCTGCTCCTCGAGATAAAACGCAACCTAAATATTTATTTTGATTTTGATTGAGCGATGAAACTTATACATCTACAATAATAATCGAATATAGAGAACCTTTATGTTTTTATTACTGTAAGACTCCTAACAATTATTTAAACTAAATAAAGGTAACTGACATATAGAAAATTAAATACTTCATGCCAGCAGTAACGTAATTAAGTTACGGTAATTAAATTGTTGAGGGAACTGTGGGTAAATTTTGGAATGCCAACTATTAATAACATATTAATGTGTCGGGCATTAACAAGTAGGTAAAATCGTCTTCTTAAGTACTTTCGCAGAACGTGAATGTTAAATTGTATATGAGGCCATTAAGACGCCGTCTGAATATTTAAATGCTTCAGATCTAAGCTTGTTTTAAATTAATGAATATGGTATTTATAGTAGTGTCTAGATGTTATGAGTATTAAGCAAGTAGCTTGGAGCAAACACAGAAAAAGCTTTTGAAATTTATATAACTTATCATGAACCAATCTAGCAAAAAATTAAAATAAAAAATTGATAATTATAAATTTTCAAAAAACTGTTTATATTGTTTTCGAAGCATTATAAAATTTGTAATTAAATCAAACTTTTTATTTCAATTTGGGGCTACGCTAATAATAGCTTTATCAATGATTTTTTCTTTTGGTGACTTAGATAACTTAATTATTTTAGTTTAATTGGGAAAATATTATTTTTAAATGATGTAAAAATATCTATTTAATATGTTAAGTGCACATATGCAAGCTTAGAAGATAATTTATATAAACGCGCACTTCAATTTATGAAGTGAACTATATGATATGATGTGAAACAAATTTTCTATACTCCACGAGAAGAATATGACTTCAAAACTATTCGTTCTAATTCACAAAAATAGTCCCCTCGTAAGTTATCGTTGCTTTTAATTCCAACTCTGTGATAATTAAAACAAATATTTGTCTATTGAAAACTCCAGAAAATGACATTTGGATTACAATAAATAAAGCTGCATGTGATCCAAAGGAAATGGTACGCTCAAGGGAAGTGAGATTTTTATAATTAATTAAGTCCGTTACAGCTTAATAAAAATGATGTATCATATATTAACTTGTTCACGCTTTCTATTGCGTCATCTTTTTGTATTTATTTGGATGTGCTTTCATCTTTAACATGTTTTTCAATCTTTTATCTTACCCATTGAAATAATATAATCTCATTAAAGATGTTTCAAAGAAATTAAGGAAAAGCTTTCCGCACGATTATTGTGCCAATAATTTCAATATATCTACGTTACGTTTGAAAATCGAAATTGAGACTTTTTAGAAAATATTATAGTTCATGTGTACCATGAGAGTAAAGACTACGAAAAAAGTTAATGAATGTATCGCGGATTACAAAAATTTAACTAATCACCACAACTCTGCTCAAGCCATGGTAATTACGTTTCTGTAAATTTCAGCATGTTCAGACCTTTTATATTTCATATTATTAGTACATTCGCTCCATGCGATGAACGGAAAACATTAAATTGATTCAAATTCTTATAAAATCTTTAAACCAACAAAAAATTAACCACTACCTAAATCTTTCCTTGAATAGGCACTCAAAGGAGTATTTAGGCCAAAGAAGGTTTGTTAAATAATTTATACTTGAAGGTTTTTGTTCTCAGCCATTAAAGCTATGTTGATATATTGTTTACGATTTCGATACAAAGAAACAATATCTGTATGGACTAGGTCTGTGTGTTACTATACAAAAATATCAAGGTAAAACATTGGAAATAAAGCAATAATTCATATCCCTTACTTAGTTTGCCAAACTTTGTAATAATTTTCAGTCTAGCTGAATAAAATATTTTCTTTTCAGAGTTCCGTATTTTAAAAGGTATGGAAGAAGATGGAATCCTTTATAAAATAATTCATCTGTCCGTCTCTCGTAACAGTTTCCCTCAGATATCATTGGTTTTAGAAACTTGGAAGTTTTAATAAGTTAAGCTCGAAAATATTTACATGGAAAATATCAAGAGGCAAGCCCATGATTTTTATTTTTGGAGTTTACTCTTTAAGAATCGATTTTCATATATAGCGCACAGTATAGTTTTATGAGGAATAAAACTCAGAAGTTCAGGGCATACAAAGTTCAGAGCGTTAAAAAAAAGTGTAATCGTTAGGTGGCCTCTCCGCGCAACATATTTGCGTATCTTTAGATCTTGAGATATCAATATGTTTATTAACATTAGCATTTTTATGGCATAATCGCAATGACGGAGTATGACACACATAGTTTACTATCGTTCGGTTATATCAAGATGTAGTCATTAACTGTAATTATGTGTGAATATGTGGTGTCTTCTATCCTACAAAATTAAACAGTTTTTTTTCATTTTAACTCCTAAGTCTGTCGTTACTAAATATATTTAATTTTGTTGTGTAACTTTGAGCTTGTTCATTCGTGCTTTATTTGAAAATAATTATATTGTCGGCATTTTTTAATAAAGAATTTTCCATTATGACATATATATACATATATATATATATATATATATATATATATATATATATATATATATATATTTTATACATTCCAAGACAATCGTACGTAAGGAGTAAACTCCAGTCACGCGTCGGAGCTGACACGCACAATTTTTTTTTTAATTTCATATGTTGATTTATTACTAGGTCTTTCTAGGTTCTTAATCGTGTTTTCAATATTAAACAATCACAGTAATAACCTTCTGTTTTTATAAATGATAAGTTCGTTTGAGTAGTCAATCGATGGCCTGATAAATATTTACTTGGAATCCAGATTCATGTAATTGGTTATCTTTTACAACCTTTGCATTCGTTTTTAACATGCATTTTTGGTTAGTTTAATTTTATCGGATAGACTTTAAACATAAAATTTTAAAAAATAGTTAAAGTTGTACCTAAGTGTAAGTATAGATGAATGAAAAAATGTAAATGGTCGTTGTGTTTTTTTATGTTTAGTTATAAGCCCCATAGATAAGAACGCTACTATTTGCAAATTGAAGGGTACTAGATGGGCAATTCGAAGAATTCTTAATTTATTATAGTAGTAGAAATATAACGAAAAAGGTAATTTATGTTTTTTTTTAAATAACCGTTAATATGCATTAGATAACGAAAAACGAGAGAGTTTATGGATATTTGAAGCGATTTCCATTCGAAAATATCTTTACCGACATTACAATAAGCTATTCTACCTGAAATATTCATCGCCCACGTTAATCGGCATAGTTCCACTTCCGCCCTATGTCCCGGGTACATATCTTTGTTTTGCTTATTACGGTATCTATCGACTCATTTCAATTTTTCAAACTTCTTGCTCTGTGATTTCAGCAACGTAAACGTCATGAATTTATGAGAATAATTATGGACTAAGGTGACTACAAACTATTCCTAATTCTCAAACCTAGTGAGCATTTAACCTTTTTTAATAGATATTGTATAAATTTCAATATACTACGAGCAAGAGAGTTTTATTCAAATTGGATGGTAACGCATTGCTATGTGCAGTTGAAGTCGACACGCCATCACGCATCGCATTACTTCCCATGTAAACATTACTCTAACCAAAAACGACATTGATTACTTAACTTATATAATACGGCCCAAATAGTGATTTTCTGACAAGTACTCGTGAAGTTAAGTTTAACTATAAATTATAATGGAAAAACAATTCTCTCATCAGTTTTTTCCATGGAAAGGCAAATCTTACTACTATATGAGACAAGGCGAAATACAGTTTTACAAATACAGTTTTGTCAGATTACCGCTCAGGCTTACTTTGTTCTCTAGCATATTATCATTTTCTTACTATAACCTACACTTGAGTCTTGTGCTGTCTTAGTTCCGTTGCAGATTGCATGGCGTCGCATTTTATTAGTCAACCGGTGACAATTTGCTCTCACCTTCACTAAAGATATAAAAGAGTAGCGTAACAACGAATAAAAACTTGAATTTTATTGAAAACCTATCTCTATTTCAAATAAAAAGTATTTGCAATGTTAATTTCAAGAGTTTATGTTAAAAGTCAGAAAGTAAACATCTGTATTGTATTTCATTCACCTCGTAAGAAAGTTTCATGCTGCTTTTTTTATGAATGATGTAAAATCCATATCATATTATCATATTAATACATCCACGTTTCTAATTATTTAATTAATTATATATTTTATCATCTAAAAATAACAGATTATAAATGAACCAATCGAGACTCCGTATCAAAAAATAAGTTAATAGACATAAGCTGCAATCTACCTTGAAAAAAGTTATTTTTAATATTTATAACTGAGATAAAATTATAAATAACAATTGAAAATATAATCATGTAGTTAAATCAATATTGTAAATTTAATTACAATTCAGAGTAAATATATGAAAATTTATAGAAAAAAAAATGGAAAGTCTAATTTTATAAATGAAAAAAGGCTGAAATATTATTGCCTAACGTAATTGCCTACAGTTATTTACGGTCGACGTACGTATGCCTGTAAATGTTAAATTAGTTACATTTATTCCGGAAATTAGCAATATGAAAAAAGTTTTTGTATTATAACGGTATTAAATTCATTTTAAGAAAATCACATACTGTATTTGCATATAATATCTACGTTTTCAAAATAAGGCGATGAGCATATGAGTATGGATACGAAGTGTGTAATGCATCGATTCCGTGTATTCATCCAATTGATCTGAAGTAAAATTTTACGAAATGTGCTCATAGGTTTTTTCAATTAAAGTTCAATATAAAGGAGATCGATATAGATTGTCTTGGTAATAACAAAATATTAAAAAATCAACAAAAGCCAAATGAAAAACTCGATTTGTCGATCGTTTTAAGTTTTGTGACTATATAACATGATAACTAAATTTTAATACATCCCACTAACAAACTTTAATATATCTCATATAACATAAAAATTCAATTTTTAATTATCACGAAATACATGTCACGCAATATATATCTCAGAAATTTCTAATTTCTTATGGTTACCAGCTAAATGAAACAGTTGATTTTTAAAAACGTATAAAAATATACTCTACGAAAATAAAAACATTATGCACTATTTTTTGCCATCTTAAGGAAGTAACTATTTTCTATTTGACTAAAACCTTGAAAAATAAAGTTTATATGCACACAATTATTTAGGGGAAAAAATTGTCATTAAGTCATATTCATTTAACCGTCATCATGACGGTTAAATGAGTATGTTTTAATGACAATTTTTCCCTAAGTAATTTTATAAGGGTTAACTTTATTCAATTAACTTATTTAATATATTTTATTTTTCATTGGGGTAGTATTCCATACAGGTAGTATCTTTGTACTATGCGTACAATGCGTTACATGCGAACACTGTATATTATAAACCAATATGCATGTGTTTTGATTAAATATTACACAGATTTTGCTTCCTAATATTTATGGTCACATTAAGATTTAGTATTGTTGAATTGAAGCGATTTATAAGTTATTATTGATTTTGAAATTTTATTTCTTACATAAATAATGATTAGAATTAATTAATTTATACAATTAAACAATTTATTTAATCGTATTTAAGATTAAGATTTGTTTAGATAAATCTTAATAAGCATTAATAAATCATTTCTTGGATTAGATTATTTTGAAAGCATGATTTCACACAAAAAGTCTTACGAGTCAACTATTTGTAGACAGGCCTCGTTAGGTTGAATACTAATTTATGAATCATTGAAATCACATTCATTTAAAGTTTTTTGAAAAAGTACTGTTTTTTTGTAAAAATACTTTTTAAAATATTTCGTATTGGAAATCAACCATTAAACATTTCAAATCGTAATTTTATATATTAAACAATCGAATTTTATGTACATATATATGTGTGTGTGTGTGTGTGTACATAGTTAATGTTGTTTCATTCAATATGCAACGATTATGCGTTTTATTCCTAGGAATAAATATTATTTGAAACAAATATAATATTTATTTTTTAAAATGGTTATTTTCTAGTAAAATACTGTACGAGAGACCACAAACATTTCGAACACCGTACTTCCTGTTTCAGGATTATTACTCCCTTGTTCATATCATTGCGATCAACTTTTTGCTTAAAAAAGGCTCATCTTTTATCGTAATACAGGGCGAAGAGCTTTTACATAATGCATATGCATTATTGTTCCTTTGGGAAAACTTTTAATCTTTTAAGCTGGAATTAATTATAAATATTAGCATTTACAAGAAAATATCAGTTCCGGAGATATCTTATATTAGAGGAATTACTTTCCCTCTTTCTTTCTACGCATTTTCATGGGATGGCTATTTTTTCACAAATACCCACAGTTTATTACTTTTTGCTTATAATATGTGTGGCAAATGTTATATCATAACATAATTATTCAGATAATGTCTAATGTTGAAAATTATTGAAATCCAAAGTAATGTCGAGTTCAAGAGCACTTCTCCATGTACCAAAGTTAAAATGTGGTTAATTTTAAATTAAATGCTATCAAATTTGAGCTTGTCAATTTTCAATGGAGATAAACGTGTTTTTGACGTAATTTAATGAAGCACGTAAATAAAAAAAGCCCATAGCATCACGAGTGATATACATGCTTTGCAAGAAAAACTTCATGAGAGCATTTTATGACATTTCGAATTTTTGTCTAAAGTAATAACCTAAATGACTTTATATAATTTATTTTAAATCTAATGAATAAATATGTTTTATTTTATGTATTTACTTTATGCCTAAAAGAGTAAATTTTAAATTATATGAATTTCACACAAACCTAAAGTGTTATACAAAATTTAAACAAAAGTTATTCATATCCATTAAATAGTAGTAAAATGTTCAGGAGAAACTGAATAAATAAATTTGTCAGAGGATTGCTGTCAACTCTACTCATGATTGATTCCATAATTATTTCATAATATTCATGTAAGACTGTGTATATGCCAAAATTTATAATGCTAGAATTATTAGAAGTGACCTAATGATGTTGATAACCTGTTACTGAGTGAATGAGTGAATGTCTATATCTCAGAAACTTTTTAGGCCAAGTTAATCAAATTCGATATTCTGCACGTGGACTAGCAGAATAATATGTTGATTCTACATATTAAATAAATCATTCATATTAAATAAAATGCCCTATGTTCATGAGTATTTGTCCCGTGTGTGCTTAAATTTTCAAACGAAATATTTCCAGTTTCGGTAGACTTATTGCAGTGAAATTTGGGATGGGGATATATCTTGTTCTTGATCGATAATTTCATCATCAATCTATATCATAATTTTAGAGATGATGAATCTAGATATAACACAATGTTAAATTGATTTATAATTGTTTGGTTCTTTTGTAGCAAAAAAATATAATTTAACTACTCTATTAGAAAAAAATATTACCGACTAATTTCAAACCAATATAATACAGAGATTCATAAAAAGAAAAAAAAATTGTTTGGAAAATGACCTTCTAAATAATAATAATAAGAAAATTATTTTAATTTACTTATATTTATAGTAAATGACCCACTTATGAAAACTGTATTAAGAGTAATTTTTTTATTATATGCATTTTCTTAGGAAGGCTTTCTCACAAAGTATTTTTAAATATGTTGGTTATACGTCTTATAAATATAACTCTTCATGTTTCGTAAAATATAAAAAAAATCTTCAATACCACAAAGTTTAACAAAAAATATTATTTTTATTTACACAAATATAATCTATCGATTAATGTAGCTAAAATACAATTTTATGAAAAAAATTTCTTTGTTCTCTATATAGTTATTGTGGCCCACTGTGCGGGGTTAATGATTCAATGTCACGTGTCATTGTGAATAAAATATAATAAGTATATTCTTTATGCATATTCTGTTAGATATTCGAATGTATATAAGTCAACCACTTTGTCTGACCAGAAAGGTTAGGTGTTTGAATGTATTTAGGTCATCCATTTTGTCTGATCATAATATTACCAACTTAGTATGACACGCTTTAAATATCACGGGTGCAATAGTGAAAATTTTCTTTTAAAATCAATTACATAACTTTTGAAACTACCTCGAATTAACAAACTCACAAACATTACTTATTTATTATGATGATGTGGATAAAAGAATCAGTGATGCATGTTAAGGAAGTTTACAAATTTTTGCTTATTTGCAGAATTAGTTTTATTTTTTCCAATATAATTTACTACATTGTTTCATCTCTCGGTATACCTTATTATCACGTTTTCTTAATGTCACCTACCCTAAGTTAATTGATAGTAGCATGAATTTAAAAATAAATAGATTAATATATAATTTTAACTTTAATTTTACTTAGTACAGTTAAAGTGCTAATGATTTATAGAAGTTTAGAAGTGGAATATGAAGAAATTTGTCAATATCTTTTAAAGTTTGGTGTAGAGTACAAGACCAGAGATAATATAAGCCAGTAAATACTAACTTCAACAATTTTACTGTCTACGAAATAAAAGTCGGAGAAATCTTATTGCATTTGAATGGTTAATATTTAGGGTGGTTTGAAGCTGGGCGAGTTTACGATGAGTCAAAAATGTACTTACAGAAATAACGAGTCCTTTTCATTAATATGAGAAATTACATTAGCAGAAATAGGTTAAAGAGAAAACTTTGCGTTGATCATCTAAGTATTAGATAAATTTGCGTCACCGATCAGTTACTTGACAGTATTTCAAAGATACTCGGCTCACACTGGAGTCAATCGCACAAAAAATTAGTAGCCGTTCTGGTTATTTATTAAATCATGGGTCCACGTTACATTGTTATATACAATTTTTTTCTGAAAAATAAAAAGTAATTTTATCATTTTGAACGTTCCCGTTATAAATGACCTTTGATTTTAATTGTTTATTTAACAAAGAACTCTGGAGAAAAGGAAAATCGCGTATCAATAGGGTAACAAGACGCACAGTGATTATTCAAGTATCAAAGCGGGCAAGAGAGTGGTTATGTCGAATATAAATATTATTAAAAAAGTCTTCTTTTTACGATTTTCAAATATTAATAATACAGAAGTACTGATTAAATCTATTAAAACATTTTATTTTTAATATATTCCGACATGCTATGTTCCGACATGCTATGTTATAGCAAGAAATTATTATTATGGACCAAACGACATGCATATCTAAATATAAAACTGAAAAATCTGAATACATAAAATAATTTTATTTTATCTTATCACACAATTTGTCATGCACTAAACAATTCTTTCCATAGCTTTTAGGTGCAGAAATATCAAATTAAAAAAGTATCGAACGTAACATTTATTTAATTGCTTATTAAATGTTCGATATTCTATTCATTAAGTTTCACAACGAAACTGTTAACAAATAATTAAATAACATTTTAATTTACATCGGTATCGTTACAGATAGAACAGTCATTGAAACACATTAGGGGCGAGTTTCTTGACTAAGCCAGACTATGCGATACTGGTATTAGTGTCTATGATTTTGAACCTTGTGAAGTCTATTAATATTTTAAATTATTCTAGTAACTTTAATTATTAAATTGTTACCATAAAGTATTCATATTAATGCGCTTTAACTGACTGAAAATAATGATATTCTAATATTTATTTATATTTTGCAATTATCTCGAAAAGCACCAAAATACTTAAATAGTATGTTAAAATAAAATAATCACAAGTTAGTTTATAAATATATAGAAGCATGTTCACTGTGTATTTTTTCATGAATGTCTTAAAAACTACTTAACGGATTTGATTGAACCTTTTCTATTTTATTAGGCATGCTTATAATAATACCATGGTGTTATTCTGACAAATGTAGATAGATGGAAATTAGAATTATTAAGATTACCAACCAACAGTATGACACATATAGTCGTATATAAATATGAAATATTATCCATTTGAAAGCTTAAACCGGTTTTCAGATTTAGAGATAATGGTTGCTTCGTAATTTTAACTTCAGTGTGATTTTCTAAAAAAGACATTAGTTGTTTTTTATTTCTGTTTAATTTATTTTCTTTTCTCATCTTTCTTGATGAAACTGGTTTTATATCTGCGTTAGATTTTCTGATTCGGTAATACTTTGTAATTAAAACTCACTCTCAATATTTTCTTTAGCTACGAAAATTAAAGGTTACAAAACTGGTTTCAAATTCCACATATTTCGGCCCTTATGTGAATATGTCGTTTTATGACTATTCATGTACATGATTTTGTAACATAACAGATTTTTGTCCATAAGGATATTGTCTTGCAATACCGAATGAAATATATGCACTGACATTTTAGCTGAAAATATTGCCGTATTGTGAATAATGTATTATTATAAAAATTTAATGTTATTCATTACTGCCGTAAAACTAAGCTTAGTTTTACTTTAGTTTCACATGCACAACCTTAACTGTTTTGTATTAATTTTTTAATTCCTTTCTATTTTTTTATTCAATCTATTTTTTTATCCAATATCGTCTGTGAAATGCCTTCTTTGTATGCCTTTGTTACAAAATTGTGAAAATAAACTGTTTCTCACATTTGAAGTGCGTTGTTAATAAATATTTACAAAAGTTTTCTGAATATCGTTTTTATAATTTTAATTACTACCACTTTATATTTATTTTGTCCTATCTGACTTTTTCCACTTACATCAATACATTTTTGATACCGCCTTCCATAATAATAATGTATCAATATACAAAATTTTTATTACTAGGAAGAGACTTTTAATATAGAAATGAGCTCACTTAATTTATATATAAGTCAGTATTAATAAAAAATGGCTTCCAGTCTCATTTTTGTATCTAAATATGAAATCTTGGCAAAGTTCTTGTCAGAATCATTTCATTACTTTTGAACATTTATTATTTCCAGGAACAAATTTGAGTGCTGAAGCCTGGAAGACAGGAAATAAAATAAATTAAGGTTGCGATAAAGAAGGTAAGTAAAATAAAAGACAACTTTCCAATTTCGAACTAAATTAAGTGAAAGCTTTTTATTTTGCTGTTTTAATTAAATTAAACTTCTGTGATCACTCAATTTTAGTCACTTTGAAAGGAAAAGTTGAAAACGTGCTGACAAAGTACTTCTCATCTCATAAATATCGCTAGTTCATTCAGTTCATTGTATTTTATTACTCATAATTTTTATTTATCAGCGTTAATGGTCGCTATGTTACACTTTTGGTAAAAGTACATTTTTTTTACTATTCTCCACTACCTGCTAAATCGAAATGCAATGGTCCATTTGAAGGTCATACATACCAAAGTCATATGCATAAAGAATTAAACCAATTGCCCAGGTGATGTCACACTGCTGTTAACTGACGTTAGGCTAGCTGACTTCAGACACAATATTTAATGAAATTTTATGCTAGTGTAATAACGTTGTGTATGGATTTCATGAATAAAAATTTGTTATCTAGCCCATGATGATATTCATGACGATCGAAATATAGACTTCACACTTTTTATTTTTTTGTAGCACGCAAATAAAAGTTTTGTGTAATTAACGACTTAAGAGTACTAACTTTTTTTCAAATATTTTGTTGTTTTTTTTTTCATTTTTACTTCTAAAACCTATAAAAAAACTAAAAAGACTTACTTTCCGTCACTTCAGTATCTTGTAAAATTATAGAATTCCGTATGTTTAGTGGAAAATAACGTAAATATATAGTTAAAATGTAGATATATTATTTCGTAAAGAAACTTGAAAGTTTTAGTATGATCACTAGACTTTACGGTAACAAAATTTTACTCCAAAGTTGCCAGTATATATTCAAAGTTGAAATCATGATATTTAAAAAAATTAATTGTTTATAACATTTTTAATATGTAATATACATGTTAATGATCAAAAAGTACATAATATTTCTCTGCAAATATAAATCTAGGACAAAAAATTAATATTAATCGAATTGTAAACAAGGTGAACTTATTTAAAAAGGAAGTTCCAAGAAACAGGAAAAAAAGTTGTGAACAAAGTCTACGGTCGAGTGAATATAATTCGTGCTATACATTTTTTCATTAATGCTTAAGGATGAATTTTTTGATTTAATAAAATATAGTTAACAGGTTTGCTTATATCAAGCAGCTTTTATGCACAGGACATACAATTTTCTCCATATACTATTTTGTATGCACAGGGCATACAATTTTTTCCATTTAGGGGTAGATGATATAACGAGAGATATAACGATAAATCCTATTTTCGCATATCGTAAACTAAGACAAAGGCCTTGATTAAAAATTTGAAGTTAATATTTTTTATATTTTATTATCATTACAGGGCCTTATAAATATCAGTAATATTTAGAATGTCTCAATATTCTAACTTGTTTCATTTAATCTAAACTAATATAAAAAAATAAGTTTTTTGCCTGCATAATATACAGTTTTGCCCCATTATTTTATTATTCAACAGAAATCACATCTTTCATATTAGTTTAGTTTAAGTGAAATATATTGGAATATTAAGATATCCAAATATTATGAGCCCTTATAAAGCCCTGTAATAATAAAAAAAACATAAGCTTAAAGATTAATAACACACACGAGCCAAAACTCTCATGTTTTGCCTCGTTGTTCAACAAATATACACAGAAACACAATCAGTTATCATCCACTTTGTATTTACTAATTCCAAGGTATAGTTTGGCTTCTGAAAAGTTTATATTTTTGTAATAAAAAGGGTCAAGCTATCATTGATCTGAGTATAAGACGCCACGTAACTTTTGCCTATGAATACTGTCACAGCAAGGTTAACCTTTACCTATTATACTCTTGCCATCGTGAAAGTAACACATATCGTTGACTGTCTTTATATAATCTTAATTCGCTATTGTTTTTTTAGTAATGTTCACTTGCTTAATAGTTTTATTTTGATTAAGCTAAAATCAACAATGGCTATAAAATTTATTGTAATATGCCATTTATAGTTATTCCAATACCATACTCTCGAAATTACTGTTGTCCCATTTATTACAATATACGGTTTGAAACTCAATTTTTAAATTGTTTTCTATTCTTTGTTATTTTTAATATTGTTTTATTTTTTTTTATTGTACGATATTGGTATTGATTTCATTTATTTATAATAAAAATGCGAAATCAATAAAAACGAAAAAATATTTTTTCAAAACCCAAAATCAAAATGGAGTTTTCTTAAAAGTCTCTTCGTTATAAAAATTGTGTATATATACACAATTCGTAATTGTTTGTCATATAATTGTCTTACTAAAAATATTTCCAAGAATTCACTACTTCATTTTTTTCTTAGTAGCCACATTCTCATTGCGAAAAAAATTTACAGTAGATTCGTTTGATATCATTCTATGTGATTTACATTATAATAGGAGATATAATATAGCATAGTTTCTAGTCAAAAAATTGCTGATAAAAATTATACTAAGAGGTAAAATGGACAATTAATAGAAATTATTTTTAATGTCTTATAATAAAGAAATTTGTATTATACAATAAAAACAGATATTCACATTTCTTTCATTCTGTTGAAAAAGATTTAATTAAATTATTAATTTAATAGATGTTACAACAGCAAGATTTACAGTAATTTTATAGCCCGTTTGTTAAGTATGAAAAATTTACACCACAAAGGTGACACAAAATGATTCGAAGAATATTAAAGTTCACGTCACAAATAATCAATTAAATATTGACTTAGGATTTATATTCACATTCCTTTTTGATTTTTTTTTACTGAAAAAAATATTAATTTTTCACTATATTATTATTTGTATAAATTAAAGAAAATATCTTCATGCAGAAAACTTCGTTTAATTTCAGACTGTACTTCAGTTAGTCGCTCTGCTCCATCAATCTCCGAACATGTTCGGGGATAAGTGTTGGATAAAAAGACGTTATTCCTTGACTGAAAAATAGTTTATTGTCGTTAAAATAAAATTTAAAACATGACTTTTTTTCAGAAAATAATATTCACAATTATTTGTCATCTTTTTCGTACATACGGTACTTACGCACATTGTTCAGCATCGCTTGGGGGAATAACCCGCGATCAGTTGCGAAGAAATAGCTACTACGGCTAAAACCGCACGCCGGATAAGTATTGGGTGTGTTAAAAAGATTTGTGCATAATTTTTTTTTGAACTCAATTAGAAAATGTGAGTGTTTTACGTTTTATTTCGATGAAAATTGATTCCTTTATAGCCAACGAATAGCGTCTTTCTTTGTCCGACATATATTCCCTGACACCGTGCATATTGCCAGGTGTTCCTATTTTTTTAATTAAAGAGAAAATGAATGATCGTAAAAGCGTCTCATACAACTAAATTTAATTTATTTACAGTTTTTTTTTAAATTATCATTTTATTATAAATAGAGAAGAATATTTCAAAATCAAAGCTTTCTTGAAAATAATCTGATATGAAGTGAGATTGCAAAACTTTGCAAAAACTAAACTTCATCCGCTACAAGTTCAGGGCCGCGAGAAGGGCAAAAGAAAAGTTCTAAAAACCACACCACGTAATTAAGTGGTACAGTTTTTGAACTACGCTTAACCTTTTCTCGCCGTATGTAATTACACAGAGCTTAATTGAAATAAAAATGAGAAAACACTTTTATATAAAGAAAATTGTTGACATCGCAAACCATTATTAAATCAAGGCAGAAAAACTCTGAATGTGAAGTTTTTCTCTTGAGCGAATTCTATACTTTTACCTGAAACTTAATGTAAAGGAAATCAAAGCAAATTGTTTCAATAAAATCGTATAGAAATCCATCAAACTATTACTGTAAATATAATTACATGGTAATATTTTACGATTTTTTTTACGTTTTGTTCTAACTTTAACATAAAGGATTACGTAAAAAAAAATTATAAAGTCGGGTCATCTAAAAATGGGCCCAGAATTTTTTTTAAATTTTATAAGTGTTAGCATTTCACATGCTTAGCAATAATTTTCTTCTGCATGAAAATTGGGTTGTTTATGAGCAATCTTGATTTACATTATTGCTTTTATACGCAATTATAATACTATTTATATTTTTATTTTTCTTTTTGAACCTTACTCAAAATTAAATCAAAATTTAATCAGCAATTATTTTTATTTGTATCACAAAACGTAAAAAACGATATAGAAATGTATTTATCATCACTTTTGCTACACATACTTGGAACACTTTTTTGCAAGTGAAATATATTAGGTTATCCCATACCTTTTATTTTAAACGGGTCAAGAAATTGACGTACGATAAGTTGTGTTAAGAATAAGGTTGTTAATGGGCAAACTAAATTTACGTTATTACTATTACAGGTATTTATAACATTATTTAAATGTTATTAATGTTTTTAAATCTTACTCACAATTCAATAAGCAACTCTTTTCATTTCATCAGTTAAGGGGGAAGGGAATGTGAAGAGGTAAGAAAAGGAGAAGAGGAAGGAAAAGGTAGGATGGTGAGCGGTTGGGAGAAGAGAAAAGGGAAGAAGAACCACGTTGGAGATAACGATTAACGATTCTATTGAGATTCAAATTAATGAACGATTTCATGTTCCTACGGGAAACTTAAAATACGCCAAGCAAAGCTCAGTATTCCAGGTATTTTTTAATCATTTGTTTAAATCTTGCTCAGGTAAATAAAATTAAATAAGCAATTCTTCTAATTTATGACTTAAATCAGTACCACAAAATGAAAGAAACCATATTTTAATTCATTTATCGTCACTTTTGTTGCACATAGCTAAAATGCTTTTTGCACAAGTGAACTATATTAAGTTGTCCCATAATATTAAAAAACTCATTTTAAGTAACAGATGAGAAATATACAAAAAATAATTTATATTATATTAGAATTGTTTTAAATATATATGATCTATCCAGATCTATTAAGTTTCTTTTAATTCTAAGATTTGTTGAATATTGATCAAGGTTCATTTTTATGTAATTTTTGCATCGATTAAATATTTTATCATAATATATATCTAGAGTATAAAAGATGTATCCACGAACTCACAGGGGACTTCACGTTATCGTGATCAAAACAACAACTCCTCATTTTTCTGTTAATTCTGAACCTTTTCTAGCAATTAATATATCTAATTGGCAACAGTACTTTTTGAATTAATTGTTTCATTTTTTGGAAGCAGCACGTAATAGATTACCCACCAAATGAATAACAAAACTTTTTTTTATTGAGATCAGGTTTTGCCACAGTTAAACTCTCGTTAGTCTTACTTTAAGGGCATTTACGACGAGTACTTTCATGAAATATCCAACTTTCACATCCAGCATCTAGTATCTTAAAAAAATATCTGTTTTCAAATCGCTGAAGAAGTAAATCATATATAGAAATACTTTCTGCAATACTTTGCTCTGTTAACTCATGACAGCCATATACCGACGAATGATCCCACACAACGGCATGAGATGATTGTGGATGGTTGTTTGCAAATTGTTGAGTCCTCTCTAAATATAATAGAACGCAAATCTCTATCTATTCTCAAATAATTTCTTTTGATTTTCCATAATTAAATAGCACAATAATTTTTCAAAGAACTTATCTCCCCTACGAAATGTACTCAATAATAGATTGAAGAAATCTAAAAGCGATAAAATTAACATTTTTATCATAAGTATCTATATATACATGATAAAATGTTCGTAAAAGAGGCTTATGAAAAGTGATTTAGGAAATCTCGTATTTACAGTAAGATATTAATTTTAGTGATAATTCAAATAAAAGGAAAATCTTTGGTATTTTCAAAGACGTAAAACAAGCACACGATATAGTATCGTGTGCTTGTTTTAAAAATTCAGTTACATTGCATTATTACAATAATAACAAAAAAAGATTTAGGTACCCGACGTGTGATAATTAAATAAATCGGATGTGTATACTACACTAAGTAAATCAATAAAGGACAGACATCGTTGTCTATAGTTTTTCGCCGATTTTCGATGTTATATACATTCGTATAAGTTTGCTTTGTTTCCTCAATTTATTTAAAATTTAAACCTGATTCCTAGATTTACAATTCATTCAGTTTGATAGGTTTATTACAAAGCTGTATGAATTTGAATCAACTATAAAATTGGCATATCTGTACATTGAAGATTTTTAGGAAAAAAAAATGTAGGAGAATATTATTACATTCTCTTATAAGTAACAGAACACAAAAACATTGTTTTTGAAATGTTGGTCCTTTTGTCTGCGAACCTTTTTATTTGTTAATGCATTATGCAAAAAAGCTAAAAGGATTTCGGTAAAGTTTTTAATGGTGGATTCTTTTTGGGTGTGAAGTACACATAGGCTATGCTTTGTCGCAATCGATCTACTAAAATGAAAGAAATTGGCTTTTGAATATTGATTTTACTTACTTAAAAAAAGTTTAATTTTACATTTATTGTAGTTGATGAAATTAAGTGCATTGATCTTAAAGTCAATAATGTTTCTAAGGTCCCACATGTGAACAAAGTCACGGGTATAGCTAGTTTTATTTGTTATTGCACACTGTGCAGTTCTTGTTGATTTGAATTAAGGGTCTTATTAAAAAGTTTATTGGTCATATAAAGCTTAGATCACAGTTCATGTATTTGAACTTTTAGTTACACTCAGTTTTAATTTACTTAGAATATAACTTTTGAAGTGTGTATATATATATATATATATATATATATATATATATATATATATACATATATATATATATATATATATATATATATAATAATTGTTAAAAAATTCTTATAACAACTTTTTTTTTAAAAACTATGTTAAAAAAATTGAAGAATTAGATAAATAAATTGAAAATTTTAATAAGTTATAAACACGGAAAGGGAAAAAAGGAGGAGGTAAAAATTATTTCTGCGTACAAAAAACTGAATGCGCTGTTATCAATAAAATGTTCAAATGGAATGAATTTTCAATTATTGAAAGAATAGTGTGTCTTGCGTAAAGCGTCCTACTTCACTACAATAAATATTAAGTCAGGTCTGGCAAATTTTGTTTAAAATACCACTTATCTGCTTACTACATAATTATTCTGATAATCATCCTGATGATTATCAGGATACTACTTATTTCGTTGCTACATAATTATCGTGATAATAATTCTGATGAAAATAGATCGGCAAGGCACTTAGAATATAAAATTTATGTCCATTTTACTTTAAAAAAGCATTTTTATATATTTTCTTAATACCATGCGGTGAAATAAAAGTTAGTATAACATCAAATCTAAACGGCATTGATTACATGACCCGTAACTAGCTAACTCTGCTAATTAAACACTGAAATATTTGCTGAATTATCATTTTATCTACTTAATAATCTCATATGGATCGATCAATGATTGCTACTCGCAAATGCAAATGCCTAAACTGGGGCGTATTCCGATAATAGGGCGTAATTATCAAGGTAAAGGGTTATTATATGACACAGGACATCACCGTCGTTAGCGCCGATATTGTTCGATCCTGGGTATAGGATCGGTCGACTCACTATTAAATTATTCAGTCTTCACGGAAATTTTAATTTTAATTTTACGATTATTTTACTTGGATACAACTTTGTTCATAGAAATTTTGATTCTTATTTATAAAACACTGTAATGAAACATAGAGTCAAAAGTATAGGAAAAATATTAATGTAATTACTTATAACACGGTCAGTTCGATTCAATTTTCAATCTAACTTACTTATACTATTTCATTTGGGCAAAACTTTCTTCATAGAAATCTTGATTCTTATTTATAAGACATTATAATGAAACAGAGTGAAAAGTGTAGGAAAAAGTTCAATGTAGTTACTTATAATACGGTAAGTTCGACTCGATTTCCAATCTAAATTACTTATACTTCAAGGGTATTTTAGACGGTACTTATTATCATTAAAGTAGAAGGATCTGAAAGGTATGTGAAAAAAGAGATCTTCATCAAATATAATTTTATTTGCACATAATTATGCTCATTTATATAGTTATTAAATTAGTTATACACAAAAGTTGTTATATTATGTCGTTAAATTTGTTACGTTCTTGGATAATAAAATTAAATATATAATGGAATTTTCTAAATTCAACGACTCGTTATAAAAAGTTTACAATGTACAAAAATGTTAATAATATTCCCTATATTGAGGAAATATCTGTAGCCAGATGCTTCCTTGGATAGAAACTAGCAACCGGCAACATTTCTACTTAACAAGGTGTCAGAGAAGAAAGTCCAACAATGTGTTAATGTTATTATATCATGATAATTAAATTTTGTAGTTATTTCGTACTATGCGGCGCGATGAAATATTTTAAAATAACTAGTTTTTAAAATTACCTATTTTTTTCTTTTTAAAAACATACTCATTAGATATGTACATTGACTTGGTTTAAGATATTATCTTCTTACAAAACAAAAGTTTAACTCATCTGAATTGTTATAAGTTTTTATATTATATTAATTGATATACTATATTAAAAAAATAATTTGTTTATGTCAGTAAATTCATAGAAATAAAAAAGGAAATTTGTGTTTCTATTTAAAATTAGTTTTCCATTTCAATAGTGCAGATATGGTTAGACCCATATTATGATTAGTTTTAAATGGTCAAAAGTTGTCGAATTTCCGAGAAAAGTCAATTTAACGATGTCTGAAAGAAAATGACAGAAAAAATTAAAATATAGTAATTTTACGAATTTCGGTAAGGACATTACAAATACCATTCCCCGATTTAATTTCGATTTTGACGAAAATCCACCATGTTGAACTACAATCATGTAAATTCGAAAAAAATAAATTTTTTGTTTCGGGCGTCAATTTGGCAAATAATTTTTGGAAAATAAAAAAAAATTTTAAATGTTGTATATGTTGGGTTAATAAATTAAAAAACAAGACTACTAGTAGTATATAAAAAAACAAGATTAGTAGATTAGTAACAAGAAACGATTAGGCTTCAGTGAATTCTGAAGGTTGCAGAAGTGCTGTAATTTATTGTTTTACGTGTTAATTCCTACTGAATATTTTGTTAAGTTTAATATTTAATACATTAACAGTCAGACCTGTTACAGTAAATACCTATAAACACAGTAAAGTTCTTGGTTTATGGGCCATAAAAAATTATTCCATGTAAGAGGAAATATTTATGCGGTAAATTATCCTTATGAGTAAATCAGTTTTATTGACGGATTATTCTAGAGCATATTTTTCTTAATACGTAAAATGAAATTAGTTCTTTATTAATTTATTTAGGAATAAATAAACCCATTTTAATAAACACATATACTAAAAGAATTAAACAATTCATAAAATATAACGAACTTTTTAATTCAAGAATTTTTTAAAGCCTGCATTACATGACTATTTTTAGTTCTAAAACTGGAATGAAACAGGCAAAACTTTAAGTCCTAAACTTCAGAATACATCAAAATTTTATCATTAAAATGATCACGATTAATTCCCAGTGTCATAATTAATAGAATAGGCTCAAAGTTTCTTTTGTTAAATGGTTTACTGACCACTTTACAAAAATTGGCATTGGTGGACGAAAAATACAATCTGACGACCAATGACCGTATCTGATAACAATTAATATTTTTTATTTTTTATTTGTTCTTTACTGACCGTATAAGAAATTTTGCAAGAAAATAAATCAAGTTAATTGAGTATATTCCATCAATATAGTAACCTAAATTTAGTTTTCCAACTTTCTTTACCGAAGGGACTGCCGCAAAAGAAAAACAAACAGATAATAATATTTGCGGCCACATTCGAGTTTGAACAAACTTTTCATCGAAGTTATGATTATATTTCTTGCTCTATTTGGTTTTGTATTATTTCTATCTTTATTTTCTTTGTTTTAATCATTAGTAAAGTGTAATAAACCTAAGCTGCCCTTATAAGACTTTATGGGTTCTTCCACTAGCCTTTAAATTGAAAAAAATTGAATAGGAAAAATCCACTATATTAAAAGAAAAAGCTTTATTTCCAAGTACAATAATATATAGAAAATAATATTAGAAACGAAAATATTAGCCCAAATATTGTATTATTATTACAGAAATATTCCAATTTTCTGTTTGCTGAATGAGTAATACCTGGAATTTGAAAGAAACAATTTCCAGTTAATTATAATTTACTTATGTTATTTTATCTTTAAAGGCCAGTTTCAAAGTTGAACGATTGTTCAATTTTTTTAGTATTATTTCTTTTAGATCACTACCATATGGTTTTCTCTTTAAACCTTCTCAGTTATCAATACAACCGTCAACAAAACTGATTCCATCAGCACACAACTATAACTGGCTAATCAACGGTCAACGAAACTGATTCCATCAGCACACAACTATAACTGGCTAATCAACGGTAGACTTATGGAAAATCTTTATACAATAGCTGAAGATTAGTAAAAAAACAGTAAATGATGGAATTGTTAACATATCTTGATTTATAATCAGTGGAATCCTCTAAGATAAATGTATATAAGATTTTTATATGACTGCATCTTTATTTTAACTTTTCTCTGTAAATTCGTCTTTAATTTAAAAGCATTTATTTCATTAGTATCTCTCAAATAATAAACAGTACAAGTAAACAATAAAACACAACAAACAAATTGAACAACGAGACTGTGGTAATGCACGTATATATAATACAAAGCTCTGAGTATAGTAAGTGAATATCTGTATATTATTTTTCAAACGTGTTTTTTGTCGATAAGGGAGATATCTCTCTTAATACTTTATTAAAACCAATAACTGAGCTATCATTTTGAAGATTGCCATCACCACTCATGACGAAAAATAAAAAAGAAATCGAATTCAATTTTAATTACATTATTTATGTTTCGTGACTTGCGAATTATTCGCACAAGCCAACCATTAATTAAAATTTTACTAATATGCGGTGGTGACCTAAAAGAAATAATATTACAAAATTTGTATATGCAATAACAAATCGTTCATGATATTCTTTCCATATATAAAATATTCTGCATTTTCCTGCATATAGGTTTTATGTCCTTTTAAGTTGCGATTTTGAGATAAAAAATTTTTACTTTTTTATTTTTCTTTTTGTTTTAAAATTTTAATATCACAATTGAAATAGGCGATGGTATGTTAAATAGCAAATATTTATAACGTCGTCGTCAGCGTCGCCGTGGTGAGTGGGATTGGCCATAAGGCATACGGCCTATGTCGGCACGGCTCACAGTAGGTTCGACTTCAGGCCGCTCGCCGAGTAGGGCTAAAGCAATTTTTAAAATTGCGCGGCTAAAATTTCACAGACTAATAATGGGCAGCAGCATCATTGATGTAACAGAGCTACGCACAGGTAGACAATCGCCAACACGCCTGCTTAGCTTGGCAATTATGGGCAATTACGTCTAATGATATGCGCATTGAAAAGGTCTATGTCCAACAGTGGACTGAGACATGATGTTGATAATTGCCAAATATTTATAATTTATTTTAACCCAAGCATAATAAAAATTGGACATTTTTAGTACGATGATTTGTTTTCGATAATTAAAATGCACAAGGTGTCGGTTCAAATTGCAATATTTGATTGCCAGAAATCATAAAATTCCATCTAATAATTTCGCCGTAATCCTGAGAATCCTTTTGCTACGCCTTATGGCCACAACGATTTTGAAATCCACGTTTAAAAACTGTGAAGAACAGTGAGTTCCCTAAAAACTAGTATGACTTGATCTACGATGACAAGGGAAGGATTATATTTCTATTCAAGCATCTGATAATATTATATGATATTTTATAATGGTATTTTAATGACATTTTTGATAAATAAATTATTTTATGTTCCTACGCTTATGTTTTTATACTTATTTTATGACATCATGTCATTTCGCACCAGATTTCGTAATTGTTATTTTCTCTTTATGTAAGCATTTGAGTGTGCGCAGGTTTAAGTGCTATTAAGTGTTTATCTGCGAGCGAGAACATAACTTGGCGATCAGGTTATCGCACGTAAATTGCATGTAAATTTAACAAAAAAAAAGATATTGTTAGAAAAATATGCAAAATACGACGTAAAGAAAATTTTTGTTCATATTTTTTTTAAATTATTTGGGAAATCGGACAGGGAAATAGCACAAAAGACGCTCAAAAATGCCTTTGGCTTCCGAGAATCCACCACTCTCAGACAAACTAATAGACAATCTACATATATTAGAAGTTTTTAAGATAATGAATAATTAGAAAAAACAAAAATGGCATGTTATTTTGATCTCAGTTGACGGAAAGTTTCTAAAAAATTTATTTACTTGCTGTGCTCAATTTTTAAACAACAATGTACAGATAAAATCGCTACACGACACGATTACAGGTGTAAACACTTGTGTCACGGCTTCCAATTAATTTTTTGCTCAGCCGCCCAGACATGAGGATGTCGATCTTCAAGGTAAGGAGGTCACCGCATTTTTTCCTATCCCTTGCTCCTTACATTTTGTAATATGCAATAACGTACAGTGATATATTTATTTCAATGGTAGATATCAATTTTCCAATTAATACATCGAATTGATTTAATGGGAGAATAACGATAGTTTTTTAAATATGATTATGAGTTTATTTCGTTTAGTATTGTATTTTGTTAATACTGATACTCGTACAATAAGATTTATTTGCACATTTATTAAATAAATGGATAATAAAAGCGAATGAAAAAACTTCCAACACATTTCAAGAGTATCGCGATATTTCTGAAATCGCCACTCTTTCACTATTATTTACGTTAAATTTGTTTCATTTTTCAATATAAAACGTGTGTCGGTTCATACCTCATTAGCCTTAATAGACTAATTTAAATAACCTATGGTATATGAACCATTAACATTTTAAACAAATTATATATTTAAAGATATGGAGAAAGTATATTCTGGTCTTGTTATAAAGAACGTTAAGGGAAACATACCGATTGGAACCTCACATTTCCCCATAAAAATTTATTCCACATTACAAGTTCTACATTTTATCGAGTTAGATTATTATAATTAAATTTAACTACTTTTCCCTTTTCAATTATTACTTAGCAAAAATATTGTGAAATTCGAGTTCAGCACCCTACAGTGTGTCAAAATCGAATATAGGGACAATTTGCCGCGAAAGAGACAGATACCACCATTTTGACTCTAAACAACATTGTAAAATTCATTCACTGCCTAAATCTGTTATAGACGTCGCCATTTTAGGACAATGTTTAAATTTAAATTCAAAACCCTGAGGTTAGTCGAAATCGAATATGGTGACGATTCATTGTGATTAAAACAGATGCCACTGAATTACTTTCCAAAAATATTGTGAAATTCGAGTTCAACACCCTTAAGGTGAATCGAAATCGAATATAGTTTAGTTTCCAAAAAGCTTGTGATATTTGAATTCAACATCAATTGAAATCAAATAGAGGGATAATATATTGCAAGAGGTAAAGATTCCATCAAATTATCCCAAAAATATTATGAAATTCGAATTCGGCACCCTAAGTTCAAACAAAACCAAATATCGTGACAATTTATTGTGGAAGAGGCAAATTCGACGTCAACGCTTAAAGTTAGTGAAATCGGATACTGTGATTATTTATGTCTAAAGCAACAGATGCTGCCATCTCCATTCTCAAAAACATTGTGAAATTCCAAGTCGATACCCTAAGGTTCATCAATATCAGATATAATGACCATTTATTGTGATAGAGAAAGATATCGCTACCTTAGTCCTCAATAACATTTGTGAAATTCGATTTCGAAACCCTAAATTGAGTGGGAATCGAATATAGTAATAATTTGTTTCAAGCGAGACGAATGCGGTAGAATGAGGAAAATTAGGCCCATAAATATAATTTGCATAAAATTTTAGATATTCTTTTACAAAATCGTAATTTAGTTTATATTTGACAGTTCTGATTTATAATAAAATGAGGTTTTTTGCTGTAACAATTGTACAACAATTTTTAGCGATGTTTTTTTAAATTTTAAACTGTCTGCCATTATAATTTACCAACATATTAAATATACATGAGTATGTGTGTGTATGCCCATGTGAGTATGCGTGCGCGTGCTAGTTTGGGTGTGCGTTCGTGTGCACGTGCGCGTGTGCTTGTGCGTGTATGCACGAGCGTTTGCGTGTGCGTGTGCGCGTGCGCATGTGCGTATGCAGGCGCGTGTACGTATGCGTGTGTACATGTGTGTGAGTAAGCGTGGCTGGGTGTAGGTGTGTGTGTATGTGTGTGTCACAAAATAATGTCAAGCGCTTCACTATCAAGACCTGTCCGAAGCACACGCATATATGTTCCGGGATTTTTTATGGTTTTTGAGTTATATATTTTCTGTTTTTTTTAGCCAAACCCCTAGTTGAAACCAATCGTTTCTTTGTGGATAATTGTGATAGAAACTTGATTTTATTTTATCAAGTAGTTGACTAACAGATCTATTCGGGGTAAAAACATACACTTTAATTAAAAATTTTAAAATGGTTTCATTTTAAGAAAAAAATTTAAAATGGTTTCAAGAAATATCAATAGCATAAGTTATTCTAAGCATCAGATTTTTAACCTAATAACTGATATCATTTTGAAAAAGTTAATATAATATTTTTTTTGTAGAGTCTATTTAAAAACTTTTGATTGAGAATTTCAACATTCTCAATTTTACAAAGTAACTAAAAACGGACACATAATGCACTAAAAAATATAATTTTTGCGAGTAATTAAAGAAGTAAAATTGGGAAAGAATGTAATCAAATTTGAAAAAAATATCATGTGAATTTTTTGACACAAGATCAAAAATTAAATTAAAAATCTAGTGTTTAGAATAAAATATTTTACTGTTAATTTTGTGACACCATTTTAAAATATATATATAACTGAATGTTTTTATCTCTAATAGGTCTGTTAGTCAACTAGTTGATAAAAATAAATGTAGTTTCAATCACAATTGTCCATGTCACAAAGAAACATTTTATCTTAAATCTATGATGTTGGTTAAAAAAAACACGCAAGGAAAGATTGTAACTCAAAAGCGATAAAAACTTGCTGAACGTAGGTATTTATATGTCTTCATATTTTCAGCTTCTGTGGTGTATATACATGTATAATAGCATGAAGCAGAAGCGTATAATCTCGTCTACCTTCTTCTACCTCTTCCTCTAATCACTAGCTCTATGCTTCTGCTTCACACTATTGTATGTATATATATATATATATATATATATATCTATATATATATATATATATATATATATATATATATATATATATATATATCTATAAATATATATATACATATATATATATATATATATATATATACTATTAAGAATCACACAGCACTGCCAGCAGCGCCAGCGCACCAGCGCGCTCATTTATTTAGAAAAACGAAATATGTAATGGTATATATCTGATGCTTAAGACGAAATTGAAACTCAAAATTGAAATGTAATTTTGAGAAAAGGAAATTTAAATATACACATTAGTAGATCAAAATTACCACTGCTGCCAGGCTGTGAGTTCCCTAACAAAAGTAGAATAATTTGATTTCAAAGGAAGGACTACATTTCTATTTTGCCAATGTGATAAAATTATATATAGAACTAATTTATAAACTGGCACTGGTTTTCTGGCTTCATGCAGTTCTTTAATAAGAGTTAATTATTACCTAAAAATATAGTCCTATAATAAAGAATAAGTTGTACTGTGTGAATTGTTAAACATAAGGTGGTTGAAAAAAGTTAAAAGGCAACATTTACTAAAATTACTCATTGCTCAAATCATCTCCTACCGCCTACCGCAATTGGAAAATAAAAATGTATCTTCGTTAAGACTTCAGGTTGCCCATTTCTTTATAATCTTTATTCGAAACAGGGTACATAAACGCAGCCTGCGGCATTATAGTCTATCTTCTAGTATGAACGTAAAATTATGAAATATTTACTGAAGGAAAACAAAAATTGAAGGAAAAAATGTCTTACTCGTGCTAAATAACTTTCAGATTCCCTTCTGTAATTTCGGTAATGGTCGGTATTTGGGACAGCTATTTTACTGAGCTTACAATAAAATAGATTGTGTCTGCATTTTGATCTGCGTAGATTTTTTATTAAGACAGCGGGATTTACTTACAAATTTTGAATTCGAAGTAAGATTCCATAAACGGTTACGCAATCAATATCGGTATTAAATATCTATCACTCAATAAAAATACCTAGTTTTATTCTACGTTAATTACGTTATTTCTCCGAATAAGAAACAACTTGAATTATGTAGTCTAACTGTACGAAGTTTTAAGATAATTTGGTCAATCGTACAGGTGCGATTGAGTAATAAACATCCAAACTTTCATATCAGTATATTAGTGTAATATAATAAAACAACTGTTTATTTCCCTGCATGACTCATAGCAATGATTCAGACTATAATAAAATGACTGATAGAAGGAAAATTAAATATTTTATTTAAGCAGTTTGAATTTTTTTGACCAAAGTTGGAGTACCGACTAGTAATAATATGTTAATATGATAGATATTAACAAATATGCAAAATCGTGTTCTTAAATGCTTTACGTAAAACGGACGTAAATTCAGAGTTGTATATTAGGTAATTATACTCTCTTAATTCATAAGTGTTTCATATCTAAGCTTGCTTTACACGTATTTATTACGATACATAGATTTATAGGTTATTGAGATGTTGTAATTATAGAACAATCTGTTTGCAGAAAAAATTTAAAATCAGTTAATTACAAAATTTTCGATAAGATTTTCTAATTAAATCGAACTTTTCAATTCAATTTAGAATATATTGAAGTAAAAAGTTCGATTTAATTTAAAAAAAAATTTCAAATAATATTGATGTCTAGTAATTGCTTGGATAACGAAATTATTCTAATTAAATAAGAAAAATATGTGCGCGATATGTCTTTTGTTAAATAATATATTTATTTATATACTTACAATGGTCAAAACTTTCAATGTGATTTATATATAAGCTCATGGTAAGTAATCAAGGGGATAATATGATATAATAAAGAAATACATTTTCTATACTCTCTAAATAGCACATAACTAAATCACCTTTCATATAATATCCCATAAAAATACTCAATAGTGGTCGTGAGTTGATATTGTGCCATATTAGCATGAATGTAATTTACGGCATTGTGCCATCATTTATAATCCCAACTAAGCGAAAATTAAAAAAAAATATTCTTCTACTAAAAATGCAATAAAAAGAAAATTTATGTCATTGTAAAACAGGCTGCAAAATATACGTATGAAAGAAACGATGCTATGGGCTTTTCGCGCATTTACAGACTTTTAGCGCATTATATATTTACAGCCTAATTAAAGCATGTATTAACGACAAAAAAACAACATATATACTTTAGTAGCTGACGTTTTTATTGTGTTATATTTATTTGGATATGTTTACATATTTAACACGGTTATCATTTTTCCTTGTTACCTATTGAAACAATTTAATATGATACAGGTTTGAAACCGTTTTAACGAAACACAGGAAGAGATTAATGTACGAGTACCGTATTAAAATTTTCATAATAACTACTTTATTTCTCAAAATCAAGACTGAGAGAATATTAATAGGGGTAATATAGAGCTTTTAGAATAGGTTATGATGTATTAAACGAAGTTGAGGGTTGGAAAGATTTACGCAAAATTGAATATAATGAATTCAACGTGGATTCTGAAAATTCTGAAGAAACCTGAGAACCAATGACCACACAACCCATAGTAATTACATCTCTGAAGGTGTTGGAATTAGTTTGTAATAATTGATTATGAATGATTTGATTCAATTTTTAAAAACTACTTAGATGTTATGAGTATATTACCAGCTGTTTAAATAAAACAGAAAAAGTGGCAAAAAATCTTTAGTTACTTTTTAGATGCCAGGAACTTTCTGAGAATATAATTAAAAACTGTGAGAAAAATTACGAAACATTTCTTAGACTACGGAAAATTTCCCAATAAATAAGGCTTGAAAGCTGATATTTTTTTAAATTATTGTATTTCTAATTAGAAACTTGTCTGAAATGGTTACAATGATAATAATCTTGAGCGTAATTACCGTACATTTCAACTGTTATCCACAACAGGGCTTAGCATTCTGCCGCATTTTCCTTAATTACTAATTAGTAAATTGAAATATTTGCATGTTATGGACTAAGTAGGTTCAAAGTTCTATTATTAATATTACAGGAATGGAATAAAACCTTTCCATGTAATAATACACAGTGAACACTACAGCTAATTAATGAGCCCTTTCTTTGAATTCCTAATAAGCATAATCGAATGTTTTTGTGATAATTTTATTATACAAATCAATGTAATTAATATCTCCAATATAGTCAGTGTTCAATCTCTCCTTTTTTTTATTTTGAAGGCACGAATAAGTTTTTCCCAAAAAATTAAACAAGTTTTTGAAAATTCTAGAAAAACGTTAGGTTAAAATGTGAAGTCTTATGGTGAATATTTTAAAACGGGTTTCATTATATTTGGTCTTGATTCGAATTGGATTGGATTTTGATTAACTTCTACTTGAGAATTTGAATTAACTTCTACTTGAGAATTTGGATTAACTTGTACTTGGTTTGAAATTGGTGTATCAGATTTTGTATGCATTAGATATTTTTGTGTTTAAAAATCTTTAGCCTGTTCTCGATTTCAGTTTTGATTTAAATCTCGTTGAAACGACTATATAATAGAAAAGTCTATGCGTAAAAACCCACGAGTATGAAGAGAAACTTCTTTACTGGAACAATTTATACATTTATAATCCATTTACACATACGTTCGGCTTAAATTCTATGTAGAATGATGGTCATAATTAAGGTTATATGACATAAAACTCCGTCTTATGTGATCTTATAATTAAATTTGATAATTATTGCTTTTAGATAAAAATATTAAGAAATTCAAATATAAGAGTTCCCGAAATTTATCTTGTTAAGTTATGTAAACCATTAAGATAAATGCAATATCCGATTTGAGAACTTCTTTTTTAAAGTTATTTACGAAACTATTTTACTAGCGAGAGCTTTTTAGTATGTTCTAATTATAATTCAGTATATTAAGACCAAATCTATTTAATCGTAATAGATATAATCACGAATATGCACTTACATTCTAAGTATCTGTATACATTTCCGCCTTAAAGTTAATAATAGAAACCTGCTAAGTTCTAACAGAGCCTGCACTATAAGGATTCTGCGCACACTTAAGAACTTTTAAATATTTAAATTTACATGGTATTTCTAATACAAAATTTAAAAACATGATATTATTTTTCACTTAAATATATCGTCCATTACGGGTACTAAGGGTAAAAATGGTGCAAATTTCTATAAAACCATTAAACTTAAAATAATGATTATTATTTTAATACACTTTAAGAAATCTTCTCGTAACATAGTTTTTAACAATTTAGACTTTTTGAAATTTGCGAAAAATAAGCCTCTACGGCTTATTTATGTAGACACTTTCGTCAAAATTCCTGGAAATACCTTTCATAAAATTGTAAAAAAACTAGCTTTGAAATTTTTATAACTCCCAATTTCAATCGGTACGAAAAATTAAATTTAAAAAATCGAGATATTCATTCTAAAACTTCAATAGAAATATTTTTGATTGATAACTATTGTGATATGTGAAAAGTAATGTAAGGTATCACCATGCTTTTAACTTTCTACTTAACCAGTTTCTGTGAAAGCTGTGACAAAAAACACAATATGAAGAAACTTAGTGTTTCTTTTCTTTTTTATAAGGTATGAAACCTGAAAAACTTCCTCAACCTATAGCTTGGAATCATGAATTATTCGCTATGAGAGCTGTGGAGATGTAGAACGAAATTAATTAAAAGACACACAATTCTGCGTGTACAGTTATTTTAAAAATTAATTTTAAGATAATTTATATTACATCCTAAGTCCTTTTCTCAACAACTAATCTTATCCTTTTCTTTATCCTCTTTCTTTTACTTTATTTTTCAGTAATGAAGACCCAATCATTTACTCAGTTCAACTTTCTATGATTCGCCTGGGAAGTGGTCAGAATTAGCACTACAATTTTTTTCCAGCTACCCACTAACTATAACTGTCAATGGAAAACATAACTGTGAAAGTTTCTAAAAATTCTTTTTCACGATTTTTTCTTTTATAATAGCGTAAAATATTAAAGAATTGTAAAAATATAAAATTGCTACTTCTGCTTCAAAATATATTTGGCCCAATTTTTATTAAGAAATTAGCAATATTTCTAAAGGTAATAAACATAAAGAAAACATATGTCTTCCCATCGTCTGGTATAATTTTTCAAGTTTTGTATAGGAGAGAATAAACAAAGGTGTGAGCCTCAACTCGGGTAAACTTACAGATGAAGTGAAACTTCTTTAACAGTTCGTATTAGCCAATAATTTTTTTAGTCTTTGTAAATATGTTCTTTTTTCTTCTTGTTCTGATTAAAATTATAAATACATTAGTTCAAATGACATAAAATCATTATAAAATTCATCGATAGGTGGCGTTGGCACATCATCATATGTCGGTGGAATGCTTTAGATTTAACCTCTGCATTTTATCCGTCATTGTAAAAGATTTTGCGCTACAACACTTTTGTGTTATTATCTTCCATAATTTTAAAGAAAATGAATAAAACATCATTTTTTAAACATATTTTACATCATCTACCTGAAAGCCATGGTGAAAACAATAGCAAATAAAAACCAGCCAAATACTAGTGGGTCTCACTCACGAAGTGTAGTACCAATCGTTTTAAAATGATTTCTTATGCAATAAGATATATTTAGACTCTTGTGGGTATATTTTTGGGTTGAAGGATTAAAGGACGATGAATTTACAACTACACGTCTTATGTTATAAAATTTTAGAAGCTTATATCTTAAAAGTACAGATCTTGTAGACTTTAAAAGTACATTATCTTAAAAAAGTCATAGCTGCGCACACGTCAGTTGAAAACTTACAGGATAGGTATACTTTTTAAGACTTTAGAAGCACATATCTCACCTTAACTATTGACTTAAATGAAAAATATATATATATATATATATATATAACTATTGACTTAAATGAAAAAAATATTTTGGAACTTCTATATTATTTTTGCGAGCTATTTAACGATACCACATGGACACATCTAAGGAATGCTACCCCTATATTACTCTTTTTTCCTATTTTTATAGCAGTTCATAGAAGATACTTGCCATCCAAATTTCATTTACATAGTGCCAATAGTGTTTGACTGTGACATACGGATAGACAGATGGACAAGACGAAATTATGAAAGTTCAATTTATACTATTTAGCTACGAAACCTTAAAAAATACTGGCAATGTTATCACAAGACGGCTTTGCCGCTTTCTCATAAAAGGAAGCCTTGCAGTAAATTTGTAGTTGATTGAACAAAGCGATGTAAAAATGTAATTTCCAGTTGATTCGAACACCGTTTGCTTGATTTATGCAGCGAAGGAAATGCAAGCTCGTTTGATAAATTCTCATTACGACTCGTTTGTATGTTGTTTCAGAACTTTTTCAGTTCCAGTTGCATGTTCATAAATTTAAAGTTCCAAAAAAATTCAGTAAACTATGTTTCTAAAGTTTACATTATTTCGAAATCGGAAACAATATTGAATAAACTATGTTCCTAAAGTTAACGTTAATTCGGAGTGTAAATGAAGACCGAATAAAACCGGATTCCGGGTATATTTATTTTATAAGATACGTTTTAATGTTTTACGAACGATTTGAGATTTCATATGTTGAATTTTAAATAAGAGTTTTCTTAAGATTATTTTTATTTTCATACTTATAACCAAGTTTGAGTTCGCCACTATTCAATTACAGTCGTTATTGAAATTTGGTCTTAATTAAGATAGAATCAAAATGGTGTATTCGCTGTGATTTTGAAACTTAGTACTTTGTGTACTTTGTGACTGAATATTATATTTTGAAATTTTCTTAAGGAAATTCGATTTCTGAATCACTGTTTTGTTTAACATTGTAGAATTGTTAAACTTGTATGTTTTAGGAGAATAATTGGGTTTAAGAAGAAAAATATCGAAAAGATAATTATCATAATGGATTAAAATCGCTAATCTTACTACCTATATAATTTCTCTTAGAATAATGTAGGAGTGGAAAGTTTGAGGTCTGTGTACAGTTTATATCATCGTTGTGAATACTTAATCAAACAACTAGTAAAGTATTGGACATACCGCATTATAATCGCATGTAGGTTGTAATAATAAATTTTGTTAAAGTCTTTAGGTGCAAAACATTTTTCCGTAATTTATATTTTATTTTCGAAGAAAGAGATTTAAATTATTTCGGCAACCAAAACTTCATAATCCCAATTTCAAGTTAATATAACTAGAAAGGTTTCTGAGATGTTTAATTCAGCCACAGACCTCACAATAAATTCAAACTGTTTAAATAAATAATACATATAAACAAATTTGAAATGATCTATGTCTATATTGACGAACTCTACTTTTATACAGAAAGTAACTAAATACATATTTTTTATCAATCTGTGTAAGCTAATAATGTTTAATAACAATGAAAATATACTTACAAAATTTCACATTATACTTTAATTACAAAATTTAAATAACATAGAAAAGATCTTTCGGTAAGTCTGAGATTGTGACGTAACACTTTATTACTATCTCATGTATTTTTAATTTCAGTATTAAGACATACTCGTACAAAGAAATACGATAAAAATGTTAATGAATTAATAGGATGAAAATATATATTTAAATGTACGAATCAAATGCAACGTTATTGATCCACAGTTAAAATACAAAAAAATATAAGGTCGTCGATCATCATCTAATTGTAATTATAAGCAGGAGGCTTATATTATAGCAGGAGACTTAAATTTAACAGGTGTATCCTGTATTATTTGCAATAGAGTCTGTGTATGCCTTGTCAATAAACATATTATCATATCTGGCTGGAAAGACTAGATATAAGATGATCAGCCTATTTATATATTACTGATCGATCATCCATGATCTAATATGGAACAATTCACAAATTTACTAAAAATTTAATTAGTGCCAAGAATTTCCACGTTTATAAGGTTGAGTTATTAAAATAATGGCATAAAAAAATTATTTTATTAAAATAGACAATTTAATTCGTCTTCTTTCGACAATATCTAGTGAGTAATTAATATATTTTCACCAAGGAATAATACCAATATGAAAAAAAGAATAATCTTTAAAAAGTAGGGATTAATTCATATTTTACGTATTTTCCACGTGCTTTTTATTGGTATTTAGTAAATAATGCCTTAATGTTATCTATATGATTTCTTATATTTCATAGATTATATGCAGAAATATTTTCGAACTAGATATCACTAACTCATTTCAGATAAACCTAGATCACAATATACCACAAATAACTTTGGTTCCATTGGAATAATCAGTGGCACTTCCTTGTAGGAAGGTACAAAAATATAGAATTTATCTAGTTATATTTGCGAAGTGGATCATAAATGAAACGTATAATCTTTTTACACCATATTTTGATTTAATTCAACACCCATTATTTGTTTTTTTATTTTATTATTTACTTATACCCTTACTATAAAATTATATATAAAATTAATAAGCAATAACAGACATAGAAAATAATAATTTATGAATTGAGCTTAATAAAGTATAAGCTGCTTAAAAATAAATTTTAGATTCAAATTTACGATTCCATAACATAAAAATGTACTTATGTAATAACTGTCCTATCAGGTCATGAATACTTAAAATCATACAATTATGCACTTGTCCAGTTAAACTTTTACTTAATTCCATTTAATTTCATCATCTATATTCCTTGCATCCCTTTTTAATTGAAATATGCAACTTTGCTTTGAACGATGCAATCATGGGGAAAATTAAAATAGAAATATTTATTATATTTTTTATAATTTAGTGCAATTAACAGACATTAAAAGATAAATTTTCACGTCACTACATAGTATATAAAACAAAATCGCTGTCTGTGCGTCTGCCTGAACGCGACAAATCTGAGATATTTCAAGAGGAAGACTTAAGTGTATAATTTATTAAGCTCATGTGTTTAATTGAAATATGCAAATTTGCATTGACCGATACAGTCATGAGGAAAATTAAAATAGAAATAGTATTATATCTTTAATAATCTAGTGCAATTAACCGACATTAAAAGATACATTTTCACGTTACTACATAGTATGTAAAACAAAATATCTGTGCGTACCTGAACGCGACAAGTCTTATATATTTCACGAGGAAGGCTTAAGTATACAATTTATTAAGTTTGTGTATAATTTGACCGCATTATGATAATAATTGACGAGTAAGTTACAAGAAATCATGACATCTGAAAGCTTGACTGGTATGGAATGCGTAAATCGTTAGAATATCATATGTCGCATATTTGTCTTGTATGACAGTGTTGTCTGTCATTTTTACCGGATAGTATATGGACATTAAATAAACCACATGGCCATGTTTTAAACGTTGATGCATTGATCTCGGCGTTCAATAATTTTCAAAAGATTGAATGTTGCCCTATCACGCGTGACATCAAAACACAATATGTTTGTTTTTGCACCTAATCCGGCGGAAGTAATAAATATTGTATATAAACAAATATTTTAGGTATTTCTATAGTCTTGGAATAATTATTTTATAATTCATATTATAATACACTTCTGATTAATTTGTAGCTAATATTTAGCAATCGTTACATTGCTATATATATATATATATATATATATATATATATATATATATATATATACATATATATATATATATATACATATATATATATATATAAATATATATATATATATATATATATATATAAAGAGTCCGAAAAACACCCCACAGCAGTCGTATTTTGATCTACATAATCTACAAGCTCTACACAACAGTTCGATTGATACACGTATTATTTCATTAAGCCAGATAAATGATCAGGTCATAGATATTTAATGCTACCCTAAAGATATATAATTGATGTAGGTTTCGTAGAAATTGGTCGATCTATGAAAATACGGATCAAATTGTAATAAATCCATACAAATAACAACTTTCATTTCCATCACTTACCCGTGCAAAACCGGGCGAGGTTTTGCACGGGTAAGTGATGGACGTAACAAGGAACGTAACAAGGTAAGATATATTCACATATAGCCTACCATTCAGTGACATATTTTTAATCTAACTTTTTCCTTCCATTTCAATCGAAATAAAAAGATACGTATCATAAATATATGCATATACTATTTACAAAAGGACTCTATCACAGTGGATAGGATTTGAAATTTTCACGCTTTGAATTTTGAAAGATTACTAAATATTTCCTTCATTATAATTTTAAATAATTAACAAATGTTATACTGGTGAGGTTGTTTATTAAGAAAATTTAATGTCTCCTTACATAAATAAACGATTATGTTGTAACGAGAATAAATAGATAACAAAATTAATAAAATTAACAAAGTGAATAAAATTAAACTCACTTTGGTTTTAATTTAACCACAGTGTTTGGTTGGTTTAACCACACCAACCAAACGCACAGTGTAAAGCTGAAAAATAAGTATACGAAAAATTCAGTACTAATTCTAGTGGTGAAAATAAAAAAATCGAACCGAATGTGGTGAAAACAATACCATAACCGTATTTTTTCTACCACATTCGTAATGTCTGAAGAAACAGTTCACATTGAAGAAAACTTGAAAGTAAAAAGTATGATTTAATGAAGGTTGCAGTAATAAAAGACTAAGAAAAAAGATATGTATATATATATATATATATATATATATATATATATATATATATATATATATATATTTACAGAAGCTGGCAGAAAAAATGTAAAATGACAGACGAAATAAGAACTAAGTAAATTTATATTACTACGTTTGAAAATAACTTAGCAATGCAAAAAATGTATGTCAGGATGAAGAAGCATACCGTAATGATTGCTATTTTTCCTTTTCCCAGTAAGAAATTAGATAATGATATAAATATTTTCCTTAAATTTTACATTTTAACCTTTTTATTAGGTAAACTTATAAAAGCAAGTAATACTAAATATAACGTGATGTCGAGTATCGTCAAACTATTTCAACGAGCTACTCGTATTTTCTAAGAGCATATCTGGTATCGTTTAAACATGTGATAAAATGGAAAAAGTACTGAAACCTAAGACACATATCAAACCTAGTTTACGGAAAATAATAAATTCTATTTTCTGCCCCGACCAGGTTTACCCAATGGAATAGAAAGTAATAAGAAAAGTCGAAAACCCACTCTCAAGTTACAGCCACAATCAGAGTCGGTCCAGTTTTGTTTTCGATGCATTATTCCCTCCGGAATTATTTATTAGGTCCCTAATACACAAGAAAGTAATGGTATATTTTATTTATTTTTTTCACGGATATTCGTTCGTTTCATATATTCCCCTTGGTATTACAATTATATACGGCAGTATATATAAATATATATTAGTCTTTAATGTACGTTTATATGACGGACAAGTGATACAAGTGAGTGTTACAGTCAATTAACAATAATAAATTAAATTAAATTACTTTAGAGGTGGACAGCAAAAGATTATATTATAGCAATTTTGAAAAAAATAACTTTTTTAAATTAAAAAAAATTAGTCTGTTTAAAATGGAAAAATGGAAACTTTGACAACTAATATAATCGTACTGTGTATATAGAACGATTTTAATACGAAAATTGAAAAGTAAAAATAATTTATATCAACAGTAGTGTATACTACCTATACATTCAGGGAGACTAATCATATTTCCGTTTTGACCCTAAATAATATCATATTGATTATGATATATTAATGCATTCAAATACGCTCAATTGATTTATAAAAATTTTGTAAGTACGTACAATACAAACCCTATAATAAATAAAATAATTTTTTAAAAGGAATAATATAACCTTCATTGTATATATACATGGACATTTTATACTAAGTAAATCCCAAGTGCTGGCGAGAGGAAGTTTTTTTTTATTTCTAATTCTATAATTAAAATTGTTATTAAAAAGTAACATAAAAAAGAAACTTGATCTTTTTTTAGGATTTGAACAAGGACCGACAACAATCCATTATTGTTACATTATATAGATATGTATACACTTACATATAACTACTGACGTAAAATTAAGTAAAATTTTAACAAATGTATGACAAAAAATGGTTCTTGATTTAAATTAAAAAAAGAAATGACAATTATAAAAAATTAATAGAATAAAATAAAAAGAGAAAAAGCACAACTATCGAGATTCCAACTCGGACTTACGTCGAATTTCATACGTAATTTATTACCGCTATATATATATATATATATATATTTATATACATATATATATATATATATATATATATATATATATACATATATATATATATATATATATATTTATATTTACATAAATGTATTCACAAAAATTGTATTCCTTCCATTACAGTGAAATTAAATAAACTCACTTTGTCCTATATAAAGATATTTTACGAATCTAGTAAGTAGTCTAATAAAAAAATATCATATGAAAAACACTTCAGTCTTTTTTTAAAACATTTCAACTATCCAAAACTGCACAAGACGCACTATTTTTCTTCCAAAATATTTGAAGTATTGATTACAATATTAAAATCTCTTCACAACGTAAATATATAGCACACCATATCTTTCACAGGCGTAAAACATGATGCGTATTTCGAAAACTAAAAGAAGTTTTTCTGGAAATTTCTGTTCACGTTTTACCAACCTCAGTAGTTCCTCAGTAGTAGCTCAGTAATTTTGGAAATAAGGGGTCAACGCTCTATTTTTATAAACACTCTTCGAATATATTTTTAAATATTCAATTTAAAATTTGGGAAAAGATTTTTATATTTCCCGTAACAAGCCCTTTCAAATGGGGTGTCCACATAATAAACCAAAATAAAAAAATTGGGACATTGGTTTAACTCCTCTTTAATTCTTATTGTGAATATCTTTAAAAAGTTAGCTAAGTATAAGGCGTATCACATAGCATGGTTTTTGAGAAATACAGCTGTGAATATAACAAAACGCGAATTTATTGCCCACTATACCTTTCGTATGTGTAAAAACATAGTGCATATTTAAAAAATTATGACATCTAGAATCATTGCTATAGTTTTCCTACAATCTTTGCATAGGGTTCTGAAAACTGATATACTTCATAATTTTATGTTCAGTAGTATTGGAAATAACGGTGGAGTAAGAGTTTTTTAGGATATTTTTCAATATATCGCTGAAAGTATAACACTTAAAATTACGAAAAAATTATTTATTAAATACTTGTAACTACATACTTCAAATGATGTTATCCACGCTGTATATGGAATTCAAAAAAATTCAAGTATTTGCCACACTATTATTATGCCACACTAAAGTTTATAAATGAATATTTTTGGGTTTTGACTATATATTTTTTAACTATACATATAAATACCAGCTAATAGATTTAATAAATGGCTGGGACAGACAAAAAATACATGAAAAAGGAAACAGAAGACAGATTAAAAGGAATAAAATGAGAAATTAAATCAAAGAATTTTTAACGATTGCAAAGAGTGAAATTCAAAGAAAAAAGTGACAACCTCTTATTTTCATTTGAAACTTTTAATATTATAAAATTTCTAGATCAATTCACAAAATAGAATATCCAAATAATTGATTCTATTATATATTTATAGGTTGTTGTTTTATTCAATTTTATATTAGAAATGTACTTGTTATGTTCCCATGCTTTACATTTTTATTCGTTTTTTCGTACTCTAGTTTTTGCTAATTAATTAATTAATTAGTTAGAATAAAAAACTACACCAACGTATATTACATACATTATATTAATTTACAACCGCAGGTCAAAAAGTTTAAAGGAGAGGATGGCGAGGAGTGGGGGTTGCTTCCTCACATAGTCGCTACTTGGCACATATATATATATATATATATATATATATATATATATATTCATAATGAGAAACTTGTTACGAGTATATATGCCAAGAGTCAGCGTAACTGTGTCAGTAACCTCTGAGCTATCATAGATCAGGCAATTAATTCTGGAAAAATCATCATCTATGCAGGTTTCAAGCTATCATCAAGTTCCGGACAAAGTAAGGAAAGACAATCATAAGTTATATAAATGTCATCGATTTACGATGACTCTTGCTCCAGTAAAACCATGATTTACAAGTGGCATAATATTTCCTAAGAAGGCAGTGATTCGATGGAAAAAGACAGCCGATCAGGTCACGTCTTAGTGCATTATTGAAAAAGTAGAAAAACTTGTATTGGAAGATGGCCCATTAAAAAAGCAGTTGGGAGAAATGGGTGAAATATCTGAAGATGGTCTCATATTTATAGACGATGACCAAGAATCTTATTCTCACCTTGTACAATAATCATTTTACTTTCGTTTTCAATCGTCCATCATATAAGTTGTACGTCACGAACTTGTCTTTCTCCATTTGAATATAAAGATATCAATTGTTTATTATTAAACAAAAGCTTAAGAATATATTTATTTCTCTGGTATTTTCCTTAATATACCCCTATTGGTAGTTTTATGCTCTTGTAGGTCAGTGATATTTATATACAAAACGTTACTTGTATGTAATATTACATTATCAATCATCATGCAATTATATCTTTTTTGAACATTATATCAAAATCACAGTGTAAATAATTAATAAATAATAGCGTTTAGCACCCGTATAGGTTTTAATACCCATAATATATTCCACGAAATTCGTACCATTTTAACGGGCTAACTTATAATATATAGCCTAGTTAGAGGAAGACGTACGTCCTTACCTTATTATTACTACTCACACGTGATAAACTCGGGGAAATGAATATATAATTCAACTTTTAATTAGCAACTTAACTGTATATTCAAGTATAATTTCCCTGATTGATAATCAGGAACGTCACAATATCCATACATCACAGTTATTTTTACAAATTCGTAACATGATTTGTTGATAGATAAATAAGAATTAATTAGTTATTATCTTTATCTATTTCTAAATATATAACTAAAATAATAAATTTGTGAAGGAGTAGCATTAACATCAAATTATTTTTGCAAATGTAGGATCAAGCAATATATGTTTTTGGGAATTTTTAGAAACTAAAAATAAAATATTCAAAATTTGGAAAGGTCCTTAATTGTAAAATCTTTTAAACCGGTTTAAATTGGAATCTTACATTAAATTGTATTATCCTTACATGGTATATATCATGTTTCAAATAAAAAAAGAAATCGAAAATGTCCACATCTGCTAAAATAACATATTATGTAATAGAAGGGACATTCAGTATTACATACTACAAACTAATTTTTGAAAAATAATTAAAATACACGTCATCAAGCTACAACTTATCGAGTATTTAAAGAAGTTTTATACATGTACATAACTGTATTTTTTCACCTGTAAATGAAATCGTAATGGAAAATTTGATCATTTGGGTAAAATAATTAACGCATTACTTGTAAATACATATATATTGGTATATATTGGTATAGTTGGAAATGAAGACTTATTATAAAACAATAAATTCTCAATAAAATAAGCGTATTCTAAAGATTAGCTAAATATATTAGGGCTATGAGATATTAATGAATGTAATCATTACTTGTTGGGTGTAGGCGTTATTGTTTCCCTTCATATTGACCCTAGTTGTCTGTTTCTCAACCGCCCATACAGCTTTCATTATAATTCTGAATAAAGGTCGATTTTTGTAACGAGATATGTCTTTTTGTGTTGTGATATTTGATAATGAAAGTATCAATATTTGTTTATTTAAAGGTTTATTCTAGTCAGAATGGTTTTTGTAGGTATATATATATTATATATATATATATATATATATATATATATATATATATATATATTACTAGATGACGATATTCAAAATGAAATCCTCTTTCAGAACACCTTGAAAGAAGCTAAAATTTAGTGTTTTACATGCTATGTTAGACAGCTATAAGTTGAAGTAAGATAGGTATTTTATTTATTTTTTCATGTGGTTCTCGACAATTTTCCAGCTGCGCATAACAGCTTATATTTGCAATAATTAACGGACTGTAGAATATTTTTCAAAAAGAAAGTAACCATTTGCAGCTGTAACACATGTAAGAATAGATTATATTTCAATATTTATGTTTATTTATTAAAGATACTGTTTCCGTAAATAAAATATTTTAAATTAAACTTCAAAATAAATTTAATTCACATCAGTAGTAGCTTTATATTTTGACAAAATCTTAATCATTTTTAACGTGGAGGAAAAAAACTTAAATTCTGAAGTTATCGGAAAAGTCTGTATATCGATTTTTCTTTTAATTTCAATAACACGATATGGGCAAAAGCATAACATGTTACTTTAGAAAATATCAATAGACAGGAAGTGTATCATTGTTGGAACGAAGTTCCTTTATGCGGCTTACAGTAGTGCAAACTGACAGAAATCGTCACGTAAGGAAAACGCGTTATGCCCTCTTCAGGCGACCTTTCCTCTCTTTCTATTTTTTTATTGTTGTTTTGAGTTAGGGTTACGTTTGCTTTGTATTATATTATCTGTGATTGGGAATAAAGATCAGCATGGGAGAAAGACAAGGGGCATTTTAAATCTTCCAAATTTTATTAGGTGATCGTAGGTTGATCTAGTCAGTAGCGGCTAATGAGGGTTCATTTCAATGTTTTATAGAGCGAGAGCGTGGTGAATTTTTTAATTACCTAAAATTATAAAATTTTTAATTAATATTGAAATTTTCTCGTTATTTTACCGTGTATTTTTCCAAGTGTGAAATACTTTAAACTATTAATGCTCATGTGCATAAACCTAAATAAAAAAAAATTAATATGAAGCTATTTACCAACAATGAATTTTAAGAGGTAAATAAAAAATCGCTCAAGTTGCAAACTTAATGACCTACCTGCGAGTCTTTTTTCCAAGATAACAAATTATTTTGTTGTTTGGAGAAGTCATATACTATTAACATTGCTTCGGATGAAACCGGAATTAAAAACACATTTCCAAAAAAATTTTGACTTATTATGAGGAAAGAACCTACTCGATAGTGGCCTAAATATATATATTCTATCCGACGAAGAACAATTGCAGGATGAGGTAGAATTAAAACTTGGTGACTACGTCATAATAAAAGTCTTTGAACAAACCAAAGATTCGTTTTGTAGTACTAACTTTTGTTTACTTATTTATTTATACACTGTAATGCATACAATTGATACATATTGCTACGAGAGTAAATAATGTAATAAACAATTTATGTTATCGCAATATTCAATACACAATATTGAACTATATCATATTTTTTAGTTTGAAATTATCGATATAGATTTCGTCACTTAGTATTTCAAATTTCAAATGGCGACGAATTATATGCGAATAACATATGTAACAAAAATTGAATAAAAGTAGACTTACTTACTATTTACTTATTTATCAACTTTAATGTATCTATTTGATACATATTGCGGACTTATTACTGCGAGAGCTTTATTATATTATAGAGAGCTTTATTATATATATATATATATATTACTCTTACACCCAAGCAGAACACTATTCCAGACCCGCTCGACGAACGGCCGGAAACTGGACATGGGTCCCCACAGTGCGCTGCGTCGTCACACCTTGTAATTAATCCAACACACCATGGCGATGACTCTAGTATAACTCTTCCATTATAAAAAATAGCATACAATTACAAAATGAAAAAAGGGATATTTGATTTACATAAAAAAATTCTGAAATGAATGAAAAGTTGTACTTTAAAAAAGTTGATGAAACCAGTTTCAAACCGAAACCAGCTTTGAGAGATTTATAGATATGTTGAGTTTATCTGATGCACAATTTTCTCCTGTTCCATGTTTAATATTTCTGAAAATGTTGATAAGCATCAAGAACGTAAGAAAAGAAGTGTGTTTTCAATGTAAAAATTAGTGAATAAGCACGAATCACACCGGAGTAGGAATATATATGTACGTAGATACGTATTTTTTTAGTAAAGGGAAAATTGTTCAGCAAGGCAATGTAAAGAAATATAATTTCCTATAGTGTAGTCGAATCGAACCCCGTTTACATGATTTATATTGCATCGAGGGAAATGCGCGCTCGTTGAGTGTATTCTCGTTGCAACCCACTTATGTGTTTTTGCACATTAAAATGGCATATTTATACTGATGAGTGATGCTTATTTAAATTGCACATTTATCTAAAAGATTTTATACTCACGTTTTTAATTTTATTGTATTAAAGTTAATATAATAAAATAACAAATTAATTACAAAACGAATAATATTTATTTTATCAATTTTTTCATTTGATAATTTTTTTCAAATAATTTTAGTGTTTGACAAACCAACAAATAGATATAAGTGTAACCTCTGATGGAAAGATTGTATATGGAGATCTTACATAAAAATAAGAACTTAATGAATATTTTCAGATGGAAATAATAGTTCCAATTGGAAAAAAGGATTCAAATCTAGCTCACTAGAGCCAAAGGATCATAAATGAACTGAAAATATTTTCAATAGGCAAATTGAATTTAATTCCTAACAACAATCACAAATACGAAATCACTTTTACCTTTACTACATGGAAAATCCTAAAAGTTTCGTTAAATAAAAAAATTATTTTGCATATAATTGCATCGTATTTTATAGCATATTTTATTTGAAATTTTAAGCTGCGTCCACTATGTATGTATGTAGCTGCGTACCATTTGACAAGGCCATAAAGGCATTTAGCCAAGGGCATTTGGCAAGCCAATTTGGTAGTGCAAATGGCTAGTGCGAATTCGAAGCATCTATATCGGTGTTGGCATTCAGTCCAAATTGGTACCAGGTCTCAGACTCCAGCAACCATTTCGCACAATTTCATAATCCAGAATCGATCGATCTCATTTTTATTATGTTTTATGCGAAAAAAGAAATTTCTGTACTTTATCAATGGGCGTTGTTAATGAGTAAAATAATTTGTTACATTTCATCAAATAGTTTTAAATGAAACATAAAAACATTTCATTCATTTTTAAATTTCCATAAAAGGCGAAAGGGATTTTCATTTCTAAATTTCCATAAAAATAGCAAAGGGACAAAGAAAGGATCAAAACTAGGAATCATTAAAAAAACTCGTTTCTTAAGGGTGAAGGAATTATATAAATTGATTCTTGGAAAATAATAAAACTTCACCATCTCTACTCATAGCTGAAACAGCCTGAGGCCAGTCAATACGTACCTACTCTTTGCTCTTGGTTTGGACGGGTACTATAAATTATTTACTTCCCCGCGGGAAGTAGCTCATTATTGCACACAAATCTGTTTTAATATAAAAAAGTTTGAGAGTCGAGATAATTTCAAAAACTACCAATTTTTTATGAAATTCTTTCGCTGATGCATAGACAACATCCTGTAATATAGCTTACATTTTATCCAGTTTCATGCAATGGGATTGTTACTAAAGAAGTTAAAATAGTAAAAGTCGGTGGTGAACGCAAGATTCCTGAACTTTAGAGCACAAAAATTTAAGAATGCAATAATTTTTAGACAAGTAAACAAAAAGATAAAACTTGTAATCATTGTTATAAGTTTAGGAATGCATTTAAGGTCAAAGGCTAAATGAAATAATACTTCTGTTATGGCGTCTAGAAACTGATAGAAATTGCCCTACGTTTATCCGATAAGATAGCCGATCGAAATATTCCTGAATTCTTTCAATACATGTTGCTAATTGATATTAGTAAACGACAGTTACAAATATCATTTTTGACTGACTCCATCTATTAAACTAAAACTGATTTATTTTAATTAATTTCAAACATTAGTAAAATGGTAAAAAATATAGCGTTTTCAGTAGGAATAAATAAAAAAGCTTTGTTTTAAACACTATTATGTCTTGTTTCCAAAATCATTCTGGTAAAACTAATTATGAAATCCATATAATCGTGATTACTGATTCTTTCCCTTAATTATTGGAACAACCTTAAGAAAAATCCGTAAAAAATTTCGTAAGCTTTCTCTAGTCCCTTTTTAAAATCTTCTGTGTAAATGTAGGTTAATTGCTTTAAAAAAATATATAATATTGAAATGTAAATAGATTCAAGTTGATAAAAACGTTGACTAACTTTTTTATATCATTCTTGTACACGAACCCTTCAAATTATAATGTAAAATTTTGGTTTCTCTACAAACTGTTCTCTTCCTTATCTTCATTTAAACATACATGCAGATTTTGTCTTCTATTTACATTACTTTACAGCACTTACGATTTTGCAGTTATTTTTAGGAACGAGAAATTTGTCATGACGGTAAGACATATTATACTTCAATAGTTTATCACCAAAATATTTATATAGAAATTAGGCGTATCTCTATATAGCATATCCTAGTAATCAGATGAATATATACTTATACCAGTCATATGAGGTGTGGGTATAAATTTAAAAAAACAATTATAAGTATTGTAAAATAATTATTTAGAAAACGTTTGACGTATAAACTTGCAATTTATTGTAATTATAAAAAATACTCGTACTCGTATATACTTCACTTATTGACTAAGATTTTATGAAAGGCAAATGAAATAATAAAAAAATGAATAATTTCTTATATCGTGTAACATTTTAAAATTTCCACATAATATTGTCGAAATTTAAAAAAAATAGGTTCTCATCCTCATCTATCTCATTGTTTTTCTGAAAATACTCAAATCAACACTACGAAAAAAAAGCAGTTACTAGAATTTGCCTAAAATTGACTGTAAACTTATGATAATAATTATAAATGTCACAGGTTTTGAGAAATGCACATCCATTTTAAGCCTCGCCTTTACATATATCAGTCTAATTGGATCTTATGTATAAAAGCTTTAAGTAGAGTCAGAGACAGTATGCTGTCTGTAGCAGATTGTGATACAAATGCATTTCCGCCTGTTTATTTTTGTACAACAGCTTTTTTCGTTTTACCCCGTAAGTAAACATTTCATGTTTACCCTAAATTTGTTTACCTTTTTTGATTCTTTAAACGATAGTTCATTTTCTTATGTTGCCTGTAGCTATTATCGTAAGCTTCCTATTATATGAAGTAGCTACTATCGTAAACTTCCCATTATAAAATTTTCTAAAAATACCAAGTACAATTTCCGCAAAACAGTGACATAATGTTTTAAATAAAATATATTTATATAACACCTCGGATGCGCAGTACCGAGTTTCTGTAAAATTAATTCGACTTAATGATATTCGAGTAAATATTGTTTAAAATTAAATACAATTTGGCTCTATTCATATTTATTATAATCTTTAGTAAACAACACAGCAACAATATAAACATAGATAGTACCTAGCGTTAACAGACGACATTCAAATCATTAATTTTACGGTTATCGGTTATTGGTCAATACAGCTGGCTGCAGTTGCTACTTTTAGTCTAAGTACACATTAATAATATTCGCATGAATATTATTTTGAGCGCAAATTGTACTTTGATAAGATGTCTTAATGGAATTCTAATTAAATTTTACTGAATTTCGCCAATATTCAACTCCATACTCTTTAACATTATAATGTGTAAAACTTGTGCTTGGGTCAAACTGAGTTTACTGTCTTTGTATACAAATATTGTATTTAGTTTCTCTTGCAAGTCACAGCTGAGATGTGATCTTAATCCATTTGGACTATTGCGGTTTCCAAATTTCTCTCATCTACACTTTGCCCATTCACTAACTCTATTACAAGTTTAAAGTTTGGAGAAAACCGCTGTGACTTCGAGCGATTTAGTAACTTAAGTAATATTTCATGCGAACTTAAATTCTATGAAATCTAGGAATAACGAAGTCTTCATGAAACTATCCGATTAAATTTCAGTTGATAATGGTTGATGTTTACCCATTACATTCAATTAAATTTCAAATATTCGATTAAATTTCAGTTGATAATGGTTGATGTTTTGTATTATCTGTCACTAAATGAGCAAAACCATAATTTCAAAAACGATGGGTACTTCAATATCTGCGTCTTGAAAATTTAACTGACAATAGTATATATAAATATACATAAGAAAAATTACAAATTGTTTGTACATAAAGTCGTATATCGCGCATTGCGTATTAAACGAAACGTATCTGAGGTGAACTATGGCACACTGATACCAAAATTCTATTGAAAAAATAGAATTTGTAGTGTAAAGTCTCAAACCAATCTCTCATTTTATCGAGTGCCTCAATGCATGAAAGTAGCTTCACCGTAAATATTTTTAACTTTTTATTAATCATAAAATTAATTAGATTAGAAGTTCATGTGCCTACATTTCACTTCAAAACAATTTGTTTTCCAGATCAATTTTTTGAAATAAAATAAAAAAGACTTGCCAATAAAAGCATTTATAATTTTTGTGGAAATGGGTGAAGTTGCTCATTGAAGAAAACAATATAATTATTTTATTCAAATTTTTATATATAACCATTAGCAATGAGTAAATTTTATATTTATTTAGTAATACAAAATTCATTAATACATACGTAATTTCTAGTGTCAGTATTTTATAAAGCCAAATAAGATAGTTGCTTTTAAAATATCTATTCTAATATTTTCAAATATTTTATTTTGTTATTTTTGAATATTACTAACATGTTAATATTGATTTCATTTTTAAGTCTTTCAATGTTGGTAAATTCTTCTAAGGAAATTTATTTTACGCTAACTTTAAACATAAACCAGCAATTATTTGTTAATATATTATATATTAGATATCTCGTAATTATTGTAGAAATAACTAAAACATACGTACGTGTTTAATATTTTATTTGCAATATTTAAACGGCCCAGCTAAAAATTTGCATCAAAAATAATAATTAGAAAAGAAAATATTTCGTAAACTCCCTACTTATTTCAAATTCTTCATGTCCTTTGATGAATTTTCCGCATCAAAGGATCACGATAAGTTAATAAACTTATGTCAATCTTTTCTTCACCTATGTATAAATATTGCAAACAATTTTTATCTCGGAATTTTTTATTTAATGTCTCGTCTTGTAATTTGGTTTAGATTTTTTTTAAAATAACAGAAATTTCATTTGAATAAAAAATTCGGTTTAGTTATTTCTAAAATTAATATCCCCATGCAATTTTCTGGTATTTTCGCGATAAACCTATATTAACCAGCAGGTTTATCCTTGTGTTAATCCGCAGTGTGCTATTTGTTTTTCATATTTAACAATTATTGACTACGTTGGCATGTAGTCATCGCAGCACTACGGCGGATCGGACTTTCTTTTTATTCTGAGTAACGAATTCTCGTATCTTTTATGATTTTTAAGTTTGATATTTCTCACAATGAGGGAAATTTCAAACTATTTTAATTTTTGAAAAACACAGTATTTTCCTTATCATTCAGAGATGAATAAGATTATCGTAAAATAGTTTCCGACCCTTCTTTCGTTTGTTCAAGAGTGTAACGTGTGGGGTATTATACTAACTTTTAGTCCCTCCATAAAAGTGAGAAAAAATCTGTCGATTCTATTGCTACAGAACATGAAACTATTTTTGTTTATTACGCTCTGTTGCACAAAATAGAATCAATGAAGTGGTGTCGTTCAAACTTACTTTGGCTTGAGAAGGAAAAAGTCGTACAATCTCGACAAAAAAATTATGGCAAGGTATTTCTGGGATTCTGTGAGGATACTTATATGTAAATTTTAAAGTGCCTAACGCTAGAATAAGTGATAACTATTAAGCTTCATTACAACGTTAGTTGGCACACCTAAAAATACCTGCTATACCCAAAGATGATATACCGACTTATCACTGAGTGTCTGTTATTTATTCCCCAAGTTTAAATGCAATTTATGAGGAAGGAAATTCAACGCGGATGATCGGTCGAAATTGGTGGTTTTAGCATATTTTTAGATGAAACTTTATACTATTTTTTAAAGGAAAAGAAGTATTAATAAAGCCTTTTAGAAAAGATAATTAAAAATATAAAAATATATTTAAAAAAATATTATTTTATTTTTACTCGTTCCATATATTTCAGAACAAAATCTTTTGGATCTTACTAATACTACTTCAATTATGTTGATGTATCCTTGTAGTTGTATATTATTAACTTTGCCCGCAGCTTTGCAATTATGAATTTTTTATCAACTTCAGCTAACCTAAGCCTTTGACATTTTGCACTTTGTTTAAATTTTAACACCTTTTTTACCCCTTTAAAGGACAATTATTTAACAATATTTATTAGTAAAGCTTATTTATCGTCAGCGGTTGCGACTGTGGTTCAATTTGTAAGTCAGGATTTTGTTTATTTATACACAGATTTATTAATATAATTCCTACATTAATAAATACATACAAAATCTTAAAGCACAAATAATAATTTTAACCAAGATTAAGCACCCTTATGTTGAAACTTAATGGTTTTGGGCTACTTTATAATTCTTTTGACATTTTCCCCAATGATGCAACATCGTTGCGGTATTTCTTACAATTAATGATATTGGTCATTGTTTGTTAAACAATAAATTTCAATCACGGCAACAGACTATTATATTTTTTTTCTAAAGCTCATTTGAAAGATTTTTGTCTAAAATTTTATCATTTTTTTACATATAACTTCAAACAGCTTTTCAATGTTAAAGCGATTTACATTATTTTAGCACCGTAATGGAATATATATTTGATTGAAAAAAAAATATCTCGTCTCCTTTCGCTATCATCTCCATGGTATGACAGAGAACATTTACATGAAATTATATATTGGAATAGGATAATCTTCCATTTTATATAACTTGACATTTCATCTCTCCTGGTAATTTTAATAAAGACCTCGACTTAATCGTATTGTTTCTTTCCGCTAAAGTAACAATTTTTTGATGTGAAAATTCAAAAGAATATTTTTGTGCAATTGGTCACTTGTATGATTTCATTTTCTGCCGCTTGAACTAATATTTATCTAGCTACTTTCATTTCTTACTCCAATACATAACAGTCATGTATTACTCTGAGTACTATGTTATGTAAATGAATGAGTTATCTGTTAACTTTCACATCAGTGTGGTTCTCTTGATACCTGAATTAGTAGGATATTCTGAAGACATTATTAGCTTGGAAGCTTTCGGTTGAGTAACCTTGTTTAATAATCGTATTGTTTCTTTCCGCTAAAGTAACAATTTTTTGATGTGAAAATTCAAAAGAATATTTTTGTGCAATTGGTCACTTGTATGATTTCATTTTCTGCCGCTTGAACTAATATTTATCTAGCTACTTTCATTTCTTACTCCAATACATAACAGTCATATATTACTCTGAGTACTATGTTATGTAAATGAATGAGTTATCTGTTAACTTTCACATCAGTGTGGTTCTCTTGATACCTGAATTAGTAGGATATTCTGAAGACATTATTAGCTTGGAAGCTTTCGGTTGAGTAACCTTGTTTAAAATTAGCTTTTTGAAGATTTTTTTCAACTTACGGCATTACGAAAAATCTTTTTCTATCACTACATACTTTGCTGTAATTCGTTCGTCATCTATGTGAGTTATTAATTTATTAATACTGGTGTTAAGTAGTATTTCCTCCGAATAAATGTATTTATTTAGACAATATCCAGTCAAGAAGTAAAAAAGTAAGATATTGCTATGTATTAAAACGTAAGTAAACATGGATAATAGAACTATTGCTTAAAATATCACATAAGTAAAAAACAAACAAATATCACCACAAAAGGGGTTACACTTTATTAATAATTGCAAGTGTAAATTAACGTTTTTTTTAAGTAGGATAAAAATAAATTCTTCGCTTCAAGGTTCGAAATTAAGATCTTTGGCTGTAGTGGAATGCTGTAGAATGTAGAATGTCACCCAATTTATGGATGATAAAGGATTGATCAAGAAGTTATTTGTATATTTCGTAGAACTTTACTTACTTTCGGCGGTATGAAATTCTCAGTACCAAGCGTAACATGAGAACTTTCAAATAATGAAACAAAAATCTAGCACTGATAATAATAGAAAAAAGCTACTGAATTGGTTGGTTTTATATAAAATATACCAAACGCCCATGTAAGCATTTTATAAGAAAACATCCAAAACTTCGGACGACGTGTTTAATACGTTAGACTAACGAAAGCTCTATTTGTTATCGACATTCGACAAATATGTCCATCAAAGCATGAAAGCTCTATATGGAGCTAAAGGTCCTTTGCTAATATTCAGAGTAAATGTACATTAAACTTATATGTACATAAACATAATATAACATATGCACGAAAACTTTTTGTATTAAGTGTAAACATAAGGCAATCTGCAAAAACAGTGCCTTAAAGTATATTGTCGGCGTGAATGTGCTTATTAAAATTGCTGTTTTTGAGGACAATTCATACACTAGTGCGACTGTTCCTTTAATTGATATATAAGAGGCAATATATTTAGATAGTTTATGTTTTCATTATAATCAAGTGAAATAGTGCTAAGCTTTCATTAGAAAATAAAAGATTCTAGCAAAAGTCCATGTTGTGTATAATACTCGAAAAAAGCGAAAAAGACAATCATTTTGACAAAAATAGAACGATTTTCGATGTCAGTTAGTTGTTCATTTATAATAATTTAGGCACTAGCTACAAATTTAAAAAAACAATATGTATTCATTATTTTTTGTAATCGCTTCTAAATATATCATATTCTTCGTTATTTTTTTATTTTTCATTAACAATTCTCAACATATTAAAATTATAGCATAAGCGCGTTTACGAAAACACATTTGTTTTGTAACATAATTAGAAATAATATTTTATTTCCTCTTTCCCGATCGTTAAACGCAGAATTGTGAAGTTTCTTGTGTTCCAAAAAATCTGATATTCATTTGATCTTTACTGTTTTGACATTATAAGCATTAATTTCAATACTTATGTTTACTTATCATTTAATATTTAGTATGACTAGCTTTTCCCAGTGGCTTCGCCCGCGTGGACATCGGAAAACGACATCGTTTCCTATAATTATTCTACCGGAATGTACATTGGGAATAAAATGTAGATATTCTTTATACTAATCCAGGTCATGTCTCTATTCTAATCCTAATACTATTATAAACGCAAAAGTTTGTGAGGATGAATGGATGGATGTTTGTTGCTCTTTCACGCAAAAACTACTAAACGGATTTAAATGAAACTTTGCAGTAACATAGCTTAAACATCAAAATAATACATAGACTTTTTTGTTTAATACATAGACAAAATTTATAAGTAAATTATGTGCTGAGATTATTATATATTGATAAGAATCAAATAATTCGACAAAATACCTGTCCTCTAAGAGTTATATATCGGTAAGTTTGTTATAGCAAGAATATTTTTTCGAATTTCTTTCAACAATATCAGGCAAAAATAATCTGTAATATTTTTTGATACAGGTGTTTATTACAAAGAAATAATTGATTTCCGTCGCGGAAAAATTATTTCATTTATATCGTGCATCGCACCGTATAAAGATTTGATGATGCCGGACCGTGTTCGGTGTGTGTGTACTAACCCTCGTCAAAGTAAGATTTGTTCGCTTTAAAGTTAATAATCTGATATTGTTTTAGAAACAGCCAATAGTAGCAGATATATCCGAGTTATAATGGAAAAAATAACCTATAGAATCTGGGCGGTAAAAACAGCGTAACCATAGCAAAAGTATATTAAAACGGCCGCCATCTTTTTCTCCTACACTCTCACGATCTGCCCATAAATTTCAAAGTAAGGACACAAAAAATTGTTTTTAGCTTTATCTTTATGGATCAAATATCTAAATACGGTCGAAGGAACATTAAACCAAAAAAAATATAACACCAATTCATTTGCGCCATCTATTGCAATTAAACGAAACTACTACTGGAAACTACGACCGTAAATTAAATCTTGTCGTGGCGTTAACTTGTTTTATTATTTTTTAACCAAATTAAAAAAAAGGTTTTCAATTTGTATGCATGTATATTGATATGACAATGCTTAAATCACTTGGAATTTATGTAAAGTAATGAAAGTTAAAAAAGGTATTTTTATATAATAAAAGGCAATTAAAATAGGTAGATACAATAGCACTATACTATATATAAATGTCAAGAATGATTCAAAAGTAAGGTGGCTTACAGACGATCACGTAAGAACCGATATGTACTTCGTCAGTAATGAAAAGGTTAAATTTTTAAAAAATAAATTTTATCTTAATGAAATTATAATGTTATAATACTCTCCGTCTTCAAAGAGATACGTTTATCTACAGCAGGTTTTCGGTAATCATTTACCCTGTTCTCGTATTTTATATTATTTTAATTTAAAATATTTCTATGCTTTCCTGTTTTATTTACCATTGCAAAAAAAATCCTTTTCAAATTTCTCTTCAAAAACTATTACAATTCAACGGACAAAAATTCGAAAAAAAGCTTTTCTTAAAAAAGCTTTGATATTATACCAATACTATCATTCTATACGCTGAACCAATCACTTTTTTAAAATATTTTCCATGCATAGAATTCGCTCTACTATAATTTTATTACATGTATAGATAATAATTATTTGGAGGGCTTGAAAATTGTCTTGGGAAATTTGTTGATTCTGTTTTTCAACGAAAAACAGTTGTCTGAAAAATTGCTCTTCGGGCGCACGCACACACGCACGCACGCAAATTTTCCATTAATAAGATACTGCTGTTTTTTTTACTCTGCGAAATACTTTTTGCACTACTTATACATAACAAACTGAAAAATAATTTTAATAACCACATAGTAGACATTGCTTTCTCTGCTCTCAATACATTGCTTGCTCTCAATAATTAAAAACACGACGTGTGCAAGCATGTGTATATTTCAGGTATAGGCTTTGTCAAAAAGTATCAGTAGATTTTCAAAAATTAAAGCGAAAAAAAATGTAAATTTAAAAAAATTATGTGTAAAAACACGTCCTTACAAGGTCACAACGCTGGAATTCGTATAATTGCTGAATATAAAACTATTTTTTTAGTAAATAGCAAAAAATATACATGAGAAACGAGTATTAACCGAAGGCAACTTACATCAACGTTTTTAAAACTCTCCAATTTTAATTTAAACATATTTTTACTACATAATCCGACATTTTTTCACTGTTTTTAGATGAACGTACTAATGAAAATCGAAATGCCAACTGCCATTTAGCACCGTTTCTAGTGGGACATTTTTCGGTTGCTATGGACCTGTCCTTACGAAGTAATATAAGTGTTTATCTCTAAAAATACTGATACGATTATAGCCACAAAACAATGAATAACATATGGGACCAATATGAATACTCTGTATTTGTGACGACTCAATTTAAAATTACTTATTTTTTATTTTGTAAAATATAATTTTCAAATTTATGATTGCATAACAGAACAGCGAAACAGATTTTTAAGGTCGAAAATTTATCATTTTAATCGTTTCGCTGAGGACTATCAATTAAAAATAATCCAATCAATTGTACGCTCTTTGCAGTTTTATAAGGCTTTGAAAGTGCATGTGCTTACGTATATACATACCCATAGATTTCAGAACACTAATTTCTCGAATTTCATTGGCGCCCCTTTTTGGATTTCTATGGAGATTAAAATAGAATATGTATATTTTCCAGATCAACATACGATTTAAAAGACATAAATTTTCAATAAAACGATAATTTGGCTCTCATGGATTTTAAGGCAATGTTGAAGAAATTTGGGGTAAAAAACAAAAATTTGTATGTTGACCGTAAAAGGTTATATTGTAGAAGAGGTTATAATCACGAAATTGTTAAGAATGACGGTCAGCCCTAATGTAAAAACTGGCAATGACTGATAAAAGTTACCAGTGTTTAGGATGTCACGAAGTTTCACTTTAAGTATCCAACTTGTTGACTAAAATCGATTTTACTTATTGCGTATTATGAGAAAGAGAATTATTTATTCTTTTAAAATAATGGTTTAGATTATAATTTATATTAAACCGCTTCAGACATACTTAGATTGTAATTTATATTAAACCATCTCAGACTTTAGATTATAATTTATATTAAACCGCCTCAGACATTTTACTCATTGCGTATTATAAATTGAGAACGATAGAGAGAAAGAGAATTATTTATACTTTTAATTAATAGAGAGAAAGAGAATTATTTATACTTTTAAAATAATAGACATAGATTATTTAAAAAATCAAGGTATTAAAAGCCATAGTGATCAATTAAACGTCCATAGCTGCCAACCGTTCGACTGGTCACTATAGTTGGGGAAAATCTGTAGAGTTAATTTTTCTTTAATCAAAATTATGTAGAGTCGATGGTTATATGACAACCATAATTTGGATGACACAATAATTAAAGAAATTTGTACTCAAAACAAATTTTAAAAAATTATAATTTTTTCTGTATTCACTATTTATTAATTCAAGGAACATTATTTTCAAAAGAGTAAAGTACATTTCTGTGAAAGTGGTACGTTTCGATGGTTTAATAATTATTGTTTGAATTTTATTTGTTATTTCTCCATTCTTCCCAATTTATTTTTCAAATTCCAATTCAGTGTTTAGTTTACATTTAATGCAAAATTTAACAATTTTATCGGAATGAACATAATATGTTTCTTTCTTAATTATTCTGTTTAAAAATAAACACCTGCTTCTTAAATTTCAATAGCTGCTTTTTTTGTAGGAAAAGTCCTGAGTTTACGATGGATAAAAAAGTCTTTTCATTAAAGACATTTGGGGAAAATGCTTGTAAATTACCGATAACGTTCATTTTCGCGAACCACTTAAACGGTAAACGTGTTAAGCAAAAAAAATACATATTTCGGCCATATTACCGACAATTGATGGCTACGATGTGTCTAACGATTTAAAACCCTTATATTGTCAGTAGAAACGAACGAGAAATATGGCTACGTATCTATGTTTTATTCCTTTCAAAATTGATATTGCAAATGTTTTATGAAAAATAAATTGAAATGTTTCGAAATAACGTTATTACAGGTAACTAGCGACGGTGCTACAATGGTTGTTGTAATGTTTACAAAATAATTTAATCGAGTTTTCATTCTGTTAAACCCATATTAAAACGTTTAGGGGCTTCGTATAAAATTCTGTAAATTGCATCTTAGATAATTAAAAAATAAACTTATAGAATATGAGTACACCGCTTTACGCGGGTTCCGCAAAGATTCAGGCGAACGTTTAATCGTATTAGTATTTCTACCAAAGTATTTACAAATATTACTATAAGTTCGCAACTTATAAATATAAATATATTGCCTAGCATATTTTCGACACGCAAAATAAATATACATTTGAAACGCAATATTTTTTCCCAGTTGATTTAATCATTTGTTTGATGTTTGTAATAACTTTTTACAAACCCAACTAAATATTATGTTTGGCGATTATTACTCATAAACCAGTAGAATCTACTTGGCTAGAATATTTTTTTTCTTTTTATTTCTTTATTTGTACTATTATTATGAATACTTTTCAGATATTCAAAAACAGCGGCTTAACTGGGGAGTACACGTATCTAGCAAAAATGACCATTTTGAAACTTAATATTTCATAAACGGATCTGTGTATTGAAAAAAAATGTTTCAAGGCTGCTATTGGGTGTGCGAATAAAAAAAAATACTCCCCACTTTACATGTAGGGGACTGAACTAAAAAAATTGTTAAAAGATTCTATTTCGTAGCTTTGTAGGCGTTATAAATATGTATAACCATGCAAATTTCAGCATTAATAGTCTGGGAGTAAAAAAGCTGCGATAAACAGACGAACATAGCGAAACTATAAGGGTTCTTGGTTTAGTTACGGAACACTGAAAGATGAAACTGGAAAAAATGGGCAATTTAATTCTAAAATCATTTAATACATATTCTCGGCTAAGATCCCAGTCTAGTTACACTTTTATTAAAAATTACGATGAACTAAGGCGTTTGAGGAGATGTGAATATAAATTGTTCAGTATCTGAAATTATTGAATGATATCTATCGATTACTCAGAGGAATGTGACGTTATTTAAAATAACAACGGTTTAGTGAATGCGAAAAATTGTCATAGAGACATGTCTTTAGTAAAAAATTAATTGTTGGTTAGTTTTCAGCGTACTAAAATGTGAAGTATTAAGGTGTTATTTAATATAATTATAATCAATAATTTATAATAATTTTTTATAACATTCTATAGATGATGAACTAGGGTAAGTATTTTAACCGATCCATTTATTCTCTACTTATTTTGTCTCCTTTATTTCTCTTTAAATGTAAACTAAATTATTTGGAAGTATCTTCATTATTATATGCAGAAATGAAAAAGAATAGTATAGTCGAGATAAGTACAACTAGGCTTGAGTATATTACGTATCCTTTGATTAATGCGATATTCTTATCACTAACTTCATACACGATCACTTTTATATTTGAAACTTAAGAATACGAATAATATTCTAAGATAACGTGAAGAGCCAATAAACAGAAAGTTCAATGTATAATCCAACAAAGTATATTGGATTGACGCAAAAATTTATAAGACAGTTCATTATTTCCGAAGCTATAAAATCAAATCCTACAAAGTATAATAAAAAGTAATTTTATATTGGAAGAAATGAAAACAGTTCCGGAATGGATACATTTATCGGAAACTGATACCTAAAAGCTTAAAACGTATTTGATATTTATACTTGCGACACTGAAGTATGCTACAAGTTTACGAGTATACGTTACAATCCAATATATTCTAAAAAAAACTGTCAATTTCTTCTACCTTCCATTTTACGATTGTTTCTCCGATATAAATGTGATCTGCGAATGGGATGAAAGGAACAAAAGTGTTATTAGTTTATACAATTGTGAGCTTTAACTATCTATAACTAGTTTCGGGTTTCTGTTTGGAAATGTTTGCTGTGGATATAAACGTAATCCAATATTTATTCGGTTTGTGTTACAAGTAATCTCGACAAAGTACAGTTTATATAAAAACTTTTCTCATGAAGCGAACTTTCCGTATCACATCATCGCTCATCGACTTATTGTTAGAATAGGCAGCCACGGCTGACCACTGAACTAATATATTCAACAATTTATAGAATTATATAATTTCTATTAAATTATTTACTGTCTTGAGAGATAGATGGCAAACATATTTTCTTTTAGTTTCTCTTTTAGATCATTGTTCGAATAATATAGGTGAAAGGCAAATATAAATCGGGCAGCATGTATCTTTGTTGTAAAATACTGTGCAGCACAACTTGATTAATATTTCGGGTTTTATTAGCTTTACTGAATAAAGAAAACAAATACACAATTTACTCATTAGGCATATAGAAATGTTAAAAATATTAGAAAAGCAAAAATGAAAAGATACTGATTCGATCCCTAATTACATTTTCTTTCCATAATTTTTTCCAAAATAAGTTTATGCTGCTAATTATTAACTTATGAATTTTATATTAAATTAATACTTCGCCACAAAATATAATTCTATTTGAAGGCGTCCAGTAAATATTGGACAACTTTTCAACCCTGTATAGAAACAAACATTTTATCAGAAAAAGGAATTTCATGATTAATGTTTGTTTTAGGTGCAATAGCCAAGAATGAACATATTTATGTATGTTTTAGGTGCAATAGCCAAGAATAAATATATTTATGTATGTTTTAGGTGCAATAGCCAAGAATGAACATATTTATGTATGTTTTAGGTGCAATAGCCAAGAATGAATATATTTATGTTTGTTTTAGGTGCAATAGGCAAGAATGAATATATTTATGTTTGATTTAGGTGCAATTGCCAAGAATGAATATATTTATGTATGTTTTAGGTGCAATAGCCAAGAATGAATATATTTATGTTTGTTTTAGGTGTAATAGCCAAGAATGAATATATTTATGTTTGATTTAGGTGCAATTGCCAAGAATGAATATATTTATGTATGTTTTAGGTGATATGGCCAAGAATGAATATATTTATGTATGTTTTAGATGCAATAGCCAAGAATGAATATATTTATGTTTGTTTTAGGTGCAATAGCCAAGAATGAATATATTTATATATGTTTTAGGTGCAATAGCCCAGTAATCAATATATTTATGTTTGTTTTAGGTGCAATTGCCAAGAATGAATATATTTATGTATGTTTTAGGTGCAACAGCCAAGAATGGATATATTTATATATGTTTTAGGTGCAATAGCCAAGAATGAATATATTTATGTATGTGTTAGGTGCAATAGCCAAGAATGAATATATTTTCTCATTCTATTTGTGGTATATAATATTTCTAAATAATAGACCTAATAGTATTAATAGACATGCATTACAATTTTTGAATAACTACTTTAATTTTAAAAAAATCTTAAATTTACAGGCTATGTTCACTTCTCTACCTAAGTTTTAGCTCTCGTAGTATATAAAAGCATATTGAGACCTGAGTAGACATTTATTTAAAAACACCGTGTTTTTAGTTTAAATGTCACAATAGCAAGATACGTGCCTTTTTATCCAGAAAAAAGAATATTGAAATTGCCCAAGGACTTATATTTTCAATGAAACGCCTTTATTTCTACTTAAATTAAATCAGTTTACTGGAAATGTAATTAAATCTCGTAAATTATTTATCAGAATAAATAAAGGATAGAGAAAATAATAAAATAAACCAAAATTACTATTTTAAAAAAATCAAATGAGATATTCGAACAGATAATATAAAGTTTTCACGTATAAAAACTTTGTATCGTTTTATAAAAGGTATTATATAAATTCTTCTGAATCTGGAAAGGTTGATTTATTGAGCTGCAATATAGATGTATTCACGTAGGGAAAAGGGGTAGTAATAGGGTGTCTGTAAATTTTTTATTTTATGCCACCCAAATAAAAAAAGTTCACACGGTTGAGATTAGAGATGCAACGACTTGAATTCGTAAATCAATTCAAACCGAGATGAGGTTAAACCGAGTTAAACCGATTTAACTCTGTGACGAATTGAGTTGGGCTGGCTCGTTCGATCGATTTTGCGCCCGGTCCGTGTTCGCTCGCATACTTGAATCGAATGTACGCTCGCATGTTCAAATCAAACCGAACGTAGTCGATTCCCGCGTATAATTTAATAACTCGTTCGAACATATTTTATTCTTTTTGTCTACCGAGTACATTTGTTACCAGTAGGTTTTGATAAATTCTTTTAATTAGTTTGTTCAAGTTGCGTTTTTTTGTTAGAAAATTTTTATTTTAAATTACAATGCCGGCCCCGAGAAAAAAGTCTTTCGTTTGGGAGATTTTTAAGAATCCAATAGACAAAAAATTATATGAAGAAAATATACTTAGTCTTATAAATATTACAGGAACACGAGCACGATGATGACACATAAGAAAGAAGTATCCGGACCACGTCGCTGCTTATTTAGATGAGCCAAGTAGTCCAGGCGAGTGTTTCAACTTAGCGGAGATTGATGATTCTGATAGATTCTTTATTGTTTTATTATTTAACCGGTTTTATTGTTCAACAACCTAATTAAATAACTCATAAATGGATAGGTTCTTAAGTAATGGAAATCGAGTTACGACACTATCTAATGATTGTTGTTTGTTTAATCGATTTGATCAACTCGGTTTACATTCATTTTCAAATCGACAGAGTTACTGTTTGACGAATTTCCGGGTCGGCCCATCTCTAGTTGGGATCCAGCCGGGATCCAGACGGCGAATTCACCTTCTTATAATGTTTCATATGTGTTCTTGCAGTCGAGCTCCGGAATGAATATATCATCCATCATCATATATCACCCATTAGCGTCAGTAAAATGAGTTCAAGCAGAGCTCCAAATAATTTTGTACTGCTGCCTTTCGGCTGCCAATCTATAGTTAATTTCTCTCATTAAACCGGGAGTTTTTTAATTGTTTGCTTTTTGAGTTGTAAGTATTCGAACAATAATCTTCTTGCCATGTTGATTCATTAATCATTTTTATTTTATCTACTAGCAGAAAGTTTGGGCATGAACCCTGATTGGTGTGGCCTTTGATATCCCAGCGTATTTGAATATGGTACGCATGGCAAGGCTAGAATCCGCCTTCACTTTTTTGAGCAGTTCTTTATCATATACATCTTCCTTTACTTTCCCTTTTACACCATGACACTTCAGGAGCTGTATTCTCTGATAAAACATAGCGGCTTCACAATCTGTCACTTTCCTCATTATCTTATGTTATTGACCCAAGTAGTGATTTACAGATCAGCAAGATTAAACTTTACAAATAACACGATCTCACTGAAAAAACCAGCTAAATGCAAGTTAGACTCGCGCACGAAGGGTGCCGATGCAACAAACAATATTAAACTTATGAGTTTTTATTTCTCAAAAACACTATGAAAAGCAAAGTTATTGCTGCGGTTGGTACCGAGAAATTCGCATATCTCAAAAATAACAGAACATATCGTATTCAAAACAATTTTCGTTTAAATTATTTTTTATTTTACAACCTTATATTCAGAACTTTAAACATGTTAGTTGAAAAATTAGATGGAAGGGGCTCACTTTTTAAGACTTTAGAAACGCATATCTAACCACCTATTTACTTAAAAAAAGAAGTTATTTTGGAACCTCTATATCATTTTTAAGGCCTATCTAACGATACTCCATATGCCTATGTACCACCAGTGCCACACCTAATATTATTTTTTTTCATAATTCCACTAATTCCTTGTATAGCGGTTCATAGAATACATCTACCTTGCAAATTTCACCTATATAGTGCCAATAGTCTCTGAGTGAAATAATTGTGACATATGAACAGACAAACAGACGAACATGATAAAATTATAAGGTTTCTGTTTTTGTCATTGGCAACGAGACTCCAAAAATGGAATAATTTTTTATTGAATTATAATTTAGAACATTTTTTTTAATATTTCCTTTTTTATTTTATTCCCTTATTAGCACTTCACATATTCAAAATAATAGATTTATATGCTACAATTAAATTTCAAGTTCATTAAAATAGATTAAGTATATTTCATTAAAAATTTAAGCAATCCATAAATTCTTGTGCAATTTTAAAACAAATATTTTTTTTATTAAGAGAAAATGTAAATGTCTCACTATATGAACACTTTTGGTTAATGCGCAATAATTTTAAATGATTGTCTTCATACGTTTTTAAAACAATTTAAAGTTGCAAAATTCTAATAAAAGTTTAGTAACATACCTATTGACAAAATATTGTACAAAAATGAAAATGTAAATATTGCACCGAAGAAAGTGTCCGATGGTGGATATTGCAGCGAAGAAAGTGTCAGAAAGTGTGTATTTTAAAAAAAATCATAAGTCTCGATATTTTCAAAGTTTGAAATAAAAAAATCTAAAACACTTCACAAAAATATTTATTTTACTATTATTATAACTCATATGACATTTTACTACATTACATCACGAGTTATGTTTTATAAAACTGGCGTCGGTATGTCAGCCTGCAATTCTTACACTTTAGAAATAACAAAATTCAATAATATGCTTTGTGGCACCTTATTGATATAAAAAAAATTATTTCTGTACTTGCATATTTAAATAAACTTAGGTGTTATTAACATAGTTTTGACAGTAAGAGACACTGGACATATAGAGAGAACATACATACATGCACTAGTCCTAAATAGTGATTAGACATTTAAAAAAATAACAATAGTTTTATGTACAACATATACTGAAAATAGATATGGTGGATCATATCTTATTGTTAAAGTTCCAAAACGTTTTGCTGGTATAACATCGTTTGAAATATTGAATTTTTGCAAATTTGAAAATAATTCCATCAACCAATTAATAAAATTAATGAAAATAATAAAGTTGTAATATCGACGATGGTTTTGAAATTTTTAATTCACTATAGTTAACATTTAAAACATCCGTAATATTCCCGATGAGTAGTTGCAATGGTTTCGCTTTCTTCATCCTGATAATATGTGTGTCTTTCTTTTTTCCATATGAAATCATTTCGTTTTTTGCAAATGATATAAATTGTCTGAACACTTCCCCCATATTTTTATCATTTAAATATTTTATTAACCAAATTTTCCATCTTTATGACATATAAAATTAATACCACTGAATTATATTAAGTAAAAATGATTTGTCAAGTACCTTTTAGAAGTGTCGTTAATCAATTAAAAATAATTTTTTCACCCACTTTTTTCCACATCCCTTGCCACGGAAAATACATGTTAACACATAAAAGCCTATCACTGTAACGTTACGAACCGATGATTTAATTTTAATTTAAAAGTAAGAATTTAAACTAAAATTCTTAAATTAAAAATTTTAGGTCTAAAAGTTAAAAAAAAATTAATTTATTGTTTTCAGCATAAATAATATTTTATTTAATAAATATAATTTAAAGTTGTCTTGTCTATTCTTGACATTAGATTATTCTTATTTATTGCGAAAATAATGCAAGTGTACACATTTATTATTAATTAATAAACGAATTTATCAAAAGTTTCAGAATTTAATATATCTGAATTGCCTCTAATGACAAATTATTGGATTGCTTTATTATTCAGGTAAACTGCATACCTTCGTCTGGAATTACGCTGTAATAGCGGAGTTGAAACATTTTTATTAAAAGTTTAATGCCAATTTTTTTGAACATTTTTTTCTTTACAAATCATGACAAAAATCAATTAAAATATTCATTTAAAGTCACTATCCCAGTCCGACGACTCGCACACAAAACTAAATTACAAAATTTTTATAAGTTTGCTATCTCTTTCGAACACAGCCAGCTTTATTGTATTTTAACTTTCCTGAAGTTTCTTTTTGTCAATATGCGTTCATAATTACTGTTAAATAATATTCCGCTCGTATTGTTAACCATTCAAATCGTAAGCCTTGTCCATCGACAATTATGCTTTTTAAAGCTTGCTTTTGCATTTTTATATATACTGTTTTTATTGTTTATCTTTGTGTATATTTTTATTTTTTTTCCGTCTATATTGCACCTCTTCATCACATATATATTCCTATTGGAATATATATTGTGTACTTTCAATATAAGTATATTAACAATTAATTTGTATATTTATCACCTATGGGGAAAAAATAGATACCAGTCATGGTGATATACAATATAAGAGTTTTTTTTTTTAAATAAAGTTAACTTGTATCCTAACATTCTCACATGAAAATAATATTCTACGTAAATAATATCTACATATATCTTCAATCTTATGCAAATATTACTATAATACATTATATAACCAGAAATTTTATAAAATATTAAATTAAATTTTAAATAAAGTAATATTATTAACAAACAAGCAATAAATATTGAAATTATTGAAATCAGCCTTTCATTTAAAGTTCACTGTAATAGTTACCAGCAATAGAATTAATAGTAATAACCATCCAATTTATAATAATGTCTATTAAAATAAAAAGAAAAAAAACATCACATTCATTTGAATAAAAAGAAAATGTAGTGTCAATGCTTTTAAAGGATTAATGGCTGTATGGTATCCGTTTAACTGACTGTTTGTATTGAAGTACTGAGCTAGCATATATGTCCAGAGAATGAAATTTTCCGTCGCAATCATCACAAAGCCTGCGTAGTGGTACACGAGCACCGGCATTAGTGCGAGCGGTAGGTAGATAGAAGAGTGCGGTGCTACGGGTCGCTCTCCCTGGCACACGAAACTGCAACTGATTCACTATATCGACGCAATCGTAACGACTATGGCAAATATTATAAAGTACAACTGCTTCGAGTTAGATACGCCTTTCGTAGAGAGTACGGTATTTGAATGTGTACAATGCATTACAATAGTCTCTTTTGGGTGCATTGAAGTGATATTGCAATGTACGTATAAATCGTTTTTGCACTCTTTCGATCATATCAGAGTATATAAGATAGTATGGATACCAGACTGCAACAATATATTCAAGTTGAGATCGCACAAGACATCAATGAGTGGTATAAAAAAATTCATTGTTTTCATATGCATTCTTATTAATAGTTTTATAGTTTCCATTATCATTACAGTGATTACCATTACTTCATATATGTAACAAATAATTATAACATAATCAAAAACAATTTGGCATTTGTTCGTGAAAGTTGTTATTACACATAATAGCGATTTTTCAATTAATACGTTTTTATTTTTTACTATGCAAATATAAATGAATATAAACCCTTGTGGGAAAATAATGAACCAACAGGTGTTTTATCTTTTTCTAAACGTGTTAAAAATTGTGTGTCCAGTACCGCATTTATATACATACGTAAGTAAATTATATTATCCATAGTTACTGTTTTTTTGTTTGAAACTGATTCACGCATATCTTAAGTAGCTGCTCAAATTTTTATTTAACTCAATAATAATTGTAAGTATTAAACGAAGGAGGAGGTTGAATTGTTTTAAATGAAGAATAAATATTGGGAAAGAGAAATAACTAATTCTTCCTTTAGATTTTGCGTCTTCATCAATTGTTAACGAATTCCTACAAAAAATTCAAATCGAAGGACGTGGCAGAAATTATATAATTAGCGCCGCATTCCCGTCAATATATGATTAGTTGATATTTCCAATCTTCACTGAAATTTCGTGTTTTCCAGTCTTGTTCTCCTACATGGATGTTGTAATAACCTTATTTTGTAAAATGCTACTGCATTAGATATAATGAAAATTTACGTTAACTTCTTAAACCTGCTAATATTACGCCACGAAATCCTACGATATGTGTAAGGTTATGAATTAATGTATTTTTTTTCGGATTCCGATTGTAAGGTAGGGATTACAAGTAGAAAAAATGGAACGGAATCTTCCAGATCATTCACGTGTTCGTTCATTCATTCATCTATCCGCCTGTCGCAGTTTTTTTTTCATTTTAAAAAAGGAGGAAATGCTTATGAAGTTTGACAGTTTTTTAGCCAGTCAGTGTCTGGATTCATTAGACTTATCTTGACGTAGCAAAAAAGTAATAACATAAATAGATAGGTAAATATCATAGGTATAAACCAATTTATTATAGGTAGAAACCAATTTATTTTAGGTACAAAATAATTTTTAAAGAGTTTTATTTTGACTTCACTTATTTGGTCTTCCTTATCTTTTTGTTGCTGCGTTTCAACTACTTCTACTTAACCGACCCTCATGTAAGTGTATACACATATTCAGTCTCCATTATAATTCATTATGATAATTTTAACCTTTGGTCTTTAAATTTTTGTATTGCGGACCTACCTAAACCCTGAGACTTGAAAATCTGCTGTGTTCAAATTAGTATTGTGGGTCTCAATCAATGACTCTATCAGAGAACTTTGGGCTCCAACTCCTCTTTTCTAATACTTTGGAGGTATTGCCGGTCTAAATGTTAAGCCTTGAGATTTACTGCTTTCAAATTAGTATTATGGATCTCAAGCAAGAACTATGTCATTGAATTTTCTAGTTCAAATCCCTCAGTCCTTTTGTTGTAAAGTTACTGCTGCCTAAAACGTGAAACTCGAGATCTCCTGTTTTTAAATTAATATTCTGGATCTCGGTCAAATGCTATGTTATTGAACTTCAACTTTCAACCCCTCAATCCTGATACTACGGTAGTGCTGCTTACCTAATGCAGGAGACTTGAGGATCTGCTATGTTTAAATTAGTTTTATAGGTCTCAAGCAGAGACTATGAAATTGTACTCGGTATTCCAAATGCTTAATTTCACGTTGCGGGAGTACTGCCTTCCTAAATTGTGGGACTTGAAGACCTACTGTTTATAAATTAGTATTGTGGGTTTCAAGGAGAAACTATTTCATGTAATTTTGGGTTCCAATCCCTCAGTCCTGATGCAGCAAAGGTATTCCTGCCTAATAGGTAACATTCGAGGACCTACTGTTTTTAAATTAGTATTGTGGATCTCGAGCATAGGCTTTATCATTAACCTTCCTCAGGAGTGAAGGATTGGAAGCTGGAGTATAATGATAAGGAGTACCGGTTGCTTAAACCATAAGACTTAAAAATCTATTATTTTTATATACTACGGTAGTGCTGCTTACCTAATGCATGAGACTTGAGGATCTGCTATGTTTAAATTAGTATTATAGGTCTCAAGCAGAAACTCTTTTGAACACCGTAGTCCGACTCCTCAGTTTCATATTGTGTGGGTACTGCCTGTCTAAATCGTGAATTGTGAGGATATTTTAAGTTAACGTCATGAAACTCAAGCAAATACTTTGTCAATGAAATCCAGGATCCAACTTCTCAGTCTTGTTGTTTAAATGTACCACTTCAACAACAAGATTTGCTTGAAATGGTGCTTGAATTGTGCTTCCTTGAAATGGGAAAACTTGAGGAACCGCAAATTTTAAATTAATATTTATTACCTCAAGCAGAAACTCTATCGTTGAACTCCGGTTTATAATTCTTCAACCTATACTGAAGTGGTACGGCCTGTTTCATGTAATTTACTCACATCTCTAGTATTAATCAACTAATTTGGAAGGTTCTTTTTTTATTTGAATGGAACCAGTTGAAAATATTTGTTTCCATATCCGGTATTGTATGGAATATAATTTAAAAGAACGTATTATAAGAATTTCAATCCTTTTTCTAAGAATTTCATGTAAGATAAATCTATAGATACTATTGAAAATTTCCACAAAAATATGTACGACCCGTCTACTTCTTTTTTTTTAAAAAGCTGAAAATTATGTAGCAATCGGTGTTACTAGAAATTTCCTTAAAGTTTACGGAAATATTATTACAATATTTGTTAATTTTTTAATTTTGAATTTATTTACGATTTTTTATATTTGTGGTAATAAAAAAATTTACAAGATAAAAAGAACATATTTGTAAATAGTTTAACAAAAATACCCTATACCCTTGAATATTCATATACGCTTAAATGTATATAAAACCCTCGAAATACTTATTCTACTTTTATCTTACAAGTTTATTTATTTAATATTGGATTAAAAATTTATTAAACTGAAAAATCTCCGTTTTAATATCAGATGTTTCCTAGCTCATCAAGGTTTCTTTTGATTTTGATATATTCTGTATAGAGTTCACAACTGTGTGCTGCACTTGTCATGAACGAAGGGAAATGTTTTTGTATAATAAGAAAAAATAAGTATATCCTATTGCCCCTAAAAATATGCGCTCACAGATTGTTAGTTTGTATTTGCAAAAATAGATGTTTAATCAATCTTATCGTGATTGCCTCCAAGTGTTTAATTGTTAACGACATACTAAATTTCATGATAATTTTACACGTGGGAAAAATTTATGATACATGTTAATAAAAATTTTGACTTCTGAGAAGTGATTTGAAAATGAAATTTGACGAACGTATTTATAGAAGTCGATGAATTAATGATGACAATAGAATGTATGAAATGAAGAGGTCTTTCAAAAATTCTGAAAATAAAATTGAATGCAAATTGTATTAATTTTCGTGAATAACGAAAGGAATATCCTCGAAAATGATTATGCCTTCCACGATATTATGAGAAAATATATACTGCAATATGAAAAGAGAATTTTTCAAAAAGAGAATTTATAAAAGAGAATTTTTTAAATTCTGAAGTAAGATAACACAACCCCTAAATATGTTTTATGTATTTAAAGATTCCAAAGAACCAATTACCTGTATAAAAGTTTCTTTCATTTGTTTTAAAGTATCTACAAACCACACATACTTCGCTTTCTCTATTCCTTGAATCCTGTTTACTTCTACAGAACTATTGGAAATGAATCTTATTTAACGAAAAAAGAAACAATTTTTCACATTTTACTTTGCAGACATCTGGTGCGTAACAAGGAGAATTTTCATCAAATTGAATGTCGGAAGATGACAATTTTTTCTAATTTAATTTTACATTTCATTATTTCCGGCCACATTGACGGAGGTATCGACATTAGCCAATATCGTGCTTTGCTAAAATAATAAATTTAGAGCAAATTTACAATATTTCAAAATAAATGGTAATTTGTGAAAGGAAATATTCTGCGGGTGTTCGATTCGTCTGATAAAATTTTCGAGAGATTTCAATTATTATGTTATAATCCACAAAGTATCAGTTTAAGATGCAGAATATTTTTTTATTTAAATATTATTAGATAAATTCTATGTAAAATCTGACTGACCGACAAACCTTACTTAAAAAGCAATTTATGTAGTTCGTTTGCAAGTGCATACTGGTACAAGAAGGAATAACTTGAAAAGTCTACAAATAAGTACTGTAGACGAAAAATATCAATTTTAGGGACTTTGTTTCAAAGTATATTCTTCGAGGAAATAGCTGAGTTTCCGTAGTATAACAATAGCATTGCTGACTAATTTTAAGTGTTCTTACACTTTAATTCGGTTAAACCTATTAGGTTTCGTTTTTCCTAAATTAAAAATAACCAATTCGTGTAAATTTAAGAACAAAAATATAAACCTAGATGAAAGAATTCCTATAAATTTCATTGATTTTTTCTTATTTCAGAAACAGATACGAAAAATTTTACATTATAAAAATGAACTACCAGCATTGATTTTTTACAAATATCATCCTATGATTTTTGATAATAAATACCATATATTTTTAAATGTTATAAGGGACAATAGGAATATATGATGTGGCTACAAGGCTAAATTAGTGATAAACAAATTATTTTTGGCAATAAAAATGACCGCATAGTATTGTGAAAGTAATGCTTCAAAGGAATGTTATGAATAAATTTTAACCAAGATTAAAATAGTATATATGGAAAAATCAAGCTACTCCGATCGAACATACATTTTCACGGTGCCTTTCTGTATTGTTGGTTTCTTCACATAACTTTCATTTACTTACAAATTGTCAAAGCTCCTATTTCTAGTACACCTAATAGGTAAAAATGAAAATTCCTAATTACTTTGAAAAACAGCTTAAATACTAACTAAAAAGTAATCAGTCCTTTCACGTCAGTTTATAATCATGAATTTAAATACATTCCAAACAATAATTGTCGACTACGAAAATCCTTATTCAGCTATATTAAATTATTTATTCATATTATATTATTTATTCCGCTATATTAAAATCCATCATAATATCTTCCATCAAGTTTCAACTTTATGCTGAGAAAAGAATTTGCTCAACTTTACTTTTCAATAAAAGCAGGGCTTTAAGGTTCTCTCGATATTCTATAGATTCGAGAGCGGGCGGTGAATTTCAGGAAAGCTCCGCCTTCGGCAGCATCGTTTATCGTAAACTAATTATGAACTTAGTCCTGATCACACTCGATAAAAGTTTTCTTAGAAGGTATACTTCCGCCGGTAGTATAAGTTCTTAGAATTAATATCAAACATCGATCCTGCAACTTTAATATTTTTTTTATTTTTTTTAATTTGCCACTTTTTTAAAATGGACTAAAAATATTAAACAATTTCTCTTTTCTCCATAAAGATCTATAACCCGATATAGATTTATAACCCCATACATATTGTGTTGGAACTTTGTGATTGTGAATTTTAAATACCTATGAAAATACTTGTAAGGCCTAAAACAAAAAACGTGGGCCGCAAATTCACCTAAGTCACTAAAAATATTCACAATTAAAAATTTCCAGAACAAAATGTATGGGTTTACAAATCTGTATCGGGATATAAATCTTAATATGGGGCAAGGACAGATTACATTAAATCTTAAGTCAGTGTTACAATAGTCGTTAATTTAATTTTTTTATTATTGTGTGTGTCAAAATTAGCATTATATTTTAAATATCTTGATATTGATAATAAAATAGTTTCCTTATTTCAGACATATTACGTAATACGTTAACAGTTCATATATTGTTTGTAAATTAAGATCTTTTTCTACTCGCGTTAGTAACATTTACACGCTGTAATTATGAAAGAAATACGCATTCTTCCTCTTATGACAACCTAGTTCTTTGCGATAAGTCGAACGATGTGGTCGCAGTATTTTTATGTTCGCCTGGTAGTCTGGTCTCTAGCTCACGGGAAGTTAGTTTAAAATTTGTAGTCGCATGGGTATCCTCCGTTGTGCCGAACAGATAAACAAACAGACAAAAGCCAGCTACGTTTCAAGTTTCAAGTCTCCAGCTCAACGAAAAGTTAGTTTAAAACCGTTGGCAAAATTTGTGCCGGACAAACAAACAAACATAAAAGATGGCAAGTTAATAATAAAGTATTAAAAATAACTTGGACCTGTTTCTTAGTTATTTATTTTCGTAAGAATGTTTTGTACATATCAAGATAATTTAATACAATAATTTCAAACTTCATTAAAATTGTGTTATTATTTGTGCTCTATTATTTAAATTATCTTTCAGTTATTTTTCAACTGTACTCTATGAAATAATTTAAAGAACTCTTTTAGATCGTGACACAAAGCATTTTCTTTTATTTATATACCTGTCATAATCATTCTATTTTATTTTACTTCAATATAAAATTATGCTCATTTTACATTAGTTTTATATTGCCCCATTTTAAAATATTATGATCACTTGATACTTGTTCACTTGATTCGTCATAAAGGCATTCTATGAAAAGGATTTAAAAATGAAAGCGATCGAAAGATATAGGTATTCAACTTGTTAACATTCTATTCTTAAAAATAATGTACTAAAAATATTAAGCAATATTTTTTCCACATTTTACTAATTACTCCTGTCCATTATTTTACATCATGTACTAGAGATTTTCATCCCAAATCATGCTTTAGCAAATTAATTAATTATTACGTGAAATAAATTTAATATTTAAGTTATTTGAGTATATGTAAATATATTTGAATATATGGGGAGAAACATAGCGCTAAATTTATCAGTACAGGTATGTGTATGGTACATCATGGAAAAAGAAATGATCTTTGATAAGAACAAAAACAGTACACAATTATTGTTGATTATTTCTTCTCACATTTATTCATACATATAAAAAGTATCAAAATAAGGTTGATAGTATGTATTTGTTTGATAGTATGATTTTGTAAGATGAGATTTGATTTTATTTAAATAGTAAATCAATAAACAATAAGCAATAATTGTAAGCAATTATACAGTTACAATTAATTTGTTGTCTTAAATCAATTACTCTGGCAATTAATTCTAATTAACATGACACTTCGGAAGAGTAGAATTATCAGCAAACGATTTACCTATTATTACGTATTTACGAAGCAATCGCAGAAAACATTAACAAGTTTCTTATATATGTATATATATATTTATATATATATATATATATATATATATATATATATATATGTGTGTGTGTGTGGGTGTGTGTGTGTGTGTGTGTGTGTATACATTGGTATAACTACTCTAAAGAATGTCTTTTGACATTCTTTACAACAAAGTTAATACAATTTACTATCGGTCTTACAATTTCGTCAAGTCCGTTCGTCAAACTACAGGTTAATAACTTAATTATTTTTCGATCCTTTACTTTTATACACCTTTTTTGTATATTTAACCTAACTAAAGGAAGACGAAAAGTGAAATTAGGAAAATAAATTTTAGTACACCACATGTAGCGTGGTGTTATCGAGTTGGTCTCTAAAAATTAAATATACTATATCAAACGACATTTCTTATTTAGTCTCATTATCCATGTAAGATATATGTTTAAAAAATCGTTTACTCGAAATGTTCGAAAAATCTGAAAACATTAGATGTTAGCTTTACTTTAAATTACTTTTGCTGAAGAATTTTTGTATATGTTGGGTATGTAAAATAAACTATTGACTGTCATGAGAACCAATCTTAGATAAATTTTAAGCGAATTAGAAAGAAGACATGAACACTGGTCATAATTAGCAACCGAAAATAAAAACCGATCAAGTGCATCTAAGATTTAAAAAATATCAGGGTTCCATAAATATTTCACGGAACAAATCTAAACTAATATTTTTCAAATATTTTTTTAATACATACGTTTCTCAGTAAGTATATTTCGAAGTATTTTTCTTTATATTTGTGTAGGTTATTTATTTTTTGACTTATTTTCAAGAGAACAATCTTTTATCACCAATCAGAAAACCGGTTCAACTCTGCTCGACGAGCGGCCAACGAGCGAGTCGAACCTGGAAACCCAAGGTACGACGTTTTCTCAAAGACCATAAACCTGTGATCAACCCAACACACCATGGCAATGACAGTTTAGTAATATTTACACATTTTTCACTACTACAAAAACAAGAGTCTCGATATTTTTTTTAATATTGTCACAGATATATTAATAAAATAAAATAAACAAGCGTAAAATTATTTGAAGAAAATACACTAATACACACATTAATTGCGTATCTGACATATAAATTAAATCTTTTCTGTATTCATCTACCGTAAATAATATGTGAATATTATTTATAAAATAGCTAAAATATGAGCCAACTTTTCAAAATCCAAATATGATTCTAAATATTATGCTTAATAAGGTAAAAAAAAACATTTACTTTGAAACGATAATATGTCCCGTTTTTCGATAACATTTCTTTAAGATAGTGTCATTTATTTTCGGGCGACTCTCAGAAGACTCCTCTAACTAAAGAAGTGAGCACTCGGGCGTATGACCTTGATATATAATGCCAATAAATCAGAAGAGCAAAAGCTCCGTTTGTCATTGGAATTCAGGACGAGGGTGGCGTGAAACTTGCGTGCAAGGTCTTCGAGCTTTCCCTCATGCTCAAACGCTGATGAGTCGGTCATCAATCTTAAACGACAAACATTGGCAGTTTGAGGTTGCATCGTTTGTAAAGTGAATTTTTTTGTCAGAAAAATTTGTCATATTTCTATATATTCAATTATATTTGCATATCGTCGTCACTTATTTATTTCTATTCAAGTGCTAATAATAGCTGAATTAACAGATTTATTATGAAAACAATAACATGACCTCGATTTATTTAAAAAAAATTCATCAAACTGCTACACATTGAAGTTGGATAATTATTTACCACATTTCTTCACTTTATTAGTAGTTTATTATTTGACTATACGAAAAGGTGTTAACTATAGGTTCACTTTGGGTTAATGTTATTTTTTTAAATTAACTATTAAAATTAGTCTTATGTAGTAGTTCAGTTTTTTTTATTAAATTGACCGAGATGGTGGATTTGGGAAAGTTATTTAATTATGCGAATATGTTTATAAAATAATTTTGTAACTAACTACTAGTCAAATCAAATATCGAATATTACGAAAAGAATATTTTTTTTAATAAGAGTCCAAAACATATGGTGGGGTGTGGTATATTACCATGATGGGGAACGTGCTACTAGAATAAGTGTACAAATATGAGCTTAAGAGACCACGATGAAAAAAATCAGGTTATTGGATTGGCAGGTGTATTCGTCTTGGATGGGCTGTATACTTAAAACTGGGCTTGACAAATTAGTAGAAAGCATGTGTCAAAACTTGTATACCGCCGGTTCTTATCTACAGAGCCCAAACTTGGGTGAACACTTACGGTCCTTAAGTACGGTCGTACTTCAAAGATTAGCTATCATGGAAGTTGCGATAGAAAGGAAACTGTTACTCTCAGGCAAGAAAATCAACAAGTCTCTCCAATAAGGTTTCCAATGTTGGAAAGTACGTGGCTAAGCTGCAGTTACACTAGGTTGGGTACTAGTCCGATAGAGTGAGTTGGTGACTTATTCTGGGTTTGAAATATTTCTGGGATGGAAGCCCTAGGAACAAAAATACTATGCAGAGCTGGTAGGCATTCCTGAATATGCGCAATTCAAAATAAAATAGAATGAACGAAATTGAAGGAGGCCTACACCAAAAGGTCAAAGAAGGCTTAATATGATGTTTTATCAACAGAATATTTCTTTTTTTTTTATTTTTGAATATTTTACTTTCTCACTTCTCCTTTTTGGCATAGTCGGATATAACTTTCTACAAATCAGGGAATAATCACACTTGATCCTGCATTTTCAATGAATGCTAATAATTTCTAATCCATTCGAGCTTAGTTCGATTACATTGTCGATGCGACTAAGTTGAGATTGCCATTGTTTTTTGGACTTAATTATTACCCATAAAAATGAAGATAATCACTTTTTATAAACCGCATTTAAGAAACAATATTTGAGGGCAATCTCAAATCGTTCGCACTCTGGATTTGTATATATTAGGATTGAAAGCACTGTCGTACTTTGACTTTTTCTATTCAGTGTAGTTCGATTCACGAATTTAAAATTAAGATTACGTGATATCTAGACGGTTCACAGCCTACTTATTATACCTAATTATACCTTGTCTTCGAAGTATTTAATTCCGTTACATAATAGGCATATATTTCATTAATTTATTCAACGTTAATGAACAAATTCCACATCGTTAGATAGACGAAAAATGTATTTTACACCAAATAAATACATGAAAACACTTCGGTGTTCAGTCAGGTTTGAAAAGTGTATTGTTCATTCTAGTTTAACTTAACAAGTTATTATTAAAGACGCTAATAAGATTTATGGATTAACACGTACTTAGTGCAAAATTAATATAATTTTTCACGTAAATAAATTCCCTTTTTTCCCGTCTTTTAAAATAGCAACATTTAATTTACACGAATCATAGATATTTCCGCAGTAGTTTAATAAAGCCAAATAAAAAATTCTGGAAGCATCTATATTCTTTTAGATCCAAATCGAATATATGGATTTGTAACTTGTTTTGGTTTTTGACAGTTCGTTTCTATGTCACTTTAAAGTAAACATTATAATTTTAATGTAGCTTCTTACATTATAAACATTAATATGCTGTGAATAAAAGAGAATCGATTGCTGTAAAAGAAATTAAATAAGTTATATATGATATTATAATATATAGGTACTATTCTATTTATTTCCTAAAATTTGGTTTAAATATTTACAGAGAAATTATCAGATATGAACTTTTCTTTGACAATTATCACTATGGTGAAAATTTTAATCAATTTACTTACTGCTAATTGAATATAGCTACAAACTGTGTTTATTCGGAATTTTTTTGATAAATGAACTTTTGTATTCGTTCACCTTTTCAAGCTTCTTAATAATATACATAAGTTTATATTTAATTTGATTATACAATATACATTGACATTTTCATAAGTAGAAACTGATTTTTTAATTTATTCTCCAAACTGAAATTACTAAAATATTTTTCTTAATAAAATATTTCAAAACAAATTTTTGTTTTGAAAAGTATAGGATTTTTCTAATCATTTTTAGTGCAGAACTGTTTAAGAGGCCTATTGCTGTGATTTTTGCATTAAATGACCAACTTTGGAGTTCTTATTCTAAGAAATTGAAACACTTCGACAATTTTGACTTTTTGAAAAGTGGAAAAAAATTATTAATATAATTAATAGCGGCCAAGCTTTTTGTAATTTTTTCTCATCTGTTTATATAAAGCCAAAATTTTAATTCTAAAATTCTATTCTTTCGAGTGAAAAATTAATATGTAAATGTTTTGAAATTAAATCGAGATATCATTCACCATTTATCCAGTTGTAGCCACTATTGTATTAATAAACCAATATTAAGCTTCAAAATTACTTATCTTTCATTTTGAAACCATGGTTTTGAGAAGCTGAAAAAGGTCTAGATGTAATTGATATTAAAAGTTATAACCACCATTTTATTAACACATTCAATTAGAATTATTTGAATAAACAATTTCAACAGATGTATACAATCACCAAATCCCAATTTTCGCATGTTTGGACACGCCTTTAGCTGGTTTTTTATTTCCTTCATTATCTTTACAAATTGTACTCTTTTCGGCTGGCTTCGCAATTTATTTAAAATAAGTAAATGGTAAGTTTACAGAAAGCTCGGGAAAGTCACGAAAATATGAATATAATGGAAAAATATTTGCACATTTTACATTAATTGATGTTCCATAAAATTTCACTTTATCGGGACTTTTTCAGGCTCTTTTGTCAACTTTACAAAGTGTACACCATGTGCAAATGTGCACCCATGCACCACTTTGATTAAATTATTTAAACTTTATTTACCTCAAATCGATGTACAATTAATCAAGTCTCCAATTACAGTCACCAGAAGACCTTCCTTCAAATTTCTTATTCAAAGCGAGTATTTTGGTGTTTTTACTCATTTGATGACATCGGGTGGTCATTGCACTTATTTTGGTGTTTTTTATACTATTACACATATTTTTTTATTGATAACTTATTCAATAACTGAATTTTATTTAATAACTGAATGCTAAAATGAATCAATTATCATACACCCCTTATTATTCTAGAGGAAAATTAATAAATCTGAAATAGTTATTTTAAAGGTTAATATTGCAAAAATCTGTTAAATTAAAATTATCTTAAAAAGAAATTGTTGCAAAAATATGTTATGACTGAATAGTATATACTATGTAGAAACTAACATAATAATTGGAAATATCCATTGGTATGAGAATAGACAAAAAAATTCAAATTAATAGTTTTTATTACGCCAAAAAGAGTATAATATTTTTTTGATGGGAATAATAGTGGAAATTAAATATAATATCGAACAACAGTGGTTTTTTGACAAATCAGGTTTTGATTATTTTATAAAATAACACTTTTGTTATTTTGCACAATTCTGTGCATTCTATTCCCTCTAAATAAAAGGAAGCTATGAGTTTATTCGTTCTATGGGGTCCTACCTCATTCAAACCACCCCCATTTCGAAATGATTTCATAAATACCCTCTTCACATTTTTAGAACTCATTGTATTCGTATTTTTGATACTCTTCAATCTATTTATTTACATTTTCTCCTCAGTGGCTCTCTCCATATCTTCTTTCAAGACGGTTTCTCTGTTGTTTTCTATACAGTACAAAAGGAAGGGAAACGCATTCAAGTTTCATACTTGTTATTTAAACCCTATGCTACCTTGCCGGAGATAAAATAATTGCTTATAAAAAATCTTCGAGAGAGTATTACATTTATTTTCATATATAATGTTTTATATCATTTGAAACTAAATTTTACGTAGTAAGCCAACAACAAGGCTTTTTGTTTTGTTAGCCTGTAATATTTCTACATCATTGTTAATATTTAATTTGAGTGCATACGAATGCGCTTACATGTGTATGTACTTGCCCGAGTGCGAGCATGCTTACATATGTTATCGCATGTGCGCGTACATGTACCTATGCATGTGCATGCGAATTTGTGCATGCAAGTGCGTATACGCTCCCGAACAATAAATTTTAAAAGTATAACAAATATTGCTCCACTCCTTATCTCCTTATAAGAGGCAGTACCTTTTAGAACCAAATAAAATAAAAATAATTTGGATGTTCTATAGTTTTTCCGGATTTTTACTGAATTCACACAGTTTCTAACTTTTTATTTCCATGAAAAATTACTGTGGATGACATATCTCTAGTAGTAGTCTACCTCCACTCTTCCATATAAAAATAGTGAAATCAATAAACTGGAAAATTCATGAGTTCTAGTCTAAGTCTCGTAAGTTGTACATTTCCCATTACTTGAGAAAACGTCTGTAAGCAGATTGTTCTATCTGTGCTCGATATCAAGAAATTTTTAATTAACACGCAATAAACCGCGTAATGCATCGGAGAAAAAATCCAATAATAAATGCTGTTTAATTTTTGAAATTTTATTATAATCTTCAAAGTTGAAGAAACGTTTATAATATATTTACAGGACATCATTTTATACTTGTTCTTAAACTTATCAACTTGTTTTTTTTTATGATATTATCCTTACATGCGCCAGTAACTTCGCGGGTAATTATGTCTCAACATTTGTCTATAAGTTCTGTATAATATTTCTAGATGATATTTTTAAAACATCACGTAAGAATAAATCCAGATTTCTATAGATCCTGGATTTATATAGAAATTTACATAATTTTAAAAATATGAAAAAATACGGAATCTAGTGCAATGTTTAAAGAATATATTCACGTCCATCAAAATAAATATTCTGTACTTTAAAAGAAATAGTCTAACTAATTTACGTCTAAAAATGTGAATTCATGAAATTGATGTAAAATACTCGTATATTGTAACTTTAACGTGTAAATAGAGACGCCGTTCCGTATATTTACGCACTAAACTTCCACTATGGATGGCATTATCATGTACTACCTATCACTACGTAGCATATAAAAAGCGCTTTACATTACATTCTTAGTGTATTTGTAAGAATAATAAAGGCAGAATTTGTGGTGAATTAAATTAAGCTTCAAGTATATATTTATTCTAAAAAAATATATATTTGAAGCTTATCCAACTCACCATTTCTTTAAAATGTAAAAGATAACTTTCAATACCAATAATCATGACAGATTCTACCGTCTAAATTCCAAGTTACAATAATAATTCTTAAGTTAAAATAAAATAAAGTTACTCAATTTTGGCCTGAATAAACAATTTTTTTGAGAAAATATAAAATAAAGATGAATAAAATCTTACGATGTCCAATTATTATGCAAATACGTGAATATTATATTAAAAATATTCAAATCGTTGGCGGTGAATACTATTATAAAAAAAAAATATTTATACATAAATACAGAATACTTAAGCAATCGTATTATTTATAAAACCATTGTATCTTTTTTTTTAATTGCGTTGCTATTCATGTTTGTATACCAATTTACCAAAATAATTAGTCAATTCTACACAAATATAAAAATTTTAGGTAAAATTACGCCAATGCTACAGAATTGATTTCAATTCAAATTAATGATCAAAATTTAATACTTTTTAATAACATACGATCGATTCCGTCAAGTTCAAAAGGTGGACCATTAGTTTTATTAAAGGTGAAAGGTGATAGAATACAAAGAGAGTGCGTGATTATTTTCATCCTTAATTTTGAAGTTTCATACTGGTTCTGTTAATGGTTCTTTTGAAGCATATAAATAGTTCACAAAGACATTATATTATGCTGTCAACGCGTGTCACCCTATTTTCATGCGAGTAGTAACAAGATTTAAATAAATATGTATTTATTATTTACTAATAGGCGTTCTATTGAGTTTATTTATGTAAGAAATGTTTTACAAAACGGCCGTATTTTTAAGGTCACCTCCCTTTTTCCCTTTCTCCTTCGACGAATTTGTAATACATGAAAAAAAATCTAGTTTCTGTCTTAGTTACATCGAGCATTTCAAGTTACAACTTCAGAACCCTAATTTTCTCATATTCCGATACGTACTTGTCCGATCATTGTCTAGTAATTTAATTGATTACTTTGAAAAAAACCGATATACTATTTTGGACATCTATGAATTTCAAAAAGATGAAGTACTAACTAGTACAAATTGTATTTAGAAATTCTGACACAAATTGCATTTAGAAATTCTATGACATTATTTAAATATATTACTACATATTTCAATCAATTTGTATTTATTATTCATAAACTAATATCAACATAATATAATAGTTTGGCCACGATTAGGTATTGTAGCAAGCAAATATTGAATTCGATTCATCTCGGATTTAAAAATTAAATTGCCCAGTCGTATATATTTTTGTAATCCAAAATACAAAGAAAGTAAATAATAATAAATCTGTAGTTAATAATTAATCTGTAATTTTGTTACTTATTATGATGCAAAACGAAATATAATAATTAGACCGACACGTAGAGGGATCGCGACCTGCCAAAAATAAGTTACTTTCTGTAAAAAACCACCCTTAGTTAGATGCGTTAGTCCGGCAATTTTACAATACCAAATTATGTTTCCCAAGCTTTCCAACAGCCTTCTTGACTCTGACACCATTATAACTTTTATTCAAAGGAGCATTTACAAATGAAACCTCCGGGATTACGTTGTCTATAAAAATGAAGGTAGGAATTGTTTATTATTTGAAGGAAGCTTATTGGGTCATTTTTTTTAAATATTGCCTGCTTTATGTCGCGTATAATATCAATTCATCTATCCCTTCGGATCTCCTATATCTTTAAAAGGCTTATATGCACCTGAAATCTGTTAAAAAGTAGCATATTATTCAAAACCTAAGATTATGAAACTGGTAGCTTAAGATTATAAGAATAAATTATACAAATAAATATATGTAACATATGTTTTTAATATATATAACGTATGTCTTACTTAGTGAATGCGTTTCTAAGAAACGTTGGGGATGTTTCGGAAGATAGGCTTACGATATTTAACAGTTGTAATAAAAGACATATCACTTACCTTCTTAAATAATGCCATCGATTATCAATTAAGATAAATGGTGTTCATAATTACGTATTTTATTTTTAGTTCAAGAAATTGTCAAATCCTGGGAGGTTTTGTTACAAAAAATTAAATGGAATAAAATAAAAACTTTTAATCTCCGCATTCCTTTTTATGAATTGCATGTTATTGAAATTTTAGCCGAATTAAATGTATTATAGACATATTCAACTTTTTTTACAACTTTATACCACTATCTGAAATTTAAGTCATAATAAAACTATTCATCCAAAAAATGGAACCAACTTTTAATAACCATGAAAAAGAGAGCACACCCATGCACGTACGAGGAATATTACATTTCACCATTAAAGAGTTCCTGTTACCACCTTCCGACTATATCATTAGACCCTCATTTTGCTAAAAAGTAGATTTACGTCGTAATTTTAGTCGTGTTAAAACAGAGACTTTCTTGTTAGACCAATCATTAAACCTACCCTTAGACTAACCATTACTGCTCCTGTACTGTTCATAGTTGGGGAATTTTGTGTCATACCTTAAACTTCTATTGACAATCTTTAATGAAACTAATATAAAATAACACTGTGATACATCCACCCAAATAAAAGAAGAATAACCCAAATTAATTCATAAATATCAAAGATATACGCATACAAAAAAACAGATTTTAAAACCTCCTCCAATTTGGAAGTTATTTAAAAAGAGCTTTTTTTCAAAGCCATATTTACATAAAACCGAAGATGAGAAGATTATGTAAAAACAATAGGGAGAACATTATATTTCATATTTTGATTAAGCAGGGAGAATATGTTTTGTTTATAGAATATTAGGTAAATATTAAGTACTGGTAACATTAATAATGTAATTGTGTATCATGCATTAACAACCCCGTGGGAACAATTTCATAAATTCTGTAGGAAAAATGTGAATTTCAAATTGTATAAGAGGTTATTTAAACACATCATTTCCAAATAACAGTGTAGAGACTCTACACTTAAACGTTTTACGTCTCTAGTCGTTTATATATTTTAATCCAGATTAAATATAGATTACAAATTCACTTAAAGGTACAAAAAAGTAAAATTTTTATGCAATTTTCAGGGAAACCTAGAGTAAAATTGGTAAAAAAATAATTACTTCACTAAATTCAGTTATATATTTTAAATTCTTAACATAAATGAAACTTAAGTTGTATTAGAAACTTACAAAAAATTGGCGACAAAATTAAATATATTACAACACATTTTAAAAATAAAGCATTATTAAAATTTAGAAAATCAGATATTTTATTACCATGCAAGTGTATTTATGCAGTACTAACTGTTATGGTTAGGATGCGTCCAGTATTGAAGTGGAATATTGAAAATAATTTACCTAAATTATTTTTGAGTAGTATAAAACAAATCGTATAAAATTTAAAAAAAACTACGAAAATGCCCAGGATTGCTTATTTAAAACAGATTTATGCAATCTATTGTTGCATACTCCCATCAATTACTGTGATAATTATAGAAACAAATCTGTGTTTTTTAAATTTATATTTTAATCTATATTTTGTACTTCACTTCGTGTATTTTATAATACTAAATTCCTGTGGCTGTCAGAGTGGAACTAATAGCGATGTCGTAAACCAGAAAGAGTAAACAAATATTCTATATATATAAAACATGTTTTGTACAATTTTGATCAATTTTAATCTACAGTTTAACAGAATACATAGGAAAGAGCCGATTTAATAAATTAACGCATTGAAAAGAGTGTAATGAGTTTATTAGAATTCGTGACAGCGAACTATCTGGTCACAAGAAATTAAAGTTTGGATTGTGAATACAACGCTAGTCCTATATCACTTTTAACGAGTTTTGAATTCACAAACTTAGCATTATCCGTTTAAAAATCTACTTCATCATAATCGTTTGCCAAATGAAAAAAGACTTATGAGACATCACGGGAAGCCTAGCACGGGTGAAACATTTAAATTCTATTATATTTTTATATCGAAAAATTGTTATTTGAACGAAGTGAAAAAGAAAACAAAATATTCAAATAATGGTTAATAATAAAATATTAATTTAATTTTAGTTTTTTTTATTTTTATACAATAATTTAGCACAAAAATATGTCTTGACAATATACTGTAAACAATATATTAACAAATAAAGTTGTAAGTATTAGTAAATAAGAAACAATGTTGATCTGAACTAAGTCGAAAGGAGCCAGCAATACTCGAAACTGACCGAATGTCAAGAAGCGTCTTATTATTAAAATGTTTTAACTCCAATCGCATAAACGCGCCATTAGATGTTTCACATAAATTTAAAGATTAGACATATATGAATATAATGAAACAATAATTAAACAGAAAATAATAAGCATAATTTCTGTAGTTATTGATTATTCTCGAGCATAATTGACGATTAGAGAAATACTTGTGCACCAAAATGGTAAGTGCGGCATAAAATTGTCACGCTAAAATTCTTTTGGAAACATTAAACTGTGTAACTGTATTTCAAACATCTATTTAATGTAAAAAAAATCATACCGTAACGGTTTTGCGTTTTATAATTTTTTTAAGTTAGATACTTCATTATGATTCTTCTATTGGACTCAGAAAACAACGGCATTATAAAATCATAAGCTAGATACATATAAAAATGACAAATATTTTTGTTCACTTAAAACTTTCAGCATTTCCTAATAACGAATACAAATGTATTAAATGCTGTCTTCTATTAAAATATTGTAACTTTAAAAATCAATACTGTATTGAAGTCAAAGTGACGCTTGGTAATGATACATTTATCTGTGGTGCACATAAAGTGTTAATGGATTGTAAAAACGTTCAAAGTGAGAAAATAATTGAGATGTACAAATGCTGCATATCAGTAAAATAATGAAGATAAGTCAGGACAGTTCAAATAACAGTTAGGGGTTAGTTCTGAAAATTTAAAAGAATCTACCAATCTTTATTTTAAAAAGTTAAAATGGTATTTTCTACAATTATTTATGAGTAAATACTCTACGTTTTTTATATGTTATAACACATTATTTGCAATATATATTTTTTATATCAAAACAAATTAATTTTCATAAGTATTATTTTTAACATAATAATATATATTTAATGATTGTTTGGAAATATTTTAATAGAAAATTTGAAAAACTAATGTCTAGAACAAGTTCTGATTATTTAGAAGTTACCTCAATACATTTACTTTTTAATTAAATCTTTAATTTAAAAAATATATTGTGTACATTTCGTATAAATAGATAAACATAATTAATGCGTAATTACCAAGTAAAAGTGAATACATTCTAGCATATTGCGCTTAGTTGCTAATTAGTAAAGTGAAATATTTGCATGTCGGGAATTAGCTAGACGTCAATTTTCCCTAATTAATACTAGACAAATGGAACACCGCCCTTGCATTTATGCACTTGCCGTATGCACTTAACATAACAGGTAATTAACGTGTGCTCCCTTCATTTTCCTCGTTGCATTATTCACTATCATGTGGATGTATATCTATTTTCTATGTAGACAATATTTTCTATCTAGACAAAAATTCTAGCGATTATAGTAATACTCATATTGATTAGAAACTAGATTCTCATTTTTTTATTTATTAACTTCTAAACGGCTAAGGAATGTTTAAAATAATTTTAAAAGTTCCAAAAATTGTACTAGTAACCTAAATTTATATATTTTTATTTCCTACTGAAAAAGGAAACTGGTTTTTATAAATTAAATTGTAACATACATTCATGATACATATTTACAAAAATGAAGAAAACAACCAACAATTGAATACCAAAAAGAAATTGTGACAAGATTCGTTGAAATAAGATTTGAAAGCATTTTCATTCATTACAAATATATGACAGATATATTCACGAAGAAATGATTTACGAGACTATACCAGTCATCGACGAATATAAGGTAGAACGTCATTCAATCACGTGGCTTGGTCCATTTACTAAGATAATTTATAGAACCTCCTCGATATTCGAACCCTGGCTACTTCCGAACCTGGTTTACTTCCGACATGCCTCAGTCCACTGCTGAACGAAGACCTCTCCAATGCATATATCGTTGAAGGTAATTGCCCATAATCGCCACGCTGGGCAGGGCTGGGTTGACTATCACATTGCATAGCATCTTACACCTGTGGTTGTGCCGCCCGTCACTGGTATGTGGCATTATAATTACGCGAGTACAAATATCACACACACCACTCTTTGAGCAGTTGGGATCGAATCCTTTGGCCCGAGTTTTTCCCCGATCGGACCAAAATTTGTATTCGCGTAGCGTGTAATTTTGGTGGTGCGCTGCATCGTCAAAAGCCATAAGCCTTATGAACAAACCATTAAACCACGGTGACGACAGCCTATCCATCTATATGTTCACGTTTATCCGTCAAATACTTAAAATGAACGAGAAACCTGCCTCTAAGCCGGTTAACAACAAAACCATTGTACACTCGACTAAAACTATCATGGTAATCAAAATATGCTGCGTATACTCGCTCACTTGAATTTAGTTTTCGAGCAAGGTACTAAACACGCAAAGTTGATAGTTGTAGAGCATCCGACGCGAAAGCCATATTGTACGTCGACTGTCTGATCTTTAAGCTGAGTGCAAATCTTTGGATGCAGTATAAAATCGAACAGTTTAGCAATAAACTAAAGAATAACAATAAGTCAGCAGTTTTTAACATCTAATTTACTGCCACATTGGAATGGCACGTACCATTTCCCATCGGGTCAAGAATATACCTTTATTCAACGACTCAAAATATTTCGATGTTATTTTTATGTAAATATAATTATGATAAATTCCGTCATGAAATCAAAATAATATTTAAAAAAATACCTTTAAGTTTAGTTTATAAACTTATTCCATATAGATTTTATATTATGCCTTACAATCCTCATAAATATTACAAAATTTACATATTTATTAGCAGTGCAAATTAATTAATGACTAGCTCAACTAAAAAAGTTTTACTTCAAGAAATGTAAGATTCCAAGTAATGATACCATTTGACTTGATGGTATAAGTACTTCTAATTTTACATTTTCGAAACTAAGTTATAGATTCATGTTTAGTCGCGCCCTGTCCCATTGTAGCAGGATCCTATCAAATTAAGGGACACCGTATTATCATTAAAATAAGACACGATACTTCATCAAAACTGTCTAAAAGACCATATAATAATGCAACATATTTTAAGTGCGAAACAAGCAAATATTCATTTGAATGCGAGGAAAATTTAATTTTCACGATGAAACGTAATTTATCGTTCCTACATAAAAAGTTAACTGAAATTCTTATTTTTACCCGACCGCAGCAGAGGAACGGTTATGAATTTCATAGGTTATGTATGTATATACAGATGTGAGTTAGTTTGTTCTCTCGTACAGACTAAACTACTAAAGAGATTTCAAGAATTGAAGTGTCCTTAGATTCGTTTTGATCCAAAGAATATCCTAGGGTACGTAACGTTCTGACTGTCACATACTCTGTATGTGTATATTTATTTAAATAAGTTTTTTCCCTTGTACAGACTAAACTACTAAAATGATTTCAACTAGTGCGGTTTTTCCTCGTGATATTCAAACCCAATTATAGATATTTCACGCTACTTTACATTTCATCCACTACTCAGATTTTATTTAAAAATCATCCTTATACAATTATAATGAAAAGTGATGGATCGATATATTCCCATGTATATAAAAAGCATCAATTAAATTCCTTAATCCCTTATCCGGAATCCCTTATATTTTCGCCATGTCCATCTATCCTTTCGTATATCACAAACATTTTAGTCGCTGATTATTAGGGCTTAAAGCTGAAGTTGGTTCTCATAGTATTTACAATGTTCATGAAAAAAAATATGAAAATGATTTCCTAACGAAAAAAATGTTTTAAAAATTTGTTTAGGTTAATTATCTTACATGTAAAATAGGGTCTATTTTAATTTGCTTCCCCCATTACGTAAGATATCGTTTAATAAATTTTAAAAAAATGTCAGGGTATGTCATGAACACTTTCTCGATACATAGATCCACTTAAGAAATGTTAAGCTTTAAAATGGATATTTTTATTGAGTTACCTATCGCCACCATCTACCAGGTAAACCACTTTTACCAATAGTAGTGTATACATGTAACGAAATTAAAAGGAAGGTTATCACAGGTAAGACCCTACGTCTACTAGTTAACGAATCATATTCAACCAACTTATGACTCTAGCTAGATCTGTATAATCTTCATAGAAACTCAATACAAATTATTTAAACCAATTTCAAAAATAAGTTTTAATTTTGAAAGTTGTGTTTATTCGGTCCCTCAAAGATATACTAAGCAATTTATTCATTTATTTATATTATGAGCATAATATTGACATTAGTAAAAAAATTAATGGATTGAATATATTTGGCTTAATTTTGTAGAAATTCATTATTCACAATTAAATGAAACTACGTGATGTAGTATTATTTCTACTTTATTTAAATTCTTTAGCACGACCTAGGTTTTACTGTATCACAACATCATCAGATGGACAATTAACAAAGATAAAGAATTTAAATAAAGTAGAAATAATACTATATCACGTAGTTTCATTTAATTGTTAAGTTTAATGGAGATAATTTGTATGTACGAGGTATACGCTTAAATGTTCATAAAGACCTAAGTATATATAGAACCTTCGTAGTGCGAATGATACCCGTATTTAGCAAGTCTTTGTCTCTAGTTTATGAAGTCTAAAAATCGACATCCGTTTTTTCCTTACATGGCCTTATAAATTAGAATTATTTTAATGTGGATACGTATCTCTCATGGCACTCCCCTTAATCTCTATTTTGTGTTCAATATTCTGGCGGAAATGGAAACAACAACGTTTATTTCATTCTGTGTAAAAAAATTTCCGTCCTTATAACAAATAACTAGTAACAACAAATGCTTATTACTGGTTTAAGTAAGCTTGATGCAGAAATAAAATGAATTGATTAGAATCTTTCAAAGAAAGTAAAATCAATGCTACTTAATATTAAAAAATGCAGTGTTTCTATTGAAACGTCTATAAATTATTTTCATTTCAAGTAATCCAAAATACGTTATCAGAACAATCAATACGTTTTTATATCTTATGATTTTATTTCTAAAATACCCGCTAGCCATATTCCATGACATCTCATCACGAATGTAAAATTTTAAAACTTTTTCACTTCCAACTCTGTATAAACAAGATTACTTCAATTTCGAATTGTATTTAGTTTATTTTATGTTTTCAAATAAACAAATTTCCTTTTTTACAAGAATTGGTTACATTACATATTTTCTTTATTCCGCGCTGGCTACTTCAAATTCATTTTTGTTAATTTTTTATTCAATGGTTTTTTATTTGATGACATTAAATTGCTACATAGACACAATCAATCACAATTACCAATATCATATAAAAATATCAGTCATATTTTTAAATAACTCAATCGAGAACTCTCCTTAGTAATACCGTGCTAGACACTCGTGCAAATTCATCACTGTGTTGCCATAAAAAGAACCTGCTTCATAGGGTACAATAATCTTCACAGCCATCTGAACTTATTTCGTTTACATCTTTATTCATGAATGCAATTTGAATATAATTTTACTAGTAATGTCAATATAATATTTTTTGTAACTCAAAAATTATGCCGCAATTATGTTTTTTGGCTTGGTAAAAGTTCGAATTTGCTCGGCGTTCCAAACCGTAACTTTCACTTATTACTTAATTCTTTAGTCACCATATGCATAGCGCACGAATAAAAATATTAAAACGCTTATCTCAATCGATCAACATTGAAATGCGTCACGATTTTTTCTCTTTCTTTGACTGATCAATTTATTTCTTTTTCTTTTCTATTTTTAAGTTGATTGCGGTTATTGCTGTTTTCTTTATCCTTCTTGATTTTCTATATATTTCCTAATAAAAACGCATAAAAACTTTTCTAATTAAATTTTGGGCAAATTTAATTCTGTAGAAAATATTTAAGTTGGAAAGACATATATATATATATATATATACAGTTATAATTTGAAATTCATATTCTCTATGCAATGCTCCTGGAAATAAAAGTATGAATTAAAATATAACCAATATTCTGATAATATATTATTTATTGCAATTGTTCAAATAAAATATGGAATTGGCTTTCTATAATTTCAAATAGGAACCAACGTTTGGACAACTGAACAGTGATATCATTTTTAAGAATGCTTATTATTTTCAACGGCAGTAATGAGCAAAGGATATACACTCTCTCGATACTTACCATTAAATTTCGAAAATATGAGCATCTAAATGTTTACTGATTATAACATTTCCTTCAATACAGATTTTTCATTAACATATTGGTAAATTTCGCTAGAGGATGCTTAGGAAACTAACTAATAAAAAAATTGGCAGATACTTTTCAAACAGCTGACTTACAGAATTAAATTTGGTACAGTTTTAAATATTTCCAAAAAATTGTCATAATTAAATTTCTCAGGTGCCCCAAAACAATCAAAAATGCTATTAGGTTTCGTTACGAGGACAAACTAATATTAAATTTTAAAAATATTAAAATATACAGAATAAGTATTGGTTTTCTGCATACGCTTAAGATGCTCATTAATATTTGACGATGCAGCCATTTTATAAAGTCCCGCACAATTGTTCCCGAATTTTCATAACATTTTACTAAAAACAGCGAATTTAGAATTCTCGACGGCTATATTCTAGAGGTCACAGGAATTGTAGTATTTTGTCATATATTATCTGGTAACACTACATAAACACATATCATAGGAACAGAGAAATTCTTGTACTAACAATAAATTTTAAATCCTTAACCTTATACTATCTAAGTGAAGATAAGTGATCTAAGCGTTCAAGTGTCAATTCTCCATTCAACCATTTCGAGCTAATTTTACCTTTTTGCATCTGTGTAAAAATTGAAATGTTAGCGTAATAAAGTTTTTTAAATTTTCTAACGTAAAAGAGAATTCCAACCATGAGCATATTTCATGTATCCAGTTTTATTGCATGCATCTAGCCTTATTGAGTTTTGAGATAAAAGCTCCAAAAATCGTTGGTTTTAGTTACGCGCATGATATAGAAAATTAACTTGGTAATTTTTTTAGTTTGTGAGTATTCTTGATCATTTTTATAGATCATTGTTACCTGAAATCAATAGTAACAATGCTGAATCATAGGTCTGTCGTTAACTCATTACTAAATTGATTTTCACAAAAGTGTTCGAATTCCGTAGAAACGCCATGGAAGATCAAGCTATGCTATATATATACATATATATATATATATATATATATATATAAATATATATATATATATATATATATATATATATATATATATTATCCAAAACAGGAAATGTTTTAAAACAAATTTATCTTCTACATAATCATATTCATAACTATTGATATAAAAAGACAAACAACTCCTAAATATTTATGCCAAATGCTCCTAGTAATACAGCAAATTGCCAGCATATGAGATCAAACAACCTTATAATATTTAGACACCAGTACTTTTACTACACTTAAAATAAACTATCTTTGAAAGAAATTAAATATTAATTGAAGAAAAATACTAACTAATTTTAGAATAAAATATTATACTAAAATTTTAAAGGTAAAACTCGCACATCGTTTTTAAATTTTTCTGTAATAAAAATAATTCTAAAAATTCTGCGTGATGTACGGGGAGTAATTATTATAAAAGATGTTAATATTTTTTACTTAAAAGAAAGCAATTAAATATCTTAAAAACCTTATGAATATGATATCAGTGTATAAAAATAATATAGCGATTTGATAACTAAGCTTAATATTATTGAATCCTGTTCTGTGAAGTAAATTAAAAAAAAAAAAAAAAAAATATATATATATATATATATGTGTGTGTATATATATATATATATATATTCTTTTTTTTTTTGTAAGTACAGTGACTGAAAGAATGTTTATAAGTTTACAAACTACTAAGCCGATTTGAAGTAAACTTTCATTAGAATAATGCCCTAGTACAAAATTAAAAGCTAAAGCTCAAATTTTTGGTAGTAATCTTGGAATTCAAATTAGTAGACTTAATAGAAATTATTAAATTAACCCAGGCTATTGAACCAGGTTAAGATAGGTCGAATACGGTAATGTTATGTTAGATTAGGTCGGGTTAATTTGGATTATGATGGGCCAGATTCGGATATGTTAGGATCCATTGGGTTAAGGTTAAGTTATGTTAAGTTGAGCCATGTTAAGTTACATTAAGTTAGTTTGGGTTATGTTGGATTAGGTTAGGTTGAATCGTGTTGGTCTGTGTTAGGTTGAGTCGTATTAGGTTATAGTCAATTTTTCTCTTGAGATGCAAATGTTATTCAACCTATTTTATTTTACGTGAGATTTAGAAATGTTCTACCAAAATTTGGAATTAATTCCATAATCTGAAAAGTAACACTGTCTGCCGCGGAGATAAATAAAAAGTCTTTTTAGTTATATTAGATTAGGTTTCATAAATTTATGCTAATTTGTATTCAATTGATGATGTGAATATTGCTGTCGATTTCGTCACAGCCAGGTTTTATTTTGTACCAACTCATGTTTTCCCCCGAAGACACAAAAGCCTGCAAAGGTACAGTACTCAATTTGATTCGATCAGCAGCTACTTGCCGAAGTCAAATGTAAATATTATTTTCATCGGCGTTGGAAACTTCTGATATTTAGATCACTTCATTCTACGACCAAACCCAATATAAAGAATCTTAGGATCATTTATAATGTAGAAATAAACTTAAAAAGAGTTGTGCATCATTTTAGTCATACACAAACGCTCAAAGAGCTATCCGCAGCCCTCGTGACGTTGCTTCGTTCGATGGTGTGTTGTTCGTGACCTAGCAGTTGGCGAAGCTCTTGCTAGACATTTCCGATCGGTACGCAGATTGAACGATCTACGACTAGACATTGCGGTGGCGTCTTCTTGCAACCGTACCAGCGCCGATGTTGATGTCACACGTGTCGCTGAGCGATCTTCAACTTGCTTTCTGCAAGCTGAAGAGATCTATCGGACCAGTCGATATACCGGGACATGTATTTAAATTTTGCGCTAAAATTTTTTGTAGCTTTGAGACATATATTTAAAGTTTCGTTATCAATTGCTACAGTCCCTTGCGCTGGAAACTTTCCCGGGTAGCACCTATATCTAAGACCAGCAGGACGTCAAACGTAACTAATTTTGGGTTAATATAGGTTAAATGTTATGAACGGCATAGATTTTGTGTAGAATGTTCGGTGGCCACGAATCTTACATGCTTCCTTGACTAGGTTTCTTATCGTATTGACCTCGGAGTTCAAGAATATGATGTGTATTTTCACTACGAGAAAGCTTACGATTTTATAGATAACAAAAGCTTACTATACTGCCTTGTATAGGCATATTTTACGTTCTACTTTTACAATTTTTCTCTTCGTATCTTGCAAATAAAAATCAATATGCATGTGGGGGAAACTTTATATCCGAGATTTAATTTACACGTTAGGGTGTAACCCAGTATTCGACGAATAAATTGTGAAGCTTTTTAGTAATCAAGGATGCAACAGATTGCGAAAGGCTGCAGCGTGATATCAATGCCGTAGTTGAGAGGAGTGTGGCAAGCTTCTTAGGGCTTAACGAATATAAATTTTTATAACGAGTTTTTCCATTAAATATTAACATAAATTCAGCGGGATTCTACTACATCTTCTATACAAAATTGTTGATTTGGGAGTCAGATTTGATTCGCGATTAACTTTACGTGGCTATATGGCGAAAGTAGCAAATAAATCATTTCGAAAACTTACAACACTAGTCAGCAAAATGTTCTGTCGTTTGCTGTTATTTATTCTATGTTTAAAACTGCTGATAACAAATAAGTTTAAAAAAATACATTTATATTCCAATGACCTAGATGATAGGGTTCAATGTTTTTTAGAAATTCAATTTAGTGCTGGTTTTTAAAAAGAGAAATTTTAAAAATTAATTCCACTATGCTATTACTTATTTAAGCCATGGATCATCGATTCCGCCCATTAGATAATTATCCATTTAAAAACTACATAACTATATATATATATATATATATATATATATATATATATATATATATATATATATATATATATATATGTATGTATGTATATATATATATATACATATATATATATATATATATATATATTCCGGAACAAATGTGGTGAAGTACAGAGTGATTTGAATGAGTTTTTATCAAAATTCAGACAGTGTACATGAGGACATGCGTCATCTTTAACTGCGGTGAAGAGGTTTTAATATAGTCTATCATAATAATAATTATATTTCCAAATAATTTTCAGTTACCTTTTTAAATATGTTTGTCCAAAATATTTTTTTTAACGTCATTTGTTTACAATAAAAAATGTTAATGCACAGGCTTCGTAAATTTCCTTGTGCTCTATATAATAAAACAAGTGTAGTTACTCACAATTATTTTAACTACGAGAAAACTTTATTTTAGCTACAAGAAATAATAAATAAAGCAAGGGCAAATGGATATCTAGTAATCTTCTTTCCTTTCATGGGTGACGCATCTTCCACTTCAAAAGTCAGAGACGCATAGTGTTACTGAGGAATATTTCAGTAAACTATCTTAAGAGTCTATATTATGCAGTAATATTTAATTAATGAAATGTTAGGGGCTAAATCAGTATCTAGTCCCTGATGTTACCACAACATAACACACTCATTAACATTTTAATTAAAACATACATAAAACTACCATAGTAGATATTTCAAATCCATCTACGCATCGGAAAGATAAATGTAACGATAAATGTTAAATTTAACTTTAACAGTATAATCTTAATAATGTCATTTAACAGTCGACATGAATATGTTAGTGTAATATTGAAATTAAGTCATTTATTTTACATTTCAGTTTATTTCTACGACTATAAATATCGAATATATTTGGCGTTAATTTTGTAGAAATTCATTATTCACAATTAAATGAAACTACGTGATGTAGTATTATTTCTACTTTCTTTAAGTTCTTTACCACAACCTAGGTTTCGTTGTATTATAACATCTTCAGGTGGGGTATTTGCAAAGATCTTTGCTATAGCCCATCTGCGTGGGTGTACACTTCAAAAAATACAAGGCATGTTATTACTAATATGTCGTTAAAAGTATGAAACAGATTAAGAAAAGAAATATGTACAGAATTTTTTCGCAAATTAGTTTGTCGTAAAAATTCCGAGTTCGCTTAGTGAACAGTAAAATCGAGAAAATATATTGAAAAGTAATTTTTCAATTACATCAAAATTCAATTTTTTTAAAAATGCCTGTTCGAACCAATTACTTTACATGTACACATACTGCTTTCATTCGAACAAGTACTTTACATTAACAGATTTTTTTATTTCATAAACATTTTTTAAATGCGTAAATAAATTCTAATTCAGTGTTTCTCTACTCGCAACGTGTGATTCATTCCATAATACCCAAACATAAAATTACATTTGTATTTTTACTATAATTTACCTCTGTTTTTATTTACCTATTAGTCTATTTGTTTGAGCAGTTAAAACCACTAAACTGATTTAAATTAAATTTTCTCAAGACTACATAAATTTCTCAAAAATTTACTTAAGGCTAAGTTTAAAATCTGAAATACTTTTTCAATACAATATTTCCTAATAATCTTTAAATTCAACCATTCGCCTTCAAGTGGTAAAAGTAAATGTGCGGGCTAGGTTAGGTTGGGTTATCTTGGGTTAATTGGATTAGGTTATGTTAGATTAGGGAGAGTTAGATATAAATAGGTAACATTAGAATAGATTATGATGATTTAGTATGGAACGGGTTGAATTATGTTAGTTTACGTTGGATTGTACTACATTAGGTTAAGTGTACATTATAGAGAAAACTGCCATAATGTAATAAAGATTATTTTCCATCAAACTACATATCTCCGCGACGTGAGGTGAAGAATTCTCCTTCCATCTTTTTTACTCCCCACTCCCCCCAAACGAAAACGCATATCATTATTACTAGTATATCATATATTAGAATAGCATCATTATCACTGGAGAAAAAAACATCGCAAAAACCACCGTTCGCAAAAGCTGGTATTTCTTTACAGTTTTAGAATATTTCAATTATTACACGGTACATAAATTTTAATGCTAATACAGTTGACATGACATGTCACAAACTTTTACTTTTAATGGATTATTTGGATTCTCGCCAGTGAGTTATAAACATGTCCATAAAACTTATGTTAAATTGCTTTTATACTTCAAATTCAGCCAAAAATAAAGGACCATAAAACGGACGATGTCTCTTTTATATTTTCAGAGTATATATTTATTGACCCTAACTTGGTTTCCTAAATACTTTTTCTGTTATTTTTCATTTCATTTATTATTCACTTTTCTCAAGTAAATCATTGAATCATGAAACGTTTCCAAGTTCATCTTCAGTTGCAAAAGTAACAAAATCTAACCGTGTGAAATCAAGCCTGCTATGAAATTATTTTTATATCAAAATGAAACTATTAAGATTATAGGTTCTTTACTTTTCAAACAAGACATTCATTTATTGTAATAAGTTCCAAGTTTTATATCACGTATTCTCCGGTGAGACCAGATTCTTTCTATTATCATTGGATACCCTGCAATTAAAATTCTTCCATAAAATTAACTTTTCTGCTATTACTTTTTTAGTAACTTTCTTACTTTTTATAAGAATTTAGAAATGCATTTTTTCTTCCGATCCTGGTTTCAATTTCTCATCGTTTACAATTTTATCAGAATATAAGATAGTACAAGCTACGTTAGCTAACCTGCTGGCTAAAAATTACCACAATTTCTTTTTGTAAAGCGTATGGTACGATATACGTCCGTCTCTTCTGTACATATACCGTACGTTCGTGTCTCTGTGTATGTACCTTGAAAATACTTGCAATTAAAAACCATTTATGAAAGATAGTGAATGAATTAAAATAATTTTTAGGATTTTCGTCTGTTTTTTTGTTTATGCATTTGGCTGTGCACGCATCATGTATAAACTACTAATGCAAATTCGAACAGTTTAGAGAAATATGGGTCGTTGATTTGAAGTAATATTTAGATTTTACTTTATTGCCATCGGCTCACTCAATCAAAAGATATGCTATAATATTTATTTTATTTTTTTTATACTATAATATTTTCAGAGGTTCATTTGCATTACATTTGTAAAGCAACAACGAAGAATTGCCTAGATACTCTAAAATATTAATGACTCGGGTTAATGGTGTACATATGAATTAATGGAGTCACTACTCTGTTTTAAATGGAGCAATGAAGTTTTCCACTCAGACAAACATTGGAGAAGTGGAAATGGCCAGAGGTGAAGTATGGAAGAATACTGATAAAAAGCGGCATCGGTAGGCTTTCCATTATCATATGCATACGAAGTCACGAGCGCAGCTAATAATAAAATAAAACTCTTTTAATATTTCGACACATAAAATTTCGTTATCACCTGATAATTGCAAGCGCTTATAAATCATTTTTTTTAATATTCAGGTATTTTCTTGTCACATTCCTTATCAATTAAACTGACCTTTATTTTATACACATTTTACTCTACAAGCCTTGAAGCTAAATCCCTTCAAAGTAATATTGTACTGAATTTATGATTATTACTATATGCATTAATATATAATGTATGTATAATTGTGACTTATTTCAACATGAAACAAATTTACGATAAATTCTTATCAAAATTCTAAAATACGCCTACTGTATTATTACTTTCCCTGATAACGTATTGTTTTACATCTTATATGAAGGTTTATTCTTGTCAGGAGTACTTAAATGGAGACAAATGTCACTCAAGGCGAGCTTATTGTCCCACGCTTGATCCAAAGTTTCTTCCACAGTTTGACGTTAGGTTTACCCCCTTCTTACAAAAAAAAGTTTAAATGACTGCGTAACAATGAGCTACTTGGAAGAATAATAAAATTTAGTATGCACTAAAGCCTGTGTTTTATATACGTTTTTTAATATAATAGATATTTATTATCCATTTACAAACAAAAAGATGATGACGGATATTAAATTATAACCTAAAGCCTCACTACTGGTCTAACGTCTAATTATTGCAATCCAATGATCTTCAAAATAGTAATTTTCATGGAAGATAGGCCAACTATATATTTTTTGTTTTCTTTTTGAATGTAGTTGTAATAACTGAGGTTAAAAATATCTTAAATTTCAGGTTAAATAATATATGTTAAAGAGTAAAGTTACTTCCTTATATTTTTTGAAGTAGCCATTTGCACTTAGTGCGAGAATGGGATGCTCGATATTGTATTAAGCTATGTAGTATTACATAAATGTTTGTTATTTTACATATATAAAATAAAAACATTTTATCGCGCCATTTAATCAGAAGTAGTCCGTACTAATCACATGCATAGTTCTTCGAGATTTTTTATCATTAACTTTTTCTGTTTCCTTTGCGTAATTTGCATTGGTCTTTAGGTACCAAAAATAATCTGTTTTACTTTCAAAAATGATACTAATTAAAATTTTATTTACGATACGTATTTAAATAAAAGATTCACGTCTGAACAAAAACGAGTGTGCTTTAGACCACACGACTGAAGTAAAACGTCAAATTCACAAAATATGAACTTTAAAATGAATTTACAATTTTATTCACTTTAAACGTAGAATATTTAATGTATTGAACAAAATATAAAATTATTCAAGAACGAAATTAAATTACAAAATAATCAAAAAATCACCGTTCGCGTAACGCTAGAAAACTCGCATATATATATATATATATATATATATATATATATATTTCATGCACTGGCTATGAGAGGAAGAGAGAAAGAAAATGTGCGCGCGCACTGCTCTCTCTTGCTCCTACAGTTTGGTAAAATGGCTAAGTTTTCTAAAATTTGATCGTTCACTGATAAGTCCTCGTTACTATTTTATTATGGGTATAGATTTTCTAATATGTCTATTATAAGTAATAATATATCAAGAACTAAATTTTTGATTTGATATTTGATACCTAGTATTTGTGATTATAGAATAATATAGGCTAAAACATTATTATCAAATAAAACTTTAATATTCGTTTAGATATTTCACAAGTTATGAAATATAAAATCTACAGAAAAATCCAGGGGGTAATAATGTTAAACGTCTTCAAATATGAAACAAGCCCTGCGATAATTAGCAAGGCTTTTTACCAATTTTTGTCATAAACAACAACGACACACACAATGTCATAAAAAACAACACACACAAGCACCGCGATAATTAGCAAGGCTTTTTGCCAATTTTTGTCACTTTTTGTCATAAACAACAACGACACACACAATGTCATAAAAAACAACACACACAAGCACCGCGATAATTAGCAAGGCTTTTTACCAATTATTGTCACTTTTTGTCATAAACAACAACGATACACACAATGTCATAAAAAACACACACATAAGTACCGCGATAATTAGCGAGGCTTTTTACCAATTTTTGTCTCTTTTTGTCATAAACAACAACGACACACACAACGTCATAAAAAACAACACACACAAGCACCGCGATAATTAGCGAGGCTTTTTACCAATTTTTATGATAAAAAATATCATACGTATTAATAAAAGTTACTACGCAAAATTGCTTTTACCAATTTAAAAATTCCTAGAAATACGCTAGGAAAACAAGATACAAGTATGAGGCTAAATGTATTGTATGAAATAGAATCGTCTACACAAAAATCCGTTTACACAAAAATATATGAGAATAGTAAATATATTAGTAGTAGTAAAAATAGGTCCATAACAAATTTAAATAAGAAATAATAAATACGATTGACAAACTATAAACCAGTAAACATAAATATATGATTGATTTATAAATTTATGTATATAAATATGAAGACAGGAGAAAACTAAAGAAACGAAACTTTTAAATACAAATAGAACCCATAATAGACGTTAGTTTACCCACATAAGAATAAAAATATTGATATAATTTTTTACTGTATAAATATCTTGCCCAAAATATCTTTCTCGTGCGTAAGATATCAATTCGTTTGCCTGTATCTTTATATGTATTCACCGTAGTAATTTTGTAATGAAGTATAAATTCAATTTTGTTATCTTAATTATTTCGGATGTTTGACAAACATATTTAAAAAGTTGGAAGGTTTCGAAGACACATATCTCGTGAGACAGACGCCGGGGCGTACCAAAATAAATATTAAACGTTTTCGCGTATTTTTTAATATAACTTTTCACTTATTGAGGTCTACAAGAGAAATGTTTTTCATCTGCAAGTATGATACACAGGAAAAGATTTTTTTCTTATTAAATAAGCAAAAGCAAATATATAAATTGCAATTTTAAATAAAGGAGTTTATTATACTATGAAAATAAACAGACCAACTCGATGTGCAACTTGAAATAACACGACCACGTTATTACCTGGTCATGTTATTTCAAATTCCAGCCATTTCAGTGGTAATTTGCAATTCAATAGATTGCAATTTACCGTTGGAAGTATTTCACTTGTATTTAGTTCCTTGAATAAATTCACATCGAAAGCGTCGAAGAAAATTTTATAAATACATTATCACTAAATTTATTTTTCACAGAAAGTGATACACAGAAAATTATGTTTAATCAATGAATATATAGAAAATATCGTTTTCGAGGAACGGAATAATTTTACTTTTTTTAAATTATTTAATGTAAAATCAGAAGATGTAAAAACTATTTCTGAAATCTTGAACTAATTTCTATAAATTTTTAATGAAATATTAATCTTATTTCCTGCTTTTAATGCATAACACAGACCTAGTTTACAGAGCAACCAGGTCAAGTTGTAAGTTAATTTTTCAGTCAATTACAATAATAAAATTTAGTTTTGTGCAGACGGATATTGTTCTAGCTTATTCTAATAAATCACTGTGTAGCTTATGAAAACATAAATAAATGGAATGGAAAATAAATATAAGAAAATAAATGAACATGAAAAACTTTAAACGTCGAAAGAAGGAAAGTCAGGTTAAATAAAGTAAGAATAGTCTGTTTTCGGAGGTCTATTCCAATAATTATTTCTAATAAATAAACCTCGGAAACAGTAAACATTGCTCAATGCACAAAGAAAATAACTTTCCTGGTTTTGAAAAATAAGGCTATTCGATACCCCAAGGCCATAAACAGCCAATTTATAGAATCTACTTTCGAAATAATTTAAACCGTATTAAGTATTTTAAATACTATGTAAATATTAGTATATTTTTGGATGTCTAGATATGTGTTTACGAATTTTCAATAATTAGAATTACGACTTTTATTTATATTATATTATTGGAGGGAAACATTTTAATTTATGCAAATTTAACTAATGAAATACGTATGCTCGATCTAGTACCAAAACGTACACACATAACACATATTGCGTTATTACAAACTGGGTAGTACTGAAGATATAATATGGTTTTAATATCTTCCTAAGTTTCATTTCAAATGTATGAGGATACGAGAGGATATAACATTTTAGAGTAAAGGAAAGTAGATGTTGTTCGTTCCTAAAATTACATTGTTTTGAGAAAATATTCTCTTAGATTTTCAAATATTAATTAAAATTATTCCATGTACTTAGATTAGTGAAATATTTACGAAAAAAATATGAGAATTGTCACGCCAAAACGTTAAAAGACGAAAAATTTATTTTAAAATGGTAATAACAATTAAAAAGTGAAAGATACATTTTATTTTTGAAGACTGTTCAAACTTCCATATTTTTAATTTATGGATCAAAAATGGCTCTTTATTATGTTAATTCGATTAAATTTCATATTGCGAATCATTGCAAAAGATTAGGACCAAACAGAGAAAACTTTTATAATTACGTTTTATTCTTTATAAAGTTGAAGCCTGATAGTTGAAGTTGAGCCTTGGTTTTACATTCGGCCGGAAAATATAAAACAGAAAATTTATTATTGGAATATTAGATATATTGCTCAATAAATTAGACAACTTCATCTATAAAGGAAACTTTTAAGTCATTTAAAAATTCATGAGCTTATAAAAGATCTCCATTTCTATGTGTTTACAAAAAAGGACGAATAAATTTATACATTTTGTTAATTTTTTGGCTCTGGGAAATTACGTAACCATTCCCGAAAGCTACTTTAATATTTGTGAAATAAACTTTACCGTATTTTTTGTTAGGAGCTGAATATAGAAGACCTAAAAATGTATATTAATAGTTAAAAATATTTACGCTCTAATAAGCGAACTTGGTTGAGGAAACAATAACACTCGTTGAAATTTTCTAACTTTTTTTGAAATAAAGAACGTGGCTTTAAATATACTTCTCAAAAAAATATAATTTTTAAATTTAAATACATAAATTAATTATAACTTTATTATACGAATTACAGTCATCTACTTAAAGTGGATTAAGCATTTAACGTGCGGGTGACATGCAAAATTAATCTTTTTTTTTCTTTTTTTTCATGTTTGTGATGAGTAGAGATATGTTGCGTGCAAGCATTTGTTCGTCAATAAATATTTATCATATATTTATTATCGAATGGGTTTATATTTATTATCTAAATGTGTATTTACACATTTCGATAATAAACTGAACAATTTAAATTAAATTGAAATTGTGCGAGTCTTCCACTCAAAGTTCTTATTCTGAAGTGATTTCACTTTATGGAAATTTAACTAATGATCTTTAGATGAAATTTCATCAAATTTCCCAGACACCAACTCCAAGATCAAATTTTATATATGAATATGTATGTATGTATGTATACATGTACATAGGTATATATATATATATATATGTACATATATGTGTATATATATATATATATATATATATATATATATATATACACACACATATATATATATATATATATATATATATATATAAATTCATCTAAAATTATCTAAATGATGGTGGTTCAAACTAAAAAATTATAATACACACAACGGCACATAAACGATAGTGTCAAATTTGTTTTTTTCATTTTCATTAAAAGAAAAAGATCTTTATAGATGCATTACATGTAAATTACAGTACATTATTAAAACTAGCTTTCAAAATATTAAAACTTTTGTGTGGAAAGTTTTTCGACCACAAATGAAAAAAAAACCTAAACTGTATTCTATAAATATAATATTAATATAATATATAAATACAATATACCTTATATTGATACGATACTTACAAACATCTCCATAAATAAAGGAATTTCATTTTGAGAAATATTTCTTTAAAAACATCCCATACGTTTGATTCTATATTTAGTGTTCAATATTTACATTAATTTTTTTCTCGTTGAGGCGCGGGTAAATACACCGTCTAAACTAGATATGTAGATAATGTCGATTAACAAAATAAATTGCTTGTCACGTTTCTATTATAAGACGGTGCTCTGGTATTAATATAAAAAATAAAGTTTTTTGAAAAAGTAATCAATTAAGTAATGAAATGATTCATAATTTTTTAAAAAGCGCTGAAAAACGTGTTTATTTACTTTATTACATAAACTCAATTTTTAATGATTTTGTTTCAATTCCATTTCCCATTTTTACTCCTTGGAAGACACATAATTTGAAAATGCTTCCTTAGTTGTGCCTATATCCTAAAAAAAGATACTTTCCAAATTTAGCATTTATATATTTTTATTTTTTACGTTTTAGTTTTTAGACACTTTGTACACCACGGAATCCATAAAGCAACATTTTAATTGAAGTATTTCTTATACGCGGTTTTGTAATTTAATATAAATTGATACTATACTATTTAATATGTATAAGTAACAATGTTCGAAACAAAAAAGGTAAGATAATTTTCAACATGACAAAGTTTGAAACTGGAAAATGTCAACTTCGTACAAACTATATTTAGAATAACCTTGTGTAATATATTGAATGAAGGTTTCTTCTTGCGACGTTGAGAAAAACCTCACAGTTTTACATCAAATTAAATACTTATATAAGTGTAAAAACGTACGTTTAAAAAAGTATGTCTCAGTTATAATGAGATATACATATAGATATATGAGGTATACACACACACACTCATGCATATATATATATATATATATATATATATATATATATATATATATAACTATGTAAATAGGTTTATGCCAGGCGCTTATTCTTCATTTCGGTCAATTTTGCTCCAATATTCCACAGTATTGAGTGGGCCATGTAAAAATTGTATTAAGAAGCCAAAGTAATAATAACCGTGTAAATATCTTAGTATTGAAATTCCGACACAGGACCAAATCCAATCTGACAACTGAAAACTTTATTTAACAATCTTAAATCACGATATACTTATGTTTATTTTTCATATGACGTCAATATGGAATTATGGCTAAATACAAATGAAAAAATTAAAAAGGGAGTAAATCATATGAAAGAATTGAAAGTATTGAAGGTGTTTTCAGAAACAGTTTAAGAAAAACGTGTAAATTTGGCAGTAAATGGAAAATACAAAAGAGTCAGAAAGTATGAGAATTTAAGAGCATTATTAGTGTAATAAAATTATAGTATAACCAATGAAGTAATTTTAAAAGAAATATAACATATTTAATAGTAACGTAACGAAAAGAATTCAGGAAAGAAGTAGCAAAAAAATCATGAAACACTTAAAATTGGTAAGAAATTTAAAATTACCGGGTTTTAAAATTAACGTATGCGTTAGAAGATCTTGGAATACCTGCTTAATCACTAGTCACAGCAAATTGCTGATAAAATGAATAGTGATAAAAAAAGTACTTGTAAATAATTTAATACGAAACATATTATAGAGTTAAAGTCATACATTCACAGATGACTATTATTTGTACACTAAGCGGCTATACCCACTAACGTCAAACAAGGAACGCAATCAAAAACTACAAAGGCATAAACGAAATTTTGAATTCATCAAAACAATATATCGCACAAGAAGATCGAACTCTAGCTCTTTACACGAAATGGGAAAATTTTCCTAAATAATTTAAAAATGATCTTATCCTGCTGTCATATGTAATAATCATATATGCTAAGTTCAAACAATTTTTAAAATTATTGTTTCATAACACGTACTTCCCTAGAAAGCTAAAGGTTTATAGAATAATGTTTTACGACATTTATTAACCCGGCAAGTTCTGAAAACAGAATTATTTTACAGCACGCAAGTCCCAAACGATTAGTTAAATTCCTAAAAGTATATTATGGGTATATTAAAGGAATATTATACCTAAAGAAATATATCCTAAAGGTATCTGTAAAATTAAGTTTCGCAAATACAACGTTCAGCCATAATTGTGAACAAAAGGGAGCACACCGATAAGTCTATGCCCGTTTTATTAGGTGTAGTTAAGTAAGTAAGGGTTTCCATATGGCATTACACGCTTTAAGTGTTCGCTAAATGACCACTATACCAAGAAACAATAGCAAATTGTAACCAATAGGAATTTGGCATATAATAAAGTAATGCATTCTGTGTAAAAAGTAGTCGACCGCCAACACTCAAGTGACTACTTCAAGTAATAATGTATTCTGTTAAATATTGAATATATTTGGCGTTAATTTTGTAGAAATTCATCACTCACAATTAAATGAAACTACGTGATGTAGTATTATTTCTATTTTATATAGATATATATATCTTTGCTAATATCCCACCTGAAAATGTTGTAATACAACGAAACCTAGGTCGTGGTAAAGAAATTAAAGAAAGTAGAAATAATACTACATCACGTAGTTTCATTTAATTGTGAATGTATTCTGTGTAAAAGGTAGTCAGTCTTCAAAACTCAAGGTGATAACTTCAATTACAAATAATATAAAATGTTACTAAAATTTGTTTAAATCTTTTAATCATAAATTGGTGCGACTCATTAATTTAAGTCACCAGTGGGACTCAGATCTAGTAATATCAAGATTTCAAGATCCTGCCCATATGCCAAACCAACCGATTTTCGGTGCTTTTCAGATATTATAATTAACCCCTGAATGAAGGAAGCAAAGTTTACTGATATTCAATAATAGATTTCGGAGGACAGAATTCTGAAAAATATTAACCATAGCTTAATAATTACTTAGAGAAAAATAATTGCATATGGATAAAAAGAGTATTGTTAGATTGGGCGCGAAATTATGTTGAATGGTGTAATATGATTATATGTTTTAATCAAATGTAATTTTTATATACGATGTTCCGTTCGTTACCATCCTTCGTGTAGCGTTTAATAATCATATCGATAATGGCTTAAAGCAATCAGAAATTAATGTTTGTGTGCATGGCAATATCTTTTCCACACTTAAAATTTTCTTTTTCCAAAAAACTCTTTTAAACCACTGAAACTAAAATGATTGAAAATCGAGTTTTTAGAAGGTTACACAAAAGATTGTAAGAAAAATATAATGATAATTCTAGATGTCACAGTTTTTAAAACATTCACAATAATTCACGTCACCCCTATTTAATTATATTAGGTGTCGTCAAATAATTATCGCACAATAAAGATATGTTAGTGATGAGTAATGATAAATAAAGTAATTTCATTTGAAACTAGATACAGAACCCTCGATGCGCAATCCAAACTTATACTTAGTTGTTTTTTTTCTAATTTAATTTTAAATTTAATTCTTTATTCCGAAATTGTTGCTTACGTTATCCCTTACATAAAACGAACCTCAATATGATCATATAATAATCTGTTCATAAATCAAAACCATTCATATTACAGATCTGAATTTGTCTTACTATGAATTTATCATACTTCTGTCCTTTATTCTCGCCCATTTCTACATGTCGATCTCTTTATGCCGAACATAATATTTATGAGAAAAACCTAATATATTTCAGTTTCATTCGTAATTTTTCTCTCCTCCTCATCATGTAAAATAATATCGGTTTGCATCTATAAGTAGGTACTGTACAACTGAAGAACCAGAAGCTGAATACCTAAAATACTTCAAACCCAAGAATAATACCTATTCTGTGTGTATATATTTCGCTGCTCCCTTTTTTTGCATTAAATGATTTTTAAAAATAATTAAATTCATTTTTTTAATAAACACAGTTGAATGTTAATACCGTATAGAATATGACACGTTAAGGAAAATTGCTTTAAAAACATTCTCAAAGCTTTATACCAAATTTTTAATTATGATGTAAAACTCTACTCAGTTTACGGGTATTTACTTGATGTCACTAATTAATAGTAACAGTTTTTTTTTATTATAGCCTCTTGGTACAATTTAAATAAAAAAACGTATCAGTATAAAAATAAAGTAGAAAAATATAAATCTTAGAAATATTAATTATGAAAACTCTTATTTGTTGAAGTTGAGTCTCCATTTATGTTGAATTGCTTTTTTGAATGTATTTTAATTTATTTTGCCAAATTGACTTTGCCGATATTATAGTTTGTAGGAAAGTTCTGAACATTTTCAAACTCACTTGACAAGTTACCTTCCTGTTCGGTGTCACGGTTTTGTACAAGAATTTCAAAAATATTTTTGAGTTGCTTGTCTTGCAATTTTAAACTTTGCAACCTTTGCTAAAAGATTGTAATCTTTGCTAATATCCCACCTGACGATGTTGTAATACAACGAAACCTAGGTCGTGGTAAAGAAATTAAAGAAAGTAGAAATAATACTACACCACGTAGTTTCATTTAATTGTGAATAATGAATTTCTACAAAATTAACGCCAAATATATTCAATAATTATTTATTTAAAAATGAACACCACCAAAAGTTAAGACTAATTTATGAAAGATGTATTCGATAAAACGATTAAATTAACGATTAAAAACGACTATTTAATTATGTTTGATAAATTTCAGGTGTTTGCGAACAATAACTTTATATTTTTGCATAGCGACCATCGATTTAAGAGCGACTTGGATTTTATGTGAATTATTATTCACAATATAAAAATTGGGAAGTATTAGCTTTGATAGCATATATAGAAATATAAAAGCGCTTCATTTAAAATACCACAGAGATAGAAATAAAACAAAAATCAATTCTAAACATAGAAATATTTTAAGCCAAACGTTTTCTTGCTAACTGGAAAATTTTTGGTTAGTAAGAAAACGTTTAATACCATTCTTTACGTGGTAATTGTATTCTTCCGTTCATATTTTTTGCAATAGGCTGTTTGACAACGTCGAAAATATACCACAATTCGGCGTCATCCTATTAGATTATAACGTAAATAAGCGTACTGCTTTTCATTTTCGAAAAAATAAGTTTATATTTTATAAAATAAAAGTAAAGAAATCATAATGTTTCTTGAAATTCAATCAGCGTCGCAGACGCCCTGTTGTTGGTTAAAAGTTAGATGACGTCACAGGCGAGTAAAACGTATTCATACAAAAATTTAGTGTACTTACTCTTTTGATTTATAGGCATTGTTATCGATAATAATATTTAAAACACAAAAATTACTTACATCGAAATGATGACACATAAAAACATTTGAGTGAACTATAATGCTGTTTGGATCTCCTCGGGCTAATTGTAGCCACTTTTTTCGTCTTTTAAGATTTGTTGGCAATGAAACGAATATTTTGTGTGAACTTTTTATAGACGCATTTGTACCACAATGTACAAATACTAAACTACACCCATTTACACATAATTTTAATACGAAAATAAATAATAATCTTCTTCAGCGGGCAGGACTGTTTATGTTTACATTGTGTGTGACGTCACGCTAGTTGCCATTACAGAAATTGCGTTTTTAACGCGAGTTCGAAAATTTAAACTTTAAAAGTGCTTTATATAAAAAACACGGTATATGTCCTGCAAATATATATATATATATATATATATATATATATATATATATATATCCAGATCGTTTCTAGTGCAACTAGAAACGATCTGTAAAATAAAAAAAACACATTAATGAAATTTTGGAAAAAACATTATTATTTTTATTTAATATAAATAATATACTTAATGGATAAAATTCAAAAAGAAACGAGAGTATACACTATTTCCAATAATATTGATAATAGTAAACAAATTATAATTTGCTTACATATACAAACTTTTTCTTCTTTGGCTTTTGTAACAAATCAAATAACTAAGCCGTAAATTCATGATCAACCAAACTATCAAAATAAATTGGGATATGCACGACGCGGAACTAATTTCAGGTAAATCAGTTACGATGAATTGGTTTTTATGGCTTTTGACGAAAACATAATTTTCCTTATAGATCATATTTACATATTTTAGTAATATTTTTCCTTTGAAAATTATCAGAATGTTTATGAGAAATGCTTTCGCTAATTTTATGAATAAAATATAATATATCAAATGCAATGGGATTAATTAAACTGTTTAATATCTGTTTTAATGAAAACTCATCATTTTTTTTTTCTTAACAGGAGATATTTGTCTGGGAATAAAATCGCATTTTTATTTAAGAATAATATTATTTTGTATCGAAAATAAAAAAAGAAAGTAAGTGCTTTATTTATTTGATTACATAGTTTTCAATATACTGTGCATTCCATTATATAAAGATTCATTATAATGAGTGTGTAATATACCTTATGTTACACATTCATTCCATAAGTTACGATAATATGATAGTTTTACATAACGAGTTTCATTATAAGCTTAAAATCGTTTCATTACAAGCTTGAAACATACTTTATTGAAATTATTAATAAAACGACTAGTTCCTTTATCATTTTGTGAAAACGCTAAAGAGCTTTTATAAAAATAAGGTAAATCTGTTTGTAAAGACACAGAAGCAAAAAATTCAGTTCGTGGTTTGTTTTTCCGATATTTTCAATTATAGGCTAAATATATAATTGAAATAATTTCTCAAAGTTTATGATAATTGTATCAATTAAGTTTGCTAATAAACAATATATGTGTTTTATTTCATGTAAATATGTGCATTACTCGCGGAAAAATCCCCTCGCATTCGTACCTACTCATATATACATAGTTAATTTATTTAAAACCCACTCTCGCGTATAACACTATAAAGACATGGTTAAAAAATAGGAAAGAAAATAATTTTCGTGCTAAAATTATTTCATTTTCTTTTACTCTTATGAAAAACAGTTTAAAGAAAGTTACTTAATCTTAACACTATGTAAATGATATGAAAACTGATGATATGAAATAAAGTGAAAAGCTAAAATTTCTGAAATGTTCTAGATAAATTTGACGTAACAACACCCTAACAATACAAACGCGCGTTTTTATTATGCAATGAAATCTGTGATATCATATTGAATGAACCAATTTTGAATGGACATTTCACTAATTTATCTATTTTGATATTGAAATCTCATCAATACTGAAACACTTTCTCATCCTATAATTAAATGAATATCCGACTAATATTATATGGGGGATGAACTTCCGAAAATCCAATATATGACTGCGGTCAATAAACCTACGACTGAAAAGTCTGAGTGCTCACGATGCAGTTTTTTTTTAATTAAAGAAGCTCAATGCCACTGTACATAGAAAATAGAAAATTATATTCAGGATTTGGTTGCAATTGAAATGATTATTACATGAAAAAATAATAAAATTTATTTGACATACATTTTAATTTTGTAATTATAATTAATAAAATAAAAATTGAAAAACTAATAGTGTACATCAAATAAATTTTATTTATTCTCTCTTTAAAGTTGTGTGAAAAATTAATGTTACATATCATTGTATTTTGATACCATGTTAAGTGTTTAATTAGAAAAGACGAAAGACCGAGAATTAGGTAATCTTATATTAAATTATTATTTTGCTTATTCGTTATGACGTTATAATACAACTTAATCCTAAAACTAAAATATTTAAGAATTACTTAATATGATTTAAGGATTACTTTACAACATTTAGACTGATGGTGAAAGTTCTTGATATTAAGTTATTAATTGAGACTTACCTGACTCATACCGATAAGTAAAGAGGGCATGAAACACTAAACACAAAATGGCGGTCACTGACGTGTGACAGAATTGTTGAATATACATGTCGAAAGAGGACATTTAATTTTAAGAGGTTATTCATTTATTCTATTTCATTCATATGACGACCCATATTAGTGTATTTAAATACAAATAATCCTAAAACTTAAACAGCTTTTACAATGTGCTGAATCTATTAAATTTAGGACTGTTGTTAAAATTACGAATATCTTAGAAAAGATCAAATTTTATATAAAGTGTTTTATTTAAAAAAAAAACACGAATACAGACTTAAATAAATAAATATTCCAAATAATTCTTTTAAGATACACGTATAAAACATTTCACATTATACGCATATTAATTAAGAAGTCACTATTTTAATGTCTGTAACAATGGAAATTAGGCGAAGCTTTTCTCGAATTGAACAGGTAACTGTAATTAAATCCATGACAAAGCTGGTAATTAATGTGACGAGAATGTTCAAATCAAGCTTCTCGTCTTTGAATAAAGTTAATTTTACGTCCAAACGCGTGAAAAATGGTCCATGAACCTGCATAAAGTTCCAATTATTAAGCCCAATCCATTAATTGTTAAAACCATTTAAGCCTATCTATTTATAAACGGGACTAAGTAATATTTGCAATTTAATTTTTATTGTGATTTATAGAGGAATTTCTATAAAACACAATACTTTGCAATTAGAAGACAAAGTTGATACAGAATGCCAATGTCACCCTTAAATTTATTTACAATAATGAAAGGTCAAATAATGAATTTAAAAACGAAATAAACAGTTATATATATTTAGTCATCAATACAACATACAAACCAAATTAATATTATTATAATATATTCGCTACTAGAATATTTGGGAGTTATTTTGAATTTTAGCGGAATTTATTAGACCAGCTACTTTATCATGCGGGTCCCTCATCAATGTGCTAGTCGAATCACTCATCAATGTGCTAGAACGTTACGTCATTAACGCATGAGATAGCATACAGTGACCAATAACTTTGACAAATAATGACCCGTAACCAATATCAATTTTTTAGACCGTGTGCGTAGTAGTAGTTCGAACTGGTACATCTTCTATAATTTTATCATTTACAGAATAAGTATTACATACATATATCTGATATGAGCAATTAATTTGAATAGTATGTCTATAAAATATAAGATTTAGATGTAAATGAAGAAAATTGTTACAAATTTGATTGTCGCATCTGCATATTGGTTTTTAGACATTGCTACGTACAATATGAATTTAATTTATTTTGATGAGATTGATAATAGAATACAGATAAAGGAAATATATAAAGTTAATTGATCTACGAGATGTTAAAATATAATTTTTCAAAATATTTTTCAAAGCTTTTACAAGAATATACTCGTATCTTAACTTCTAGGTCATATGTATAAAAAAGTGATTAAATATACAAGTGTAAATAAAAAATGATGTGTTCAAAATTTAATTTCAACTTAGTCTTCGTGTAAATAATAAGAAATAATTCCTACTAAAGCTATCCCAATCGATATATGGCGATACTATTATTTTAACCATTAGTAGATTTTTTTACGAGTTGCAAGCATGTCAAACAAAAAATACTAACTAGAAATTTATTTCCGATCAATTTTCATAGTTCTCTTTTAGACTATGTGAAATTGAGAACGTGAAGAATGACTCGGTAAAATAAACAAATTCAAAGGTGTTAAATAAAACTAACTTCATTTCAAAGATGAGAAACTTGATTTAAACATTCTAGCTATCTTAATTACTAGCTTTGTTATGAACTTAATTTCAGTTAAATTTTCAACTCAAAAAAAGCTCCGCTTAACTTCCACTGTAGTATATTAAACTGGTCATTTCTTAATTATCATACACTTAATATGAAATTATATTTACTGAACTTATTTCGAATACTTATTTATTTACGCCTGTGTTAAATTTTTTTAAATAAAATATTTCACGCAGAATTTGCACTTTTTTAAAATTCTCATAATTCAACAGTTCTAAACTTGTTAGATTCAGCGTATTGTAAAAGCAATTTATGTTTTAGGATATTTTGTATTTCAATATACTGATCTGAGTCATCATATAAATGAAATAGAATATATGAATGACCTCTTAATATTAAATGACTTCTTTTGATACGGAATAAATTAATGTGAAGAACTTACACTATCAACCTAAATGTTGTAAAGATATTTAAAGATAAAGACTTCTTACTTCATCGTTAGTAATAAGAGTAAAATACGTCAGTGTTGGCAACTTGTACTGTACGCAATAACCGATGTTGTAGTGGCAATAATTATATTATTACGTGTACCAATTAGTGGGACATATTGACTGATCTATAACGTCTATATCATCTAAATACTTAATTCCAAATGCTAAATGTTGTCAACTAATAAAGAAAGTTAAAAACACCCAAATGATTAAATATACAGATATTCATCAATTTTTAACTTTAATTTTGGAATAAAATCATTACCTTTTAATAGGTGAATAATGTAGCTTTTGTATTGATTTATTCGACTGTAGTTTATTGTTTCTTTCTTTAAACGACTTCATTATTTATTGACAGATTTTAATTATCGTGAATTGCGGTGCATTGGGCTAAATTAATTACCTAAACTTATTGCATACTAATTTATTCCGTACCATAGGTATTACATTAATAGATATGCAATTAAAAATGGAGTAGTAGAATATATACAGCCACTACTTGTTCGAGTATTTTCAATGTAAATTTATAAAAGTAAGAAAATTGTAGAGTATTGCCAAAATTAAACTACGAATATTTCACTGTTTTAGCTTGAAATTTAATTTGTTTTGGACTTCAATCTTGTTTGAAAATATGTTCTGTAACAATACTATTGATAATTTCCATAATAATAATAATTTTAATCACATTATACGATCGGATAACATTTCACAAAACGCATTTAAGCATATAACCTTGAAACATTTAACTGGAAATTTAAAATATCATTATAGACGGTAGAATAAACATACCAAATCCGATGGAATTTCGAGATTAAATATTAAATAATATTACATACCAACATGCTAACAATAAAAAGTTAAAGTAAAGTATATTGATTTTTAAATCATATCATGACAAAGTATACTAGTCAAAAGGATAACGGTTAATCTGAAAAGAAATATATTAAATAAACTTCCTTAAGCTAAATTGTAAATAATATTGCATATAAAATGTTTGAAATTAAGTTTGAAATGTATTTTAGTCTGTATTTTCCTTGCGCTGTAATATAACTATTAAGCCATTAAATAATAATATGTTAAATTCAAAGACTATTTTAAAAATCAATTATAGCTTCGAAAACGTTTACTGATATCTATTTTGATTACATTGTAATGGTAATCTAGATAATAGGTTTTATTAAATTATTTCTCTACATATATACGTATAAAGGAAATTTGTAATAATTCTGTAGTAACTGAGGACATAATTTTTCTATTGTCAATCGAAATATATCCAGTAAAAGGAATATTAATTACGAATATTCCTTTTATTTATTCCGCTAACGCAAAACCAGTCAGAATATCTTTCATAAATTTTGGTTTTGTTGCACGAAAATAATTTCTTCGAATTCGGTTTTAATTGAAAACAGCGCTCTCAAATTCACTGAACATTCTACAGTCGGGAGCGGGCGGTAAATTCTAGGAAAAATCCGCCTTCAGCGACATCGTTCATCGTAAACTAATCATAAATTTGATTTTGATCATATTTAGCTGAAAGTTTTCTTATAGGATATCTTTCCGTGGGTGTATAGATATAAATTCTTAAAGTTGACATTAAACATCGATCCTAAAGTTTATAAAATAATTTGACCCACTGTTTAGTATTTCTCCGGGCGATTTTATTTTATAAACATTAAAACAAATTAACACATAACTGCAATAATTTGGAACTAAATTAAAGCATTGCTCGAACAGATTTCCAGCAGATTGACTGTGGAATTATTTGTAATCTGTAATTTTCATTAACTTGCAGTCATTAAATTCTGTAACACAAAAGGTAAAACGAAATTCCTTTAAGATCACTCACGTCTGTCTGTCTGTCACTGTTGTATTGTTCTCAAATATTTAAAATTTGATACAATAAAAAGCATATTAAGTCACATAAATTTTAATAGATAACACGCAAAAATATTTATACTAAAATTTTAGCGAGGAAAATGTAGTGATCTAAAAATTTAAAATTCCATCTGGTGTGTTTCGTTTGACAGGGCTAGTTATAAGAAATAAAAAAAAAATATCTTTTTACTAATTTTAGGTAAAGTACATTAGTACAGGGTATATACATATACTCAAAAATATCAAACAAAATATATTCCCATCCCCTCTTAGTTCCTTAGAAACTATTTAACCTAAAATTACGAAAAAAAATAATATATAAAAACGTACGTAAAGGTTGCAGAAAAACTATAGCGATAATTTTATATTTATTAATTTTTCAAATACGCAACATGTTTTTACGCCTGTAAAAAGTATAGCATGCAACATATTTAGATGGTAAAATATAAACATTAGTCTAATAAAAATACTATATGACCTTAAATGTTTATAACCTACTAAATGTATACGGACCCTCGTAGCACGAGTTCTAGTCGTACTTGACAAGTTTTTTCATATCTTTTCTATGAAATATTTTAATGAATTATTTTAGAACGTAATAAGAAGCAATATTTCGATTATTTTTAATTTTTGTTAAGTTTATAATAATTTTTCTATTGTTTTTATTGGAATATGAAATTATTTATTTTATATTGCTTCAAAATGGTCAATTTTCAACTATTATAATCTATTAGTTAATTGTATATTTGTTATCTTCAATAATAATATTTAAGGTCCATTTTTTCATATATTACATAAAGCATCAGGTCATTTCAGGAAGTAAATCAATAGAAAAATATATGCACTTTATTAATGTGTTATTCTTAAAAATAACAAAAATGACATATTGAGAATATTTTACAATATTTCTAAGTCATTTTACTAATTTGTTTTAATTTTTGTGTCATGTACTAGGGTTTTTGTATTCAACCACGGCTTAGCAATTTGACTAATTTTTATATGAACTAAATGTATTAACATAGATTAAACGTAATGAACACACGCATGCACACATGTGTATTTGCATGTGCATATGCGTGTGCGTGTGCGTGTGTGTGTGCGTTTGCGTGTGTTTTTGCTTGTGCATGCGCATGTACGCGTGCGTGAGCGCGTGTGTGTCCGTATTCGTGTACGTTTTCATGTGCGTGTGCGTGTGTGAGTGTACAAAAATAATACACAGTAGTAAAAACATCAAAATAACAGTAACAGTGAACCAAATGATATTTTATTTCTTAAAATATTTTAAATGAAGTTAAATACAGATTATTTGATTAGAATATGACATAAAAACGTATGTAAATAAACAATAACAAATATTTACATTAAATTACAAATTACTATGACTTTGATATCTTAATTAAATTGCCATTACAATTAGTTTCAATTAATATAGCATTTCATAATGGTAGATCGGCGAACAATTTCGATCTTTTGCGGTTACTATTGTTTTTTTGAAGGTTTGACTAACTTAATTGCAGACTTGAAATGAAGCTATGAAAATAAATTTTAAAGCACCTCAGTTAGGATGAATTTTTCCACTTACACCATATAACGGTATGAAATCCAATAGGTCTCTGAAAATGCAATATATTATATCATTTTATATTTCTTATTTACTTACATTATTCGTAAGATATACGCCAACAAAAGCGTTTGCTCTAAACGTTAGAAAAATTTGAAAAGATATTGTAACTTAGCTTTACTATCCATGCAAATCGATAAAATAAAATTACGTATGCTGATCTATTAAACACAAAAAAAATCTTAATGCTCATAAAACTTCATCTTAAACTAATTTTTATACAAGAAATCAAAATGTAAATAAATTCATGTTTCTGTATCAAAGGTTTAAATTTTAAAACAGCAAAGTTTTAGAGCTACTAGAGTCATCTCTAATTTATTTTTAAAGGACGCAGGTATACGGCACGGATGCAACAAATTGGTTTTCTTATGCAGTTACTGTGATTTGTTCGGTACTAGCTTATTTATATTTATTCATCGAGGCGAAATGTAAATACCAAACCGGTGTCTGCCAGGGCATTTGCATCACAAGATGAGGTCTGCATTTGCATCGCAAGATAGTTACTATTTGCAATCCAAATGCATCTTGAGGCACACATGTGACAAAATGGCGTAAAGCAAAACAATTTTAATGCAATATATCCTACGTTTTACTATTTTTTTTAAGTTGTACACTAATAATAAAAACTGTGCGATCGGCCATAAAATAAAATTTTATTATTCTTCCAATTATTTTTTTTCTTATTTTATTACTTTATTTTTTTTTATTAAATCAATCAAATTAAATTTAAAATCTAGTTTAATTAACAAATGAAAATAAATGAATATGCTGACAATTTATTGTAATTTATTAATTTTATGTATTTAATAAATAATAAAGTAATAACGAAAATAAATGAATTTGGCGAAAACATTTTGGAATTTAAAAATGTTTAATATTTAGTAAACGATATAGCATTAATTTATAATTGATAATGCAAATAAATATATACCGAATTAGAAACTGTCTGGCAAATGATTGGTTTACAATAGAAAGCCAGTAGAATAAAAAAAATAAGTTTAAGTAATATTTACACGTGTTTATAATTGAGGTTATACAGCCGACCGTACACAATTCTTGCTACTCGAACGTCGATATTCGCACGTATATAATAGAAAGAGAAGAGACAGAAAAAAAGAGAAAGAGAGGGAAAGGTCGCCTATAGGCGGCATAACGCTTTTTCCTTGCGTGATGATTTCTGCCAATTCGCTCTACTGTAAGCCGCGTAAAAGAACTTCATTCCAACAAAGAATTCTTAACAAAAAATTCTTATTTTGATTGGCTTGGTAGTTTTAATATTTGTAGATAACATCATTTATCTTCTAAACAAAGTATTCTATGTAAATTAATTAATTCTTATTCCCATACTGTCATTAATTCCTTTTCTATACACACCGTTTGTCATAACGATTTTAATTATAAGGACTAATAATATCATGCAGTATTTAAACAGAAGTACTGTTAATAAAGACAATAAATGAAACAAGAGAATTGGTGTCAATTTGGGAGGAGATGCTACAGGAAGATAAGAATACCTACAAATATCGATTCATTCATTAGTCATTCAAATTTTCGCTTCAGTATCTTAAGACTTTTGAGATATTACAAGGTTTCCGTTATGTTGTAGATTTGATATTTTTTCGAAAAATATTTATTGCACAATAAAATGTAATGCAACATTATCTGATAGCCTTGTTAATGAACAGTGTCGTCTTTTTAAGCTTAATACATTTATTGAATATATTTGGCGTTAATTTTGTAGAAATTCATTATTCACAATTAAATGAAACTATATGATGTAGTATTATTTCTACTTTCTTTAATTTCTTTACCACGACCTAGGTTTCGTTGTATTACAACATCTTCAGGTGGGATATTAACAAAGATATCTTTGCTAATATCCTACCTGAAGATGTTGTAATACAACGAAACCTAGGTCGTGGTAAAGAAATTAAAGAAAGTAGAAATAATACTACATCACGTAGTTTCATTTAATTGTGCTTAATACATTTTATAATTTCTCAATTGTTTCCAAGATATACTTTGATGATGCTACTATCAGTACACATAATGTGTTATAAATTGCGCTGAAATAATGGACGAATAGATGGAAACATGTGTAGAATCACTCTCTATAAGAATTCAGTTTCATTCTTTTAAAATAAGATCTTATTAATATAACAAAACGCTGATCACAAAATGCTGATTTATAAATATGCTAAAACATGTGAATATGATGAATAAGGCAAAGTATAATTTTATTAGTTCTTTACTTCTACATGCGAATTTAAAAGATATTAAAATAAAATATTGGCGTAGAAAATATCTTGAAATGTTGAGTTTTCGTAAAATGCAAAATTTTGAATAAATTTTCTGCATCTATTTAGAAGATAAGATCAAAAAAATAAATAATAAAATTATGCATGAATATAATAATATAATACGGTGTCTCTTCTTTTGGATTCCATTGAGTGGAGTTATTTTTAACTATCACTTCATATGTTCACCTCAATAAGCTAAATTTTGGACAAGATATCCCACAAGTGTTTGTAATCTTGCCTAAATACACTCAATTTAAAGGATTCATATTCAGGGCTCAGCAGCCAAACACAGAACCCCTATGATTTTATCACGTCCATGTGTATATCACCTTAGTAGTTTATACAATTAAATGCTTCATTTAGCCAGTATATGCTTCAAATAACGATCTTAATGAATATGTAGCAATTTTCTTTTCTGCTTTTGTAAGTATCTTATAAGAAAGTAGAGGTGAGAAACGAAGTTTAGCTTACCTCATTAAATGGCATGTCGTTCTAAAAGTGTTTTAAAATTAAATTTAGGTATTAAACCATTTTCATTTTTGGCACCGTTTATGGAATATTAAGCTTCAAAATCGTGTGCAATAGGTGAATACACCCCCCCCCCCCCATTTCCAAAGTGTGTTCCGCCGAAATTTGTATAGTATCCCTTCATTATTAATTTTAGAACTGTCAAAAAAATCTCTTACGTATACGGAAATAACGCAGATGGAAATTATTGAACGACGGAGCTTGCCAGTGCACCTAAGATAATTTAAAATTAATTATTAAAGTACGTTTTGCAATATTTAATTTAAACAAAATGACAGCAAGTCTATATCTCAACTTTATGGGCACCCATGAGCACGATATAAGAATTTATAGTTTGTGAAATGTTCATGCGCGGTGCGACAAGCGCTTAACCGTTTTTGTTCCTATTTGTTGCTGATGAACTTAGAAGAAGTAAACTCAATCTTCTTGTCTAAAAATCAAGCCCAGTTTACTTATTTAGATACTTTAAAATTTACTATTTATATTTAAATTCAGTGGACTTATCGTTACAAGAACAATCTCGTATACCAACCAACCAGTACATAAATCAGAACCTGCACGACGAGTGTCCAGAAATAGAAAGTGCAACCCCACGATACGTCGTCTGATTTAAGGCCGTAAGTCTGTGATTAACCCAATGCGCTGCGGTGACGACAGTTTAATAATATTTTCACATTTTTCACTTCTACGAAAATGTTAATATTTTTGCTCTTTTGAATTTAATACACATACATTATTAAAAAACCATAAATTATTTGAAGTGAATACAATTTTACATACATTAATTACGTGTCTGATATGTGAATTAAATTGCTTCTCTATTCGTCGATTATCTGTAAATACTATTTATTTGATAGTTATAATAGGAGCCAAATTTTATATAAAATATCCCATTTTTCATGTTGACTAAAAGACATGGCAGCCTACACGTTCTTCAAGATAGTGTCATTCATTTTCGCACGATTCCCAGAAGACTTCTAAGACAAAAACAAGCGAGCACTCGAGCTTATGACCGTGATACATAAAGCCAATAAATCAGTTGAGCAAAAGCTCCATTTGTCATTGGAATTTGAAAAAACGGCGGCATGAGACCAGCTTGAAGAATTTTCCCTTATGCTCAAACCCTGGGTGAGTACATCATCAATCTTAGATGACAAACATTGGCAGTTTGAGGTCGCATCGCTCGTTTGTAGCACCCAGTAGCTTTGTTTTTTCGAACAATTTTATCCTGTTTCTATTTATTCAATTATATTCCCATGCTATTGTCACCCATTACTTTCTCTTGAAGAAGAGGTATCACATCACAACTCATGTACTAATGCCTTACCATTGAATTATCAGACCATAGCCTTTATTTACGTAAACAAGTTCACGCTATAGCTTCGCATTGAAAAGTATTCATTTATATCCAACGACAGTGGATATTATGTAAATATGCAAAGAAGCGTTAAGTATAGGTTAGCTTTGAGTTAATATTATTTTTTCATAAAAATTCAATTCTCCATTTCACTCCTTTTCATCAAATTGGTCAAGGCGGTGGATGTGAAAAAATGATTTAATTCCGCAAATATACTTATAAAATAATTAGTAATAATTACGAATCAGAAGTCTAATATGACAAAAAGAATCATTTTATTCTGCTAACCTAAACAGGCGATCATATGAAATCAAATCATAAGAGATGAAAAACCTAAATATCAATTCTTCTCAAAAATTAATTCTATCCGTTATAAACTATTTTTGTTTGCCAATGTTACACACAAAAATAGTTTATGTTTATGAATATATGGTTGAATAAAAATATGCTTAAATATGAAAATTCATAATCCAAAAGCAAGATATATTATTTGCATAACATTAATGAACTGGTCATTATTTCGGTAAAGAGTAATGGTAACTGTAAAATGAAGCTAAGTATCTTTAAAGAAATAAACCCATACGTATGATTGGCATTCGCATTACGTGGGTTTTATTAATACTTAGGTACAGGTAAAAGTTTAAACATTTAATGGTACGTGGTATTCATGTTAAATTTTTTATAAATATTTTTAATACCGAAATATGTGGTCTCTTATACCTTTAACAGCGATAACACAAATAACTTATTTATCTACTTCTCCTATTTCTTAACGATAAGTTAACCGAAATAATTTTTCTGTGTTGATTAAACGCCATTTTCCTAATTTTTTTTATTTACGTTGTTAAAGATAAGAGAGAGTGGGATGCACTACAAAATAATTTAGAGACTCATATGTCGTAAACGAGATCATTTGAAAAAAACGTCACTAGACATCTTCGATTGCATTTAAAAGTCAAAAATGCCCTATTCTATTGAATCAGTACAAAAATATTTCACTCCCAAGTTCAAGTTATGGAAATGTACTTAATTTTTTTTTTCTTTCATGTAGTTTTACATCTGTCTTTCAAAGGTCGTCATAATTAATCTTCAACTGAAAGAGCTGTGTGGTTTTATTCAAACTAATCCTTTTAGTCACGAAATTGAACTGACCAGAATAAATAAATGAAACTTTTAACAAAAAAAATTAACCGATTTCAAATTACCGCTGAAAAAACCCATTGAAAAATATTAAATAATAAAAATACGAATAGAATAGTAATATAATACAAATATGAGAGAATCGGTATCATGTAGATACACACAAGCACCTCATTCAACTTGGCACCGACTCTAAAAATCTCTAACGCTAGTTGCATTAACACTGGTTGTAAATTTAATTGTTTGAAAATAATATTGTACTGCAAAAGTTCAAAATAATTATTATTTTTATTTTATGTTTATTTACTCATATTTTTATTATTTTGTAATAATCAATGAATTTCCTATACAGCAGTTATATGAAAAAGTTTAAAATTTTTTTATTAAAAATTTTTGTTTTTAAGTTTTTAGTTCTCTTTTATGCTATATGGCAGAAATCTTACGAACGAATGAAGAATTTAATAATAGTTCGTTTGTCGTAATCGAAACAGATATTTGCCGCATTTAATTGACATGAATAAATATATAACGTATGCCATATCTTCATAAATACTTGGACGTATTATATATACATACATATATACAGATATATCTATTAATATATCTCCTCTCTATTTTTTGGCTTCGTCAAAGTCAATGGCCCACGACTTCACCATAGACATACATAGACACACACACACACACACACACACACACACACATATATATATATATATATATATATATGTGTGTGTGTGTGTGTGTGTTTGTGTGTCTATATATATATATATATATATATATTTATTTATAGTTATTTACCTACCAATTTACTTTCTTTCTATCCTGCTCATGTCAAACCAAGAGAAACGAGTCCAAACTCGATCGGTTTACCCCACTCCATTGAGTAGTTCTTTCACCGTCTTCCCGCTTTATCTTCAGAACCTGCCTAATTCTTAGGACCATCAGTTGTCACCACTTTACTTCTCCATCATTAGATCCTGGTCATAACATCCACCCAAAAACTGATAAAAAGTCAAATGTGACAAAATAACTGTTCTACTCGTTCACATGTCGTCAGTTTAACTGTTAAATAGTTTAGAGAATAAAAATTAGAAACCTATATAATAGAATGACAGAAAGATATCCGGAGTTACTCATATAGGATCCAGTTCTCAATTTTTTTGCCGAACTCTAATCTCAACGAAACGGAAACTCAAACCTCCAGATGGCCTGACTATACCATATGCTTGTGCAAAATATCTCATAGAAGCGAAGAAAAAATTTCAACGCCGCCAATAATACATTAGTACGAACGATGGCTCTCAAAGTGGTGTATTTTTGCACATTATTTCAGTCTCTAACTCACGTCGGATAAATTATAATAGAAGTCATAAATCTCTATACTTACATTCTGGCACACTTCTCGTCACACTGTTGATGTACCCATATTCCGTTCCTTTATATTGAACTTTTTTGACACATAGTGTGCGAGATTTTTTAGATTAATTTTCCTTATTCGAATGATAAAAAAATAAAGCTAAAAGATTTCGCACTTGTAAATTGATTATAAGACTTTAAAAATTATCTAATTGTAACACAACAATATACCATCTTAATACTTAATCATAAATTTATTTAATAGTAGCACTTAAAATGATTCAAAAGATGTTTGTTTCCTCTATGAGTAATTTCAAAAGCACTGTGGCAAAGTTTTTGTAAATTAATAAATAATCTAATACTAGCTGAAACATTTATTATTTTAGGTATATTAATATTTAATTATATTGATGGCATTATTATAAAATGATTCTGCAAGTAAATAGTCTTTATTATATTATGCAATATTAGTAACAATTTACGTCTTAATTAAGGTAATATTAATTGATATTTGAAATTTTATATCTTGTAGATTTATAACATTGTAGTGTTTAGGAAATGCATATTACTATATATGAACTAAAATTTTCAAAAATTATTTATTTCAGAGCACCATATGATGACCCAAAATATTTAAACAACGTTTTAAAATTTGAAGAAAAATTTAAAAACAAAACATCTTAACTTATGTGAAACAAAATATAAATGATATTTTATATTCAAATTTCATTGAAAATATATCAATAAAATTCATTAAGATTTCGTTAAGGTTAGATGTCATTAAAGTTAAAGCTTAACGGGTATCTTTCTTTATGAGTGTCCGCCATTATTTTTAATTTGTCATAAAATGAATACTTGCAAAACGAAGATTCAATTATTTCAATGAATTGAAAAGCCACCACTAAATAAAGCTTAAAACCGAAAAGAGGGAAATCGTTTTTATCTTTCTCGCTCCATTTAACTGCAAAATTTATTACAGTCACGATTTACTTACGCTTGCTGATTTATAAAGTACAATTAACTTCCGTTTTGATATCCAATTAACTTATCTGAATATTCTTTAGTCAAATATTATTTACGTAGTTTACACCGAAAAAAAAACAATTTTCGTGTGTTCTTTTTCTTGTAAACAATTTTCAATTTAATATTTTAATATAATTTAAGAAATTTAATGTGGATGAATATTAATCATCAAATTTCTAAATTCTTACTTCTGGAAAAATCTCATAAACATGTGTGTGTTATAACTATGTTTTGAGCATCTAAAATGAATAAAACCGGTCAAGTGATAAGTACTACTTCACGTAATAAATACTAACTCAAAACAGATGAAATTTGAAAACGTAGGTGTTGACGTGACATAATATTTAGTTTTTATTTTGTAGGAACAGGTTTACTCAATAATGAAAATTCAAAGTTTAAAAAAACAATTTACAGTACATTAGAACAAAACAACAACAAAATGCCTAGCCATTCGATGCGAAGTAATTATATATGTATAGCCATTGTCAGCGCTAGGTGTACTTAAATAGCTCATGAAATTTTCCATCCGGAAATACATTAGCGAAATTGGCGCAGTCAGAGGTAAAATGTGGAATGGTGTGAAGTGATATGCTTGAGTAAACAACCCGAATGGTGGCAAAATGAGGGCAGATGACGTTGTTAGTCGTCTTTCATGAATAAATGTTTTCAGTGTAATATTTATACGTAATAAGCTTACTTTTTTCACTCAATTTGTTTACAATTTTAATATATCATTAATATTTATAATTTAATTACCTTTCTTAGATTTAGTGCAAGGTTGTAAAAATGTTATGAATATATTCTTTATTGTATACATATAGTAAAATTGTAAAATTAACCTGTCTGTATCTTAAACGTACGCACCAAAAAAAATAATTTACAGGAAACATAATAAAAGTAATGACACAAAAATATTGTTTTTTGACTTTTTGTATATTTGTGTGTTTGTTTGTACATTCATTAGGTGAAAGTTACTTAACAAATGATAGATATTTTTAAAGAGTATAGAGGCCAGCTGGTAGTGATATTTAATTTTTATGATTAAAAAAAGCGTATAATATTATCGTGAAAGTCTTAAAATATATAATCACTATAATATTGCGATAACACAGGTCAAAAAAAAAATTTTTTTTTTGAATGTGTTATTTAGTAAATATTTTCTGTTTGTATACATCGAAAATAAAGCGGAAACTCCATAAATAATAAATAAAGTTTGCTTTTGTACCTTTATATAATGAAAAATAAATACACGCTGTTTTGGCAGATTTTTTGAGGAGCCGTTGCATTTAAGATGCAATAGAGAGGTGAGGTGGGACTGTGGGTGCGAAACGGAAAGTGGAAGACTGACACGGTAGTATGCGCATGAGTATTGCAAAGGAATAACGTATTTTATGTGTCGCGAGGCCTAAAAATGTCTTCCAAAAAGTGTAAAAATGACGTGGGCTCTTTTTGCTATATTTTCGGCAATTCATTACAGTGATTGCCAAAAAATTTTGTTTGACATCAAAAATAAAACTTTGTGAAGCCTATGAAGCTTATTTTAACTTACCCGTACGAAGTAAAGATAAAATATGGGCACCTCATTTCTCATGTAATAACTGCAAAAACACTTTAGAAGGTAAGGAAACACATCATATTTTTAAGGAAAACATACCTATATATATTTTTAACACATTTATTAAAAGTGTCATTTATTAATGAAGGATGTTCATTTTTCTCCAGCCTGGTACGGAGGAGAAAATAAATTATGAAGTTTGCAGTACCAAGAATATGGAGAGAGCCAGCTTGTCACATAAATGGTTGCTATTTTTGTATAGTTAATCCACGTAAGCGTCGCGCTGGCAAAAACGCCAAAAAGATTCAGTACCCAAATCTACGATCAACGTCTGCTCCAGTACCCCACAGTGAAAATTGTCCAGTGCCTTCTAGTCCAAAGCTGAAGACACAAGAGCAGCCACTACAGTTATCACAAATATCTAGTAATAGCGAAGGCAGCGATTTTGTGATTGCATCACCGTCTGTTGAACCACATCTCATTAATTCAGAAGAGTTTAATGACTTAGTAAGAGATTTAAACTAAACCGTATACACTTGAAATATTATCCTAATTATATATAGGAACATAAACTTAAACTTAAAACAGAAATATTAGCTTCACGGCTAAAACGAATTTCCTCAAGAACGATGTTAAAATAAGTGACCAAAGAAAGTGACGTTAATAAAAAAGAAATACCAAAACTATTCATTTTTAAAGTATTTTTTGTATTTTTTGTTTTATATATGCCGTCTTTTATAATTAAAGTTAATAAAAATATATAATTTCAAATTTGTTTGCTTTTAAATGTAATTTAAAATTATTTAAAATAATTTTAAATATAATTTAAATTAAAATTTGAAATTTCGTTCTCGTAAGTACAAAAGCAAACTTTATTAGATAAAAATATTTTTTCTTTCTTTAGTTAGGCATAAGTAATCAAAATGAGAGGTACAGAACTCAGACTCAAAATTCATGTTGACATGTGTAATCTTTGCATAGACTACTAAAAACCTTATTTTAAATTGTAATTTTACGCTTAGTAAAATAAAAAATAACGTATGTTTTGCATAGTGTCAGTACATCTCAGAAGATACACTGCCTAAATATATATAACAAATATTTTTGAGAAATTGCCCTTTCAAACAATACTTCTCAGTATCTATGAAATTTGAAAAAAATATCGAGTACTTAATTTTCGCTCACGAAAATTTTCCTATCAAGTTTCTGCAATAAGCAGTGTCTGAGAAAAGTTGCTACGACAGACGGGCATATGGATACGTGAGTGATTTTATAAGAGTTCCATTTTTCCTTCTGAGATACGAAACCATAAAATTTCCTTGTTAATAAGTAATTTACAAGGGAACTTTTTAGGGTGTGAAAATCTGTGCATTATTTAAAAATTCGAAAAATAATAGCCAACATTATGAATGGGCAATTGTCGACACAAATATTAAAAATATATTGGAAAACGTAACAAAAAATACTGACGTTCTTCGATATTTGGTTTTTTTTTAAACGCATTTGCTATAAAATATTAAAGTAATAAAATACTTTACTCTATCGTTTAACTTCCGTCACAAACTTGGAAGGAAAATGCGCGTAATAATAGAGCATAGTATTTTAGTATGATCAGAAAATTTTAAAAAATTACCTTTGTAAATATCATCTGATCCTTGAAACGTTAAAATATTTTTCCATTGTGTCTATGTATCATGCATGCATTTCTATTGAAAACATGCATCAAAATCTTTCTTATCCGCAACAGCTCTTGCAAAAAAATATCAGTTTATTATTGTAATGCAGATAATGGAAGTGTAAATTTTGATAACTGTCGAAAAGAGCATTTTTTGTACTAAAAACATTTTAATAACATAAGCAACCATTAGAAATATAAAAAACAAACTTTTCAACAATATTAATAATTTCTGTTTTTAATGGCAGTAAATCTAACGATCTTATAGACATTAACTTCTCTTAATTACTTCTTTATGAAACTTTTTACAGTAATGATAGCCTATTTGATAATGGAGAGAAGAGAAAGTTGATTGATACACGCGCAAGATATGACAATTGTTTTGTAAATTTTGAAATAATAGCTAGACATGTCACTTCAATAATGGAAAATTGTTTTTTATTTAAAAATATCATACTACCTTATTCGTTATTCCTTTTTTTTATTAATAAAGTACAAACAGAAATGTTTTTAAACAAATATACTACTATAAAAGATGGAAGCTATGAACAGATTTTTCACGCTATTATTAATAACCTTAAAGTAACAATTAGCTGCAGATTTCCACGCATGCAAATAAAACGGAATGAACTTTGCGTTGCTTACACGATTAGTGATGGATCATTATAACTGACAGTAAAACAATTACTAACATCCAATATTGTTTATGAAGTCTTCCATTTGAATCGCAACATTAACTGATATGAGCAATAATATTTGTAACCTTTATAATAAAAATATTAGTAATATTTGTGCAAAATTCGAATTTAAATGTAATATGGTGTTTAGATAAACTCTCTTTAATTATTAAAAATATTATTAGGAAACTTCTAAACTAGTTAATTTTTCAAACGAAAAAGTTGTTACAAATGGAAAGTGGTTTGTATTTTCTATTGAGAAAAAAAATTAATAGAAAAATGTTTACTTATGTAATAAAATTTATTATGCATCAGTATATTATTAACAAGTTTGATAAAGATAAATCTACACGAAAATTTATTCAAACAAAACTTTTATGAGTAAACACAGCTTGTAACAAAAATAAATAAGCAGACGTAAATTGGCTCAAGTATTCAGTACTTCGAGAAAATATATGCAAGGAGATGTTTTGTTAGAGAACAGCTCAGAACCAATAACTTTTCTGTAAATATTTATGCCAGACGTTAGAAAACAAAGACTAGCAGTACCTAAATATTATGAAATAAATTTCAATTCATAATGAAATTCGTTCAAAATAAACCAAAGTTTGCATTATTTATCAGACTGTTTTTCCCTTTTAACTGCGTCGCTCGACATAAAATATTTAAATTGATTACCTTTCCCGTCACAACAAATAGTTCTTATACGCACTCTTGAATGTTCATGAAATTCGTTTCCTTTTTATAAAAGACTAAAGCGTCAGAGAATTTAATATCATATAATATAAAAGTTTGTCTGTAAAAGAGGCTCATTGATTGGTAATCATTAAGAAAAATTACTGATAGAAACAAATTGTAATCACATTGGTGATCATACGACAGAAGTGAAAACTAAAGTAAAAATGTATACAATAACATACATTATCCTTGAAATATTATCCTGATTATACACAGTAACATGTACGCATTTTATTAAATTATACTTAAATAAAATATTAATGAAAAATAAAATCTAATTCATGAAATTATGCACTCCGTGACAGTGAGTTTACTTCACCGATGCCGAAAGAACTCGGTTCTTTTTTTTTACCCCAACAGTGAACTCATTTGGTCGATGCCGCAGGGAGCCGAGTTTGTCCGATTCAGCGTCATCGACCGAGCGCGACAGCTCAGTTTCATCCACTGCTCGGAACTGCGGACCTTCCGCATGATACGCTCTCTGCGGACCTTCCGCATGATGCGCTTAAAGAAGTTTTCACTTCGATAAAAGATAAAAAGAAATAATTTTTACTTGCTAAATTGTTTTCCGTTTGTGAGTATAAATGCGGATAAAGAGTCATACACCATAATTTCTGAAAAATATGATAAATCCTTGGAGATAGGTGGTTTGACAGACTAATACATACTTATTTTTATTCAGTCAGTTATTTTAAAACAAAAATTGGGATGCAACAGTATTTAAAAAAATTAACAATATGCCTTCGTGAAGATAAAATTGAATTATCGATGACTTTATTTTTATTCTTTTTAAATTCAAAAAATATTATTAATATTATTAAAAAATATTTTGAAATTCTGTTATTAGGACTGGACAGATGTATTTCCCGTATACCCGGTACCCAAATGTTTAAAAATACTAGGATGATTATCAAACAGACTTTTCTCTAAAATATAACACTAAAACAAGTTATATATGGGAATCATACGTTAAAAGTTTACGTTAAGGTTTTATTTAAAAATATATATTACATTATACTTATAGTCAAATGTAATGTTTAGATATTAAACTTCACCTAAAAAATAAGGTAGCAAATCCACGCCTGCTACTATGCTTAACTTACGCACGTGAAACGAGATCTAGAATAATAAATACGAGGGATACAATTCAATCGTCTATCGAAGAGCAATAGAGGAAAGCGTACTTTACTCTGTATCTTTTATTTGACTTTTATGTTTATAAAAGTAAAATACAAAGCGAGAAACAGTAACATAAGAACCGAGAAAGTGTAGCTCGCATGAATACTGGAACCAGCTGAAGTAGAGCTTCAACCTAAAGATAGATTTTTAATTAGTAAATGAAATATATTAATAATCAAAGTCCAAAACAGGTAAAAATTACTTCTTTGAAAAATAGTTTAGATTTAAACAAGATTTAAAATAGTGCTATCTTAAGATAATCAAGGTGTTTTTTTTTTATTTTGTATATTATAAATAAACATAATTATGTAATGTGAAATTAATATTGTAGGAATAGTTTGTTAGGAAATATATTATGTCGGGAATATCATCTGTTTGACTAAGTTTAGATAATCAGAAGGTTGATAAATATGCAGTAATTAGTAAAGTTGATAACATTAATTTTTTTTTCTTTACTTAATAATAATATTTACAGTTTTTTTTGTTTATTTAATTGCAATCTTCACAGCAAACTATGCTAAAATTATAATGCATATTTTAAAATAATATGGAATCAAGCTATCAAGAACCATAAACATGTTAAAAACGAACAACCAATTCGTATCTTATGAAAAAAAAACTTATGATGAATGAAAAAAAACTTTCAGGATTTTTAACTTGGTTTTATTGAACTGCCGTGGAAATATCAATTATTTATTTTGGTAAAACCAATATTATCATTATGGATCATGGGAGGGAATGACTTGAGTGAAGGATTTCATTAATTCAACACTAAATGCAACTTAAGGACAAAATTTATCAGCGTCTTCCATAACAACTTTTCAAGTTAGACTAGAATTAGTAATTTATAGATAAAACTAAAAGACTAAGTATTTTCATGTTTCCATAGATAATTTCATAAATATATTGATTTGTCAAATAATGTGAAACTTTATTACAAATTATTTAAATACACGCCTTTCACACGATGCTTTATATTTTTACATACGTTAATGCTAAATTCCCGGCTATGTTATCTTCCCGTAAAATTTGCTTAAGTACTCGTGTTCTATATCAAATTTATCCAAAACTTTAATAATACCTGGTCCTGGACCTGGTATATTACAAATGCCTTAGCATAGTACTTATAATGACATAGGAAATATAATAATTCCTATAATATATATATATATATATATATATATATATATATATATATATATATATATATATATATACATATATATGAAAGAGAATTGCTTTACCGGTGTTCGTAATTTTTTTACACATTTAGACATTGTCATTAACGGAATAGACTGTTTTTATTAATTCTACGACTATCAACTGCTACTACGGAATAGAATGTTTTTATTAATTCCACAACTTTAAACTGCTGACTACAGACTATTTTCTTTTTATGAGGGCACTATTTTTAAAACAAAGACCCATTTTTCCCCTTTCCTCTACAATAAATCTATTGGTCGAAGTTAGAATATAATAAAAATTCTAATGCAAATGCGATTGGATGTTAAAATTGATTGTATTAAATTATTACAAAATGAAGAAATAATATACAATAATAAATATAAATAATAATAAAATAATATAAATAATAGTAAAAGTATTTAAGATACAGTAAACATATAGAACTAAACTAAAACGCGATGAATAGATCGTGAGTCAGTGACTAATAATAAGCAGGCTGTGAATCATCCAAATGCCTTACGATCCTAATTCTAAAATCCTGAAAAAACAGGACTAGCAGAAGTGCGACAGTCTACCAATATAGATATAAACCAATTCTATCGGAGATTACAATTGAATGTTGATGCAAACATGTGATTTAAGAAACAGTGATTATATTCGTGTTTAAATATAACACTTCAATACAATAAAATAGACAATCTCAGCCTAGATGGATCGTCAACAACTGAGTACAGATGGACCAGAAATGATATTCCGTTCATTCAAAATGCAGGAAAAAATGTAATTTTTTTTCATTTGCAATAATCATATCCAACTGTGCCAAAAATGAGAAGTTTGTGGGAAGGGCATATAACTCCCACCACACTTCCTCTTTTTTATTATGTTTGGTGACATCAAGGGTTGTGCTGGCTTTTTCCGAATTCTTTATCAAAGAATATCTCATCAAATCAATATCGTATATATATATATATATATATATATATATACCGATGTTGACAATATTTTTGCTATGGCACCAGCGTCTGGGTCAAAATTGTAGAAAATAGTGACGGCGCGCAATTATCAAAGAAGGATAATAAAGCTATATGTACAAGATGTCTGATAGGCAAACTAATGCGATTGTCCATTAAATATGATTGTTCAAATTCCACAAATGTGCAGGACTTATATTTTAGTCTTATAGATAAATCACCTTATAATATTCAAAGACGATTATTAAAAAAAAAGAAGTGTTTACTGTTTACTTACTTCCTACAAAGGAAATTTAATTATAAACTCTAAAAGAATTCAAAAATGTAATACAATATCAACTAAAACGAAATTTAAATGTCCCCGCTCAGAAATAAAGCTCAAATATATGGATAAATAATTCTCTCAGCTCACGAAAAAGTCTGGAATCATACATCAAACGACCACCCACATATGCCCGAATAAATTGGAGTAGCAGAACAAATCCAAACACTGGTTGAAAAACGCTAGTTAAAAAGTTAGTGCTTGCTGTTTGACGTCAGTTTCCGAAGCAATATTGGGCTGAATCAGTATACAAGACCACATATCTCTTCAATAAAGCTCCAAATCAAATACTAGAATATAAAACTCTGGAAAAGGTGAGGTCAGTAAAAAAACCAGACGTCAGTCTTTTAAGAATATTTGGGTGTAAAACGATTATTCATCTCCCCAAAAGAAATGGTGAGAGAATGGGATCCCAGAGGAATATATTGATTAACGGAACCAGAGGAATATTTGAATATTAATAAACGTAATCTTTTTTCAAAACTCTTGCTGCAGTGCGATCCAATAAATTTTGAATGTTACAATTTTTGTAATTGTATTTGGAATTTCTATTGATGAAGATGGTGTATAGCAGGTTTGTTTAATTGCTTGTACTATGTAATATGGTGGAAACATAAAACAATTGCTTTAGTATAAATTTGTGCTTTCATTAATGCTCCATGCTTCTTCATCCATTAGAATTTGTTTCTGGTTTGATTTTTCCATGTGAATTTCTTTATGGTTTGATTGTCAGCAATCCCTAACGTTTCCACGAGTTTTGCTTCTATCCCTTCTCCAATCGAACGTAATCCCTGCAGTAGATGTACTCAAATCTGATGAATTTTCTGATTCCGCAACTAACTACTGTTCTTTAAAAATGTATATTCTTTTCCGTGAAACTTCCGTCTATCGTTTATTAAAAACAGGAATAATATGTCTTTGAATATCGCTGATGATAAAACATATGTTGTCTTCAGAGACTTGATAATTCTCTTTCAAAGCTTTTGATAATGCCTCAAACTTTTGTCCTCTCTCGATATAGGAAAGTACTATTTCACGCTTAGAATACTTGAAAGTAGACATTTTATAGAGTTAAAAAAACGTAAGTGTATTATATTCTTTAATATTAAACGTTTGTTTAATTACCACATGAAATAAATGTATCAACTCTTTATATACAAATATAAAGAGTTAACTATTTGAAAAATTAGGGTACTATGCGTTTTGTTGATTAAATTTTTTACATACAAAATGAGTTCAAAAATAATAAATCAAAAAATTAAATTAAAAAACATACCGCAAACTATTAATATGAATAGTCTCCATTTAAATCTGCAATAGTAGCGGTTTTCCGTTTTTTGACCTTTCTCACATTTTTATCAATAACTTCGGAAACCACAAAAATCTGCAGCTAATTTTTAAAAATGTCTTCTATGAATAACTAAGCTACAAATCGTCACTGAATGTAAAACATGGGGAGACGTGGATAACTGCCAAAAGTTTGAACTTGAAAAAATTCCTTTTTTCACCTAATTTTATTTTGAAATCATTTTAATGTAAATGTTAATATAAAGTTATGAATATATTAATTGTTCCAATTACAAACGATGAGATTTTTACAAATGTATAATACTCTATACATTTTCGTATAAAGTTTAACAATAAAATCACTTTGAAAGCGATGAATTGAAATGGCTTGACATGAACGTCTGTGGCAACCATTAAAAATAGTCACATGACCAAAAATATATTTTAGATAACGTGTATAAAATTCTTACCCAATAATTTAGTTTGACCTCTAAACTAATAAATAAAATAAAAAATATGACAATGGCGACACTGGTAATTACCATTTTTGATATGCTGTTGTTCTACCATTTTCCATAGTGTGACGTTGCTACCAAGAAACAAACTGAAAAAATCCCAATTCAATCAAAGAAAACAGTTACTGTGTAACGTAAGTGAGGTTAATCAAAAGGCTGTGTGTATAAACATTGATAACAAAAGTGTTAATAGTATAATAAAAAACGGTTAGTTTCACAAAAGTTGCGAATATAAAGACATTGAATGGAAATTTGCAATGAATGAAATTTCATGAAACACTTTAGATTTAATCATATGTACATACAGACAATCAATATACAGATATATTCACAAAAATCTTATTTAGAACAAAATTTGAATATAAATAATAATATATTTGTCTGTAAGAATTCCACTAGATGCATTTCTATTACTTCATTACATGTATTTAGATGCATTTTCACGTGTACATATAAACACACATTTATACAAACGAATTTCTAACCAGTAACTATCACTCTGGGACTGCTTTTATCTACTAAGTGAATGCTAATGTGAGTTAGACCCGAAATGCAGCTGAGATGCTACAAACTTTGTTAACGTCAATCTTATGACGAGTATAGTAGTGGTTGTGTACACTCAAGTTTATTGCCCATATTTGACTCTTATTTACGATCAGATTCTATGATATAAAACTCACTGTAAGTATTTATGGATATATGTCTGTATATTCATTACGGGATTCTACAATTTTCAATCGTTTGCCTAAAAAACATTTCACACTTACTCTCTACCCTCTAATAATACATCTTAAGAGGTTAGCGACTCTTGCCAATTCTCTATTGGACGTACTTATTTCAATATCAAATAAAAGTAATTCGGAATTTTTAAACTTTTTAGATTTCTCTAGAATTCAACACATTTTCCAACTCTTTATACTCAGGAATAATTATTGCGAGGTGGATGACATGATGCTATTGAATTATTATATGTTTCTGTATTCCTTGCTTTTCTCCAATTACCTACCGTGAGCATCAGCGACCCTATTTACATACTTCGAAAGGCAAACAAAGGAACCCTTATGTGATATCTCTGTTGTCCATCTGTCTGTATCGACAGACCCTTTTTTAGGAACGCGTAGAAGCGTCAAATTTAAATTAATATCAAATACTTAGGTTACGGCTTGTAAGTAAAAGCAATAAAAAAACCTAAAAATATGGCCATTTATGCCACATATTTTGATACTCGCAAGTGAATCAAAACCTATACGATACTTCCCGCTAACCTAGAAACACGATTTTGGTAAGAAGCAAGGTCTCACAGCACAAATAATTAAAAAGTCTTAAAATCATATTTATGCTTTAAAATATAGCCAATGATTTTACGCCTGTGAAAAATATGGTAGGCAAATATAATACGGTGTGTAAAATTAATATTTGTAAATGGTGTATTAAAAGTACTATGGACCTTTAAATATTTATAAGTACCTATATGTTTACGGAAGGCTCGCAGTGCGAGTTCTACTCATTTTTGACTGTTTTTTTAAAGGAAATGTGTTATTTATAACGATATTACTATTGATTTAACTCTCCCACGTGGTTTTGCTAAGAAAAAGAATGAGTTACGCCAGGAAATTGGCTAATTCTTTATATAAATAATTAAATTGAAGACGCAAACATAAATATACATCAGGACATAATTCCGTATGTCATGTTGAAACCAGTCAACTCTTTTTTGATGAAAATGTTCGTACCTACAAAATTTATTTACCAACCTATCTGTACATTAGCAGTCCGTGTCTGGATCATTTCTAGATAACATTTTTAAAAAACTAGATTTCTAGATTTTAACAAAAATATATTTTACTTGATAAATATAAAACAATGCTAAATCGAACAAGATATTGAAATGGGTGTTACCATATTTGAAGTAAAAGTCCTCAATTGAAGATTCCAGAAGAATCCAACAATTCATGCATGCCAAATATGAACTCCATGAAATCAATATAAAAGTTCATGTTTGACATGCATACTTATAATACATATAAAATACTTTACTTGCAATTAGAAACCTTCCACTCTGTAGTGGGCTTACGTATTTTTATTACCTGTATTACGTATTGTGCTTTTCCCAAAATTTATGCCTTTTATTCCCTTAATGATACCTGATCTATTTTGGTAACCTATAAGGGAGATTGTCTTTAAGAAGTGTTATTACTTTTCATCAAACAGATTTTGAGGATCTTAGTATAGACCTCAAAATACATTTAATAGTATAGTTGATGTTATGATAGATGAGCTGGTAGTCATTATTAACATACAAGCATTATTTTTAAAAAAATCTTGCGGTAAGAATAATAAGGGCCAAGAATTTAGTTAACGACGTCTGTGTTTATTCTAAATAAAGTACATCTTTGAAGCATTTCCAACTTGTTATTTTTACTATATAAAATATAATATCCCATACAAATAATCACAATAAATTCCACCTCCTAAATCCAAAGTTTCAATATTCTGAAATTGAAATGATATAGAATTACCCATTTAGGTATGAAGAAATAAGTTTTGCTGAGAAAATGTGCAATTAAAGTGAATATATCTTACCGTTTCTTATTATTTTGTAAATACATGAATATGGTTTCTACCCTTTATTGAAAATATTAGAGTTGTTGACTGCAAAAAACCTTTACTAAAGAATGTTTATTAGATAAAGAATTACTTTTTAAATGCGTAAAGATAGAATATTTAAGCAATAAATAATATTTATTAAATCATTACATCTTTTCTTTTTCAATCACTTTACAAGTTTAACCATAATTTACGAAAATATTAGAATTAACTATGAAGAAATATATAATGTTTACAAGAAATCACATTTGTCTTAAATTAATTAGGCTAAATTCTAACAAAGCAATCAGTTATTAAGATTGTTTGCTTAATAATAATATCCAATCGATTCCCTCACCCAAAAATATAGACCATTCATTTGTCTACAGGTTAAAGGTTCTTCTGAAGTATATAAATATTTACAATATCTTATGTTATTCTTTTTATAGTAAAGTTTAATTAAACATATATTTATTATTTCTCAGCATTCTAATTTATATACGACATATATTTCCAAACGGCAACACATTTAAAGTCACTTCCGTTTATTTTTTAACACGAATTTCAAAAAGAAATAATAATTAGAAGTAGTATTTAATTAGAAAATTACATCAAAAACATCAAGAGAGTTACAACTTTGGATATCTAATTATCTCATATTCCGATACGTACGTCTTTTTCTGCTAAGTTATTACTTTTCCAAAAAAAGATATGTTTTGGAATTCTGTGCATTTCAGAAAGACAACACATTAATTGCATGGCCAAATTACATTTATTAGTTCTAAGATATTATTTTAACAATCTATGTTACATATTTCGATAAATTTAAATTTATATTCGTAAACTAATATAACAATAATGTAATGATGCGCTCACAAGCAGGTGATAGCGTTAGCAAAATTTTGTGTTCGAATCAAATTTGACACAAAAATTAAATTTTCATGTGATACGTATATTTTTTCTAGCCACAAAATACAAAGAAAAGAAACACGGGAGTGGAAGAAAAAGTCTTGCCGTGTCAAGGCAGCTCAATATGACTTAATTATTTACGCGATCAATAACGTTTACTAGCATACTAGTAAAAGTATATTACCAAGTTGTTTATCAACTCACTCGCCGTTGGTCGAATTACTATCCAGATATATATATATATATATATATATATATATATATATATATATATATATATATATATATATATATTTATATCACTTGCAACACTCTTAATTCAGCTACAATTCTATCGACATACCCAGTACTCGTCACTTAAAACAATGAGCCGAGCGTCCAACGTAACATGACACTCGTAATTAATCTTTAATTCGCCTACTTATTTTTTAAAAAATGAATAACTACACCCACGCAAAGAGTATCGCAATGCGCTGAACATTATTTACTTTCTAAGCAAGAGGTCCCTTTAATATTTTGGTATATACGTTATTCTGGCAATTTTAATTAATCACGAAGAACAGTTACCGACATAATATATGTTGTCAATTTGTCTTTCCCGAGCCATCCAGCAACCTTCTTACTTCACATAGCTTTATAACCTTTAGTCAAAAAAGCATTTACAAATAGGGCTTCTGGGATTAGGTTATATGTGAATATGAAGGTATAAATTGTTCACTTTTCTTAGGAATATTTTTTTTAAATGTTTCTTGCTATATATTACCCTTGATGTCCATTTAAACTTTAGAATCTCTCTGTATTTTGATTCTCATTTTAAAAAGGCTTATAAGGCATACAATATTCTTAAAAAGCGACATATTTTTCGATATAGAACATTGAAAAATTAGTAAAAAAACCTAGCAAATTAAAAGATGAACATTTTATATCCGAGTAAGCATATGTAAAATATATTCTGCTAGAAAGCGTATGTTGGTATTCCTTCGCACAGTATTCTATGAAACTACAGAGATTTTTCGCAGAATTTACTTACGGTATTTAACTGAGATAGTCATCACAAATGAATACCTTTCAGACAAAAACCAATACTTTCATCTGAAATACCCTTTTTTAATTTACTTTCATCTGAATTACCAATACTTTCATCTGAAATATTTTTCAGATGAAAGTAATGGTAAATGGTTTTCAATATTGCCTATTTTATTTTCAATTCAAGAATTTCCCACTTCCTGGACGTTTTGTTACAAAGTGTTATTTCATGAAATTATTGTAAAGGAAATTGTATACAATATTCGTTTTTTATGATCTAGGCAATTGTATGTTGATAGAATTGTAGCTGAATTAAGAGTATTGCACGTATATATATATATGTATATATATATATATATATATATATATATATATATATATATATGTACATATATATATATATATGTGTATATATATATATATATATATATATATATATATATATATATATATATTGTTATACTACTTTATTTCCCTCGCAGAAAATCACTTTGCAAGGAAAAAAACACCTTTCTAGGTCAGATTCACATAAAACAAAAGATAACAACAATAACACATACAATATTTGGTCAACCAATCAGAATAAATCAAGTTCTAATAGAATATGGATTAAACATTGAGGCTCTAAGTAACATTAATAACGCGCCAGTGTATCCTGCTAACAATAATATCATGTTAACAATCCCGTTTGAAACATTTTTAATTGAGTGTATAAAATGTGAATATGTTTTTATCTGTGCTCGTTCTTAATTTTTATTCCAAATTAGATACAGAATACATATTCGCTTAAATATACGTAACAAAAGCTGTTACGCAACTTTTAAGGTTGTACTTAATACGAGATTGTTAACGCAAGATACACTGATATATATTATAATTAATATTATTATTTTTATTATATTTATTATAATCACTTAGAACCTTAATGCTTACCCCGTATTCCATTAAAACTTTACGTACTCTGATTGCATAAATAAAATAGCAAATATTGTATCTGTCATTTTTACGTTAGCTCTGACTAGAAACGTGTTTTTTTTCCTAGAAAGGAGATTTTACTCCACTATATTATTATAAACGATTTATTATATCTATGGAGGGCGGTACAAAGGTCACAAGTCACAAAATGGCTGTTTTGCAATTATAATACAGACCAATCCGTATGTTTTCTCTACTGATTGGCATAAAAGACATAATAAGTCAATGTTCTTGCATAATAATTTTAAAGTAATGAATAAAAGGTACCAACTAAAAATTATTGAACAGAGGGCGATAGACAAGTAATAACTCGACATATGACTTTTGTACCGAATGAAGAACTGTTTAGTTGGTATAAAAGACATGAGTCAACACCTCTGTTTTGAAATTTATTATTACAAGAAGATTTATGATCAACAAGTAATATTAAGACAATACGATTCTTATCTAGTGCGATTCATGAATTCGTAGAATCATACTATTATACGATCACTAGTATTGTCCATTACTGAACTCAATTTCCTTTTGTACCTGTTTACTTATTATTATTATACATTCCTATATAATGAGACTACGTTTAGTAACGGATGCCAGTTATCAGTTATTACTACAAGAAGACTTATGATCAACAAGTAATGCTAAGATATTCCGATTTTTATCTAGTGCGATCCCCGAATTCGTAGAATCATACTAAAATAGGTCATTACTATTGTTCATTACTAAGCTCATTTTCCTTTTGAATTTGTTTACTTATTAGTATTACACATTTCTGTATAATGAGACAATGTTTAGTAGCGGATGTCAGTTATCAGTTAACAATGTGTAAGTGAATAACTAAATGCAGTTATGGAAAGCAGAAGTAAAAAGTTTATAAACATGGTATTTATGGAGACAAGTCAATCGAAGCATTTACCTGATACGTCACAAGATCAGAAATCGGATTCAGTTTTCACGATCATCCTCCATTGGTCAAGACTGAATAGATATTTTTAACGATTTTAGTGACAGTGATAGAACCTATGTTCGAAACGGGGAATCTGATGGCGAAGAATGAAAAACCAATAAATCACCTTGTGTAATAAGCTCAATACCAAACCCTACGGATTATTCGTCCGTCGAAGTATGCCATTGTACTTCAATCATATCAGAAAGGCTACTTATAGAATTAGATGACTGTACCCAGAGATCAATTCATATAGAATCACCTTTAGTCATTGACATTCCAACGCAGAAAGCATTGTGGAACCATTTGCTAAAAAAGCTCAAAAAAAAAGAAAAGAATGTCTTCACCCCGGTGAAGAATTAATAACAGCAAAAGGCACGAAATTAACCGCAAGGAAAATGCTAGATTTGAAGGAATGCCGAAATAAATATTCCGTAAAGTTGAGTACGGAAATTCGGAGTTCACTTTTTGAAGAATACTGGAGATTGGGTTCTTGTGATAAAATAGTTGCCTACATTGCAGCTCTCATCAATAGTGCACCAAAAAAAATAATTCGTTCGAGAAATTTGGGTCGTCCAAAAAAACTTGAAGTGAGTATTTATTTAAAATAACTGTTAGCAATATTTCTGTATGCAAAGCATGTTTTTGCACTGCTCTAGATGAGAAACCAACATTTATACATATGTAGCAAAAAAGTCGAATGTATCAGGCATTTCAAGCTCTGATGCAGGAAAACACAACCCACCTCCATATACAAAGACGTCAGAAGAGATGGAATGTGTCAAAAATCATATACTTTCATTCTCATCGTACGAAAGCAACTACACTCGACGTACGAACGACAAGAAATATTTACAATCCCATCTCAACCTTCAAAATTATATACGACCTACACTGTCAAGGCAACGAAAATCCAGTCAGTCGAAAATTTATGAGTTAACTTTTCGATCACTAAATATATCATTTAAAAAACCTCAACAGGACACATGTTACACGTGTGATTTATGGAAGATGAAAATAAAGTCAGTAGTTAGTGATCCTGGCAAAACTGCGCTTAAAATTCAATTGGAAGAGCAACAATCCAGTGCATATACGGCATATAATGTGAAAAAAATAGACAAAGAAGAATCAAAAACAAGTGAAGAACAGGCGTGTTATACCTTTGAACGACAGCAATGTTTACCAACACCTTTTCTTGGATCTTCAGTTGTGTTTTATAAGAGGTAGTTATTTTTTAAATTTATAGAGGGATCCACTGGGCAGATTATAAACCATAGATTTTTAATTCCTGGGCACACGCATATGGAGTGTGACACAGACCACGCCCTAATTGAAAAATAAAAGAAAAAAAATTAAATTCTAACATACCATCCACATAAATTTGAGGTGTGTGAATTAAAGAAAAAAACTCTTCAATGACTAGTTTTGAAGAAAAAGAATGAAAATGGTTTGGCATTCAAGTGGCATGATGAGAAGTGGTTGCAATATGATGCTAACGAGTCAAATATAAGAAAAACCTGACTGACGATAACTTTGATGTAATCAACTTTAGATGTCCTTTAAAAAATTTGTACTCTTTCTGTACCTTACAGATATAATTCACAACTACCTACATCGAAAGAGAAAAAGAGAGACTTAATTTCAATTACCACTTTGATATGGCCTTTTTTTCAACGAATTTTATATTAATCTATTGATAGTGACAATATTACAGATTAAGACTCTGGGGATGAAACATATGCAGCTTAGTGGCGTATGTATGTTTGGTTTTTATAATTATCTCGACTATAAATATAAAACTTTCTAATTTTTTCTAATATATGTTACTTTGACCGGTAGAAAAGTCACAAGTCACAAAAATCCTTAAAATATTAAAATTAATCGAAGTTACATATTTTACTTTCACAAACAAACATAAATTAATAACAATCTGCATCACTTAAAGATCATCGAAAAATATCGATTTAGGAAAATATAAATAAATTTGAATGTAAAAGTAGAATTTTGAACTTGTGTACCGCCCTCCATAGGCATACCTCAAAAATGTTTCTAAGTATAACTAAAATAATAACTGAATCAGAAAGTTAAAAAAAAAAGAATTAAAAGAAATGAATTTTCTATCAAATAATCTTTCTTATTGACCAAAAAATATAATGTTAAATAAATAATAATTCAATATTACTTATTACGATAGTTCATTGTTAGAAGTTATAAAAAGGATGGTAAGTAATCATATAAACTCTTGTATCATTTTATATCTTTATTAAAAAGAGTATTTACAAATATAAATTTATAAGTGTAGTACTTATCGCTGGTCTGCGTTCGCTACTGAAGTTGGACACGAAAAATAATATATAGAAATTATATCGGTCTTCAGAAGAGGATCGCGTTGGGTATCAAATTAAAGCTTATTTGGCATACGATTTCAATAATGTATATACTTTTTTATGAATCCGTTTAACATTTTGTCGGAATGAGAAAATACTTAAAAATCACCAAAAGGATGGTCCAGAAAAATATTTAAAAAATCATGAACATTAAGAATTTAATATATATTAAACTAAGATTATCAGAATTGAATCATTCTAGCGGGATTCATTTTTTTTATAAATAATTTAATCTTTATTTCCTCAAAACTAAAATATTGGCTTAAGAGAAAAAGTTTTTCTACAAAAAATATTCCCCACGATGATGTACAACTTTGATTTTTTCACAATTTTAAAAATTTACACTTTTTTCAAAACGCTGAAGTCGTCTTGAAAAAAATGTAGAGTTTTGGCATCCAAAGTCTAAAGCAGCTGTTGACAAAGTCGTTGTGCATTATTATTAATAATTTAAGTTGCTAATGGCACGGACACTAATTGGGCAAGTATAGCTTGGCCGACTTTTTAATGAAATTATTCTATAGCAAATTTGACAATTAACGAAATAAACAGTTGTGTACTTTAAACTGGTTTGATAGGGTAAGATACGAATTCAGTAAAATTACTATTATAAATATAAACCTGCATTAACGTAGCTTTCGTTGTAACAAAGGATATTGATGCTATCATAACCTTTAATATTGTCTCGTACCAAATACATTTTGTATGAACGATAAACGTTGTCATCTATTAATACTGTATGACTTTATTGATGCCTAAAACAATAACTACCGTGTTTAACACAAAATAAGTCATGTTAAAGTTTATGGTAATTATATATGGTATGATACAATTGGAATGAACGATAAACGTTGTCATTTGTTAATACTTTATAACTTTATTCATGCCTAAAACAATAACTACCGCGTTTAACACAAAATAAGTCATGTTAAAGTTTATGGTATATAATTATATATGGTTCCAGTGTAATTGGATATGATACATATGCACATACAATGAGAGCAAAGGTTAAGAAATGTTCAAAGCTAGAAACAAATTAACTTCTATAGAGTAGGTACTGTATGTCAGCACGGTAAAAAAATTAAACTCAGGACATTTTAAAGTTTGGTTGATATATAATTCAACAATTTAAAATTTAAATTTTACTTAAATATTAAAGAGGAAAATATTCGCAACATTTGCAATTTGGCTTTAAAATGTAAATTTGTATTTTTTTACATTTATCATACATTTATCTAATTGTGAATAAACAATTATAACTTCTGACGTAACAAAGACTGTTGAATGAAATATTTGTAAAAAAACCTGCCAAGCACGAGTGGAACTCGCGCTACGAGGGTTCCATACATATTTAAGCATTTATAATCATTCAATGGTACGTAATATTCCTATTAAACTGTTTACAAAATTTTAATTTTTTGGAAAGAAAATATATTTCCTGCTAAATATTTCACAAGCGCATATTTTTTTATATGATATAGCTAAAAATTAACGATTTTCGGATTTTTTCCCTTACTCGTGCTATGACACCTTTTTTTTGCCAAATTTTATGATTATAGGATAACGGGAAGTACTCTCTAGATTTTTATTTATATGGGAGGGTCAAAATATGCGGCATAAATGGCCGTGTTTTCCTCTTGATTACGTTGATTTAGAAGCTTGATTTTTTTACAGCTCCAAGGGTAATTTGAAATTAAATTCAACTTGATATCTCCACGCATTCCTGAGAAAAAGGGTCTTGACCGACAGACAGCCAAACGGACAAAGAAATGATCCTATATGGATACCTTTTTTCCTATTGAATTATGGAACTCAATAATTGGAATTAACTAATGTATTTAACAAGTTCTGATTTATTTTAAGTTAATTATCTGAATCCATTTCCAATGTATTAAATGTTGAAATTAGGAAAGAAATTCACAATACTTTCGTATAATACAATAAATGCATAATTACCAAGGAAACGTGACTACATTCAAGCGTGCTTCCCTCAATTATTACATAGTAAAGTGAGACATTTGATGTCGGTTTTCCGTAATGCACTCTAGACGAATAGAGCATTGGTCTTGCATTTATGTAATTACGGCATGCACTTAGCGTAACAGCTAATAAAGAGCGCTGCCATCATTTCACTCAAAATGCTATCAAATATTATTCATTCTTCCGATTGTTATAATACACAATATAATACACAATACAATTCATTATTCATAATTAAATGAAACTACGTTATTTAAGTTCTTTACCACGACCTAGGTTTCGTTGTATTACAACATCTTCAGGTGGGCAATTAGTAAAGAACTTAAAGAAAGTAAAAAAAAATCTACATAACGTAGTTTCATTTGATTGTAAACTTTAAAATTGTTTTACTTCTGAACTACTAAGAGATTTTGAAAATTACTTTTAAATATTTTCCACAAGCTTATTATTAATCTGAATTTATTTATTATTTCACGTTTAATTGTAATATATTTGCATAGTGCATAGTCGCAAATCAATAGCATTTTTGCAAATATTGATGATAAAGGAATATTGAATATATTTGGCGTTAATTTTGTAGTAGTTCATTATTCACAAATCTACAAAGGGACATCACCACGACATTTGCAGATAACGTAAAACAAATAATTAAAACCTGTAATATCATATTCCCTAACGAATTCGCGAAACGTAAAGTTACAGAAATGAACCCTAGACCCCAATACTCTATGGACAACCTAAAATTCATAAACCAAATATACTTAGCAGCCTTCCATTGATGATTCACAGAGCCTTAACCATCCCTCTAGATAAATTTACGTAAGAAAATAAAAACTATAACACATATCGCAGTAAATAATAATTATAACCCATCAATTGTCACAAAACTGTACTATAATAAATTAAGAAAAATACTAATAAAAGAAATATACCCGGTCGTACCTAATAATAATAATATTTACTATAAATCTATCCCATACTTAAGTAATATATCACTTAAATTAGGAAACCTCTTAACTAATAATAAGAATATAAATAATACAACATGTGCTTATAGTACTTTAAATAACTTGAGTAAAACCCTTATTAATAATAAAGACAAAATAGATAAACATAAAAAGAATGGTATCTATCAACTTAAATGTAACGACTGTAATAGTGTATACATAGGTCAAACAGGAAGAGATTTTACAACAAGATATAAAGAACACATAGCCAGCCTGCCAAATAACAAACCAGACACATCTCACTTTACTAAACACCTCATTAAAAATAACCATTACCCTCGTACGGATAATGCCCCCTATATATTACAAATAAATACAAAAGGTAATAAACTTAATATCCTAGAAACATTAGAAATAAACAGACATAGAAAAGACACCAAGGTTAATATATTAAGTGAAAAACTAAATATAATATTACTTAATATCTTCTAGATATAATATGATTAGACAACATTAATACTAAAGTACTCTTCAAATTATTTCAGCCCAAACACACATATAAATATAAGTATAAACAAAAAAAATTTAAAGAAATAAATAAATATAAAATATATATATATATATATATATATATATATATATATATATAAATAAATATATGAATAAATAAAACCGGAGATATGTAGTTTTAGTGGTATAACCTTGTTCAAACTTTCAAATACCCTTGCTTTTGTATAAATATATTACCGAGAATAACTTCCATTTAATTTTATTACATACACCGGAACATTTGCATTATACATCCTCATATAATAACAACAATTGAATTTATTACCCTCACTAAAATACTGGTATATCGTATAACTCTCGCAAATATAATAAAACCTACACCGCTCCGCTGCAATAAACTCACTAACATAAGCAGTAGGAAAACCCACACAAATCCGGCTTCCGCTATTGTGTTTGAAATATATAAATGAATGCTCCTAAGAGTTAATCTTTGCTAATAGCCCACCTGAAGATGTTGTAATACAACGAAACCTAGGTCGTGGTAAAGAAAGTAGAAATATTACAAAACATGATATTCCACATTGACGAAAAGCAGCAAATATGTTGTTTGTTTATTCATAATAAGTTATATAGTCCTCCGTGCGCGAAATGACGTCACACGCTAAGTCGTGCGAGCTGGTGTGCGTATACGTATTACGTGTAAAGATGCAGCAGCAAGTAGATTTAAGATTTGGAGTTTGCAACGCAGCAGGAGTACCGTACCTCCTCTTCGCGCAATCGCGTCACGTCTTAATAATTAGTTTCTATCTGCACGCAGGCACACGCGCTTTTCAGGTTTTCGCCGCCAAGTCAAACCCTAATATTAACGACAAACCCGCTTTGCCACCAATGAAAATAATGCAATTTAATATTTTTAGCACCAAGCGTATATATATATATATATATATATATATATATATATATATATATATATATATATATATATATATATATCAAGACGCTAGAGGATGTTAAAAACTCCCAAAAATATAATTAAATAAATACATAAAAATATAAACATTCATGCATTAAATACTGGCACAATATCAAAAAACTCGTCATAACATTATTTGTCCAATTTATTTCTCCAGACACGTCTGTGCAGGTTGCCGTTGCGCACACTACTGACTGACGATGTGTGGGCAGTAATCGATAATATTTGACATCTTTGCATCCGTTGATTTGTAACCAAAAACCGACAAGCGCGCAGATATGCGTATTTGCGGAGTTGCATATTTGTCTTGTTCGTGCAAATAAGGCAAATATAGACAAATAAATGATCCCCAAATGGATGTTTTCGGGCAAATAAGGCGAACGCGCAACGCCAAATAAAGCATAACACAATACAAATAAAATTAGTAGTAAAAAACTAGAAAAACACGTTTTTGTAGCAATATGAACTAAAAAATAAAAATAATCTTTAAACAAATATTTTGGTCAAGAGCGAAAAGATGCTTCTCATGACATTTCATTGACTTTCATGAAAAAAACTTTGGGTGCTTGAAAGATCAGTTTTCATAAACTGTTTTAACCCCAGCTATTTGTAAATGTATATGTCTTTCGCTCTTGACCAAAATCGTTTTATTCAAAGATTATTTTTTCATTCTGTAGTTCATACTGCTACCAAATTGTGCTATTCTAGTTTTTTAAACTACGATTTTATTTTTTTAAGTCTTTTATTTTAAGACCATAAAAATAATTTTTTTTTAATTTTAATAATTATTGTATACGTGTGCAAAATTTTAAATAATTCAGACGTCTAGCAGTGGGTAAAAATTTACAATAGTCGTTTAATCTAATACTGGTTCTTATGCAATAAATATTAACTTTAATTTGCCCTAACCCTGTAATTTGCCTAATTAATTTAAATCATATCTAATTGTCTATCGATATATTTTATATTATTTTTTAATTAAACCTTTTGTATGCACATTTTACTTAAAATTTAGGTATTATAAAGTACGTTGCGTAACCTTACAAAAATTGTAGAAGGTTCTATTATATATCAAAATACCACATCAATTAATTTTCAAATCGTATTTTAGTTTTTTTGTCTAAATAATATTTGGGGAAAATGTAGATAGGAACAATGTTCGACTTCAATAAAAATTGTTCAAGCGCACTAGTATAAAACATCTAACAATCTATGACCAACAACATATATCCAGTGCGATGAACTTAGTCTAAGCCAAAAAATTACAACGATTAATGATGAAGAGGATCGTAATGAACACTGTCAAAATTTAATCGTGTTTAACTTGAATTAATTATTTAACTTTACCGAGACATTAGTCTCGGTGAAGTAAATCAAATGTAAAGTATATCTTAGTCTAGTCAGTCTCAATATAAATACCAAAATAGTGAGAGTGACATTATAACAGTGACAAATAAATCAGTTAAAAATATATTTGAATAGACGCAAGAAAGGTAAGGTGGCAATATACGTACAAATCAATATGAAACTTTATTTTACGTTTAAAGTTAAGAAAAAAATCAAGTCAATATTGCATTCATTTTATTTCAAACTATAAATATATCCAAATATCAAAAAGTTACTTGAAAATTTCTATTAAAAACCCTTAATTCTTTCATAGTTCAAGTTCGTCTTTTGTTAAGAAGCTTTCGGAATAATGTAATTTAAAATATCTAAGTTATCAATGAGATCAAACTATGCCTATTATAAATTTTCCACTTTCATATATTTATTTCCCAATGAAATTTTAATTAATTTTTTTATGCGGATCAGTATCATTCTTATGTAAAACTGTCTTGCGTCAAGTAGAGGCTGTTGTTTATCCGACTGCCAATAAGATTATCATCATCATATATATTAATACGCTAAGGTTAAGATATTACACTCCCTTTTTAGAAAAAACCTCACAACTAATCCACATAAATTATATATCATTTTATAGATAATACCGGCATCCACAACTAAAAAATTTATTATTGCTATTGTTTTTGCAAATCAATTAATTATTAAATTTATATACACAAAACAGCAATGCTGCCATCTAACGGCTCAACGTCAATATGATTGACGGTCGTTAAAATTTTTGTTTAATTTCAAATCCACTCACGTATAAATAAAGTGGCGCTTTAGCTCAATGCTTTTGATACTTGCGCCTCTATATGTCAATTTTAGTAAAATATTTGTTTGATCTATCATCTGAGCTTCATAATGGAATAAATAATGCGAAGACTTCGCACGGGTCACGCTAGTTGTGTATATTAGTCTATGTATGTATATTTGTGGATAAGTAATTCGATTTGGACAAAAAAATAGAACCATGTTAACTTTTCGTGTGTGTTTCCGGTGGTGTCCTATGTAGGTAACGTCGCATAATTTCATCTTTCGAAATCCTGCTTAATTTTTCCCATATCTTGAAAAAATAAATTTCCTTTCGTCTCCTTTCCTCAAAGTTGGGTGAATGATATTTTTATTAAATTACATACCCGAAAAAGGTGAATTTCTTTTATATTTAAATTCATATTTTGACTTTACTTCCTATAACGTTAACAAAATCCTCGACGTAATCAGCATTACACTTTCATAAATCAACAATTTACAATAGTTAAACGGAATACTTCAAACGAGATTGCTAATCTGTAGAATAGACATTTTGGAAGATATGTGATTCGGTTGATGGCTTGTTATGACCTTTTTCGTATTCAACGTTTTATAATTCGTACATTATATAATAAAAATAATTACGTCTTTCATGTAATAATTAGCAGATAAGTAGGAAAATTATTCGAAACTCCTATGTTTATATTATTGCGCCGGAAAAGAACATATAACCGATTAATTAATTTCTATAATAAATTCATCTTCAACAAAATGAAAGCAAAATTATATAAAAAAATATTTTGTTCTATGGTTAGTTTCCTATACACCTAGTTACTATTTAATATATAAGTTATTGGATACTCGTTTCAAGAATCATTTGCGAGTGCAATAATACGGATAATTCTTTGTAAAAAATGTAAAAATAAAATTGCAATATTGTCGATTCATTAAGGTTAATTGTATCTAATATGAAACCGTTATCTCTAAAAGGATTGAAAAAAAATAATTAAACTTGATAAAAATACAATATTTCAGTATAATGACTTTCAAACTTATTTAATATTTTAATAAAAAAAATTAAAACGCTTGCCTTGTAATTTAGTGACGTAAAGTATTTATTTACGTTATAAAAAAAATAATACAAGTTGTTTTGTTTTTATATTTGAATACACATAAAATTTCCTCACATGTAAAAATTAATAAAACGAAACGGAACAACCAAGTTTCAGGAAAGATTTTACATTAACTGTAAATAATGTATTGTAACAACGAAATTAGTGGTCCGTTTTTTAAATTTAAAATTTACATATAAAATGAAACTTTACTAAACGTTATCATACGATGATTCTCGACCTACGTTGTCTAAAGCTGCTAAGTCTACACTTTGTTACTATATATATATATATATATATATATATATATATATATATATATATATATACATATATATATATATATATATAAATATACATATATAATTAAAAGCATGATATGCCTAAAAAAATTGATAACTCACTTTATATTTATATTTTTTACGATTATAGAGAATCGTGGTAACTAAAAAACTTATTTCAGTATTATATAAAGCAAGCAAATTCTTTTAGGTAAACATAATCTCAGCATTTATTATTTAAATAAATGATATTAGCTATGGATTCCCATTCCACAAATTCAAATATGAACGCATCATTGCAATAAAGTCGTACAAAATTTTAGTTTCAACTTTCAGTTTTAAAACAAGAAATTTCATATTATTTGCAAATTCTAAATCCCAATATTATTTTCTTTAGAAGCCTCTGACATAGAGACAAGTAGATTCCGTCTAATTATTCCTAAAAATAACAGCAAAAGTGGCCACTGACGAACAGGTTTTAATGGTACGATCGCAAACCACGATCCGCTCGTTATTAACTAAATCACCTATCATAAGAAGCGATGCAGCGCGATCGATTTCCAAAGAGATTAAATCATCCACTGAAAATCCAGCATTCCAAATGACTGAATTGCCAGCCGAAGTTTCAAATACACCTACATTTTCGATCGATAGATCCAGTGTGATAAATTTCCAAACTATTCAAAATTTTACGACCCCGGCGCAAATGGCGCAATCGATCCGCCCTATGGAATGAAATGGGGTACAATTTGCGTCAAATGCTAAATAAATAATAGACTGCAGATATTGTGTGAAGAAGATGGACCAAATCTTGCAATAATTTTTTTTCATTTTCAATATTTCCTAGCTTTTGAGTTAATGAAATTACCGCGAGAACGCAGCAACTACATACATATCCTGGTTATAGAGGTATTATCGATCAAGAGAGAAGACTAACATAGGAGACGCCGCGAACGAGTTAGTTAAAAGGATACGTGAAAGAATTTATTTGGACAATTTAAAATTTAAAATATATCTTTTTATTCTGATCTTAAAAGTACGTTTCAATTTCTTTCCGCTTGAATAAATTTGCTTCATTATTTTCGGTTAACATTTAAACTGAAACTTTAGAAAGAGAACTTAGTGTTTTTGTTCTAAAAATTCTACTTAGGACGAAAAGCAACTTGTATGAAATGCACAACGATCAGTGAAAGTGACACATCCATACCACAGCCAATAATTAGTTTCAAAAAATCTTAGAACATATTGCTGATTTCCACAATAACTCTCATTCAAAGTTACCTCTAATACAAAATATAGAAGAATTAATAAACCTTATTGAATCTGATCGCAGGTTAAGTTCACATTATCTGGTAAAGCCAATTTCGTGCTCCCATACTCTGATAGAAAAACAATTTCATTTCTTGGGGAGAAGTAAAAACTTTTTTGCTACTATTCGAGTTGAAAATGATGAATTGAAATGGTGAATTTTTTAGTTGGTACTAGATACACTATACATACATTTGTTGTTTATGTATTGTTTATGAAAAGAAAATTAAAAAAGTTTAAAGAATGGAAATGGAAGACAAACCAATGGCGTCATATTATGAATTTCCACACTCATACCACTTTCCCGCAAATAAAAAGAAATAACACAATTTAAGTACCTTTGACAAAATGACTATACCATTTTGGATGTGATGTGTTTTATTTTAGATTATATCTGACTATCCAATCAAAACAATCTTTGAATTGTATACTCCGAAAATCGATTGTCACAAGACTATGTATAACAAAGAATATATATATATATATATGTATATATATATACAAAACTAACAAGGTGGCGTTTTGTGAAAAGTAGTAAAGAAAGGATAAATTAAAAAAAAACGATGAGAACTAGACCTATGGTACCTTTTTACTGATATGACCAATTATGTATAAAAATCTGTTAAGTATGAGTGGACTTCGTAATATGAGGGTTCCATACACTCTTAGGTGTGTTCAAAAATTTAAGTGTTCAAAAATTTCCAATATCATTTCTCAATGGTAAATATATTAACTGCTATGTTTTTCTTATGCATAAAAATATCTTGTATATCTGAAAAATTATGATATTTAGAAACATCGCTATAGTTTTCCTGTAAAATATATATATATATATATATATATATATATATATATATATATATATATATATATGAGACTGCATACGTAGCTCAAAAACACGGCAAAAAAGTAAGAATTTGACGCGGAGCGAGCACCTGTAGTATTCAAATGTTAGACGATTATCGTCGAAAGTTAAGTATTTTATAAGAGGGTGCTCGTTATGCCATTTAATTTCTCCGTGTTAAATTAATTTTAAGGCTTAATTATTCCGCTCAGAGGATGCGTGCTGCTAGCCGGATGCGCCTCGTTGCAACTGAAGACACCAGAAGCCGACGTAACGACGAATACATCGATGAATACTGTAACTCCATTCATTCCATGCTATTATATGTGTACATTCCGCCTAGTATTTACAATTCATATTACATGTTCAGCTATAATTTGATTGAAAATATTTTTCTACCTTATAAGTATACAAATTTCATAGCGATTTTAATTGGTATAGTGATCACACCAATCGGTCGTGAACTGTTTTAGACGCTTCATGTTCTGTTGTATCTTACAACGGTGTAATAATAGGGTCAATTGTAGCAAAAATTAATAGACATTGGTTCTATAGGTATTCAATGATGCTAACGTTGGCCTAAGCGTACTCTTGGCATCAGGGGGTGTGGTTCATCCGGATCCATCCCCCCCTTTTCTCGAAGTATTTATAAACTCATTATCTCAAGAATCGGGGGGAATTTTCATAGTCTGCTGATTAAAATTATTCACAAAACTAAACGTCGCGTATAATTCAGTTAGTAATATTTTGAATCAGCTCATGAATTTTCCTTCCCAGCGATATATCATCACTTATCTTACTAGTTTTGTAGATTATGTGATTAGAGAGAGAGCTAGATGGTACAAAATACGTACGGGTAGACTTAGCTTATTTTGATTTTAAGAAGGCATTTGACCAAGGCGATGGTGATATTCTCCTATTCAAATTATTAGAGGCTGATATATCTTGTAATCTTGATAACTTTTTTAATTACTTTTGAGTTCCAAAACAGTATTGTTTTGGAACTCAAAAGTAATTAATAGTAGAATAAGTATAATTCGTAAATTTCTAATTAATCCTTATCGTTCTCAATCTGGGATTAGCTGAGATACTAATTAAGGTCCTCTTTATTTCTTATTATAATTAATGATTTGCCCTCGGTTGTTAGTACTACTTATTGCCTTCTGCTTTCCGATGATTTAAAACTAGTCTCGTGATTAAAAAGGAATCTGATTTTAAGGTGTTTCAAAAAGACTAGGTATATCAATGTAGTTTAAGTAATAAGTTATATTTTAAAATAAGCAAATGCGTTATGATGCCATAATCTTGCTTACCTTTACTATTGGTACACAATTATGAGTTAAATGGAAAAGTACTCGAAATGAACGGGATATCTGCGTTTTATGGATAATCATCTAATATAAACATTTCATCGAAATTTGTCAGAAACCTTACAGGTGCCAGGATTTGTCATGCGACGTTCCCACGATTTCCATGACAATGACTTTATACAACTCAATACTACGTTGTATTCGTGAAACCGTTTTAGTAATCTGGTCATCACAAGGAACTTATATACAGCATTTGGAGACAATATCGAAAAGATTAAAGAATGTTTATATAAAAAATATACAGTTACTATGTTCATCAGTTTCCCTCTTAGTTCTGCGATTGTGGTGTGTGTTTATTTTAGTTTATAAACATTATTGTTTATGTGTACAGTAAAATATTGTACTTTTAATGCTTGTACGTGTTCAATGCTTTGCGGCTACCTATAAATTGGATAATTGTTTTTTAAGTAAATAAATAAACCCTATTACGAAAAGATATCATCCTGTTTTGGATCAAATTAATGGAAATGAGTAGTCAAAAAAGGTGTTATAATGATGACACATACTGACGATGTAACTAATGATTAGTTACAATAAACTGAAATATCTTTCTCAATTATCGTTCTTTCGGAACCTTTATTATTTATTAGCCAACCCAATATATTAAAAAACAACATGAAACTTTTGTTATTATAACGAACTAAGTAAAGGATTTTATTAAACTTAAACTTTGTAATTTAACTGAGTGTAACTTACTAATGATTTAAATATTTATGACTAGTTATCTACAATACTGTAAAATGATTCAGTTCTTCTTGTTTATATATATATAGACATTGTTTTTATTTCGTTTATTTAGTAATTAATAATTTGCAATTCAACGAAATACCCAGTGTTGTAAAATATGTTTCACGTCACAGAAGCTAGACTCTGACATTATATTTATTGGCTAATTTAACCTTCAAATTCATAATAATTTTATTTCACTTGACTAATACTTAATCGACAGATACTTATGAACAAGGTAGAAGAATATTAGCTAAATTCAATAAATATAATGAAAAATAACTTACTAATAATAAGCAGATGTATCGATTATTTTAAAACCTCTTTTTGTGTCTATATTTGCCAGCAAAAATTAAAAATTAAACTGAAAATATTAAAAAAGTGTTGATACTTTAAAACGATTCTAAAACCTAAAACAATATAGCTGCCAAATATATTTCAATACAAATTTAAAATAATGCAAAGCTGATATTATGAAATCGCAAATTTCCTTAAATTTACATACTCTGTATTTTTAAGCAAGTATAATAATTAAATTATGAACCTATCACATCACGCCGTTTTAGGTTCAAATTTATATAAATAAATCACAAAGTGGAATCATTGATAACGGTGTATAAAAGCACGTAGCACATGCGATTTAAGAGCTAAGAGGCATATGGTGTAATCATGAAATGCTAAAAGGAATCTTTTATTTTAAACTTCATAGTGGGATGGTTGGAAAAAGGTGTCACTAACTTTTTTTTTAGTTTTCACCTTTTGTAAATAAAGCAACAAATTATAATTACTAAATGACTGTATTGCCGGTATATGGAAACTGAAATAATTGTTTTTAATATATTCAATCCATTCCGGCGCGAGTGTTAATTTTGAAAGTATACCTTGAGAAAAGATGACGAGATGACTATTTGACAGTGTTATTGAGATTGTATTACTTAATAATGATACAGCCACAGTAACATAAATCATTATTATTGCTCTATATCAATTGTATTATTCTTATCGGCTCTTTGCCTCTTTCTCCTTTGGTTTCTTTTTTATCTTCATTGCCCGTATACTGTATATTGATGTCTCTAGTGGCTCATTTGACTGAACAAGTGCTTTTATTATTATTAGTCGGAAATTTAGTTAAAATGTTAATATTCTTTTAAAATTGCATAGTTAAATAAAATAGCAAAGCATCTGTAAATGAAAATACTATTAAATATCACACCGGAGAAAGCTCATTTACTCGCTTAATATATAAAAGCTAAGTTCATGCAATTTCAAACTTTCAAAAATGATAATGGATCACATTCATTATTATTCTTAATAGTTATAGAAAAATTCTTTGAATTGCCTATTTTCGTATCAAACATACTAAATGTATTACTGGCCTCCCAGTGATACAAATTTAGCAAATTAACGTAATGATAGACAATTACGTTGGGTAGTAATTTTTATGAATGAAATATTTAGAAACTAACAAAGTATCTACTCTTACACGATAATAAAATACCATATATTCGTTAAGTAATAAATGAAAACATACATTAGGCCATATAACAATTCCACCTACACACTTAATGATAAGCGCTGTGAGTGATTATTAAATTTAAACAGAACATTGAATAAAATTACTTCAATATTCATATCAATATGTTACGATACTGTTGTAAATCAAGCAAGCACTTGCTTAATATCGCAATTTATTTCAATATGTTTTGTATATTAAATTTCAAGTAAATATTTATTACTATATCATATAAAATAGTATTTCTCGAAACTAAATACAGGTGATATAGACGCTTTAAACAATAGAAATGTCCGAAGGACAGAAGTAAGAGAATTACATCGAAATATATTGTTCACAGATGTGGCGTAAAGGAACGTAGACAGATTTACTATAAATTACACTTTCGTAAATATTTTTGATTACGTAGCGTTCAGTTCAACTCAAGAATTTAATTTAAATCCTTTTCTCATTCGAAACATGATTATTTTCTAGTATCATAGGGACTTAAATTACTTTTTTTACAAACATCATCTACTGCAGACAACAAGAGTACCATTATTATAATAAATAAACTCATTGCGAACTACATTCTGTTGTGTAAGTAGGCAATACAGTATGGAAGCAAATAATCATAAAAAACGAGGTAATAAAATAAATCTTAAGCTTGGATTCATAAATATGCTTGAACTTTCTAAGATAGATTCGAACATACATTTCCTTTTTTTTTAAATAACGATATAACTTACTCAACTAGCTTTTATTGTAACTACTTATTGTTTGTTAAGAAATTTTACGCCGGTGTAAATTTTATTTATTCAATGATCATGTGCTTAAATCAGAGAGGAATGTTCTAAATTTACAATGACATTATCATGAGAGTATAATAGTTATGATAGTTATTATATACAGGTAGTTTACTATTGTCATAAACTAGTTTGAATGTGAAAAGTTAAATACATTTATAGTAACCAATAAACTTAATAAACGTAACTTTTATAAAAGGTAGTTCTAGTGACTAATAATTACTTATAATGTTATAGTTGTTCGTATAGTGCGACCCTAGTCGCAGCCGTAATTATAATAATTTTAGTCGACAATGTTGTCACAACTCTATCTTATCTCTTATCTTAGACACAATGAGTGTAGTAAGCCCTAATAAAAGTCGTAGCAATGATATATTAATATTTTCGTAGACATAGTTCTAGTTATTTCCTTTAATATACTACCTGTTCGTTATTATCGTGATATTGATATTGACGGACAGACTGAGTTATTGATAAATTTCATATATAGTTTGTTTTAAAATATATGTAAACTATTTCACAAAGTTAGTTGAAAACTGTAGTAATGATACTTTCATTACTACAATTCTTTAAATATATAATGAAATATTTTCTATAATGGAATTGAAAAGGAACCATCATATTAATTGAGCCTGATACTACAAATTAAAAGATGGTTTATTCGAATGGAAATTTGGTGAAGTTGATATTAGAAAAAAATATTTTACAGTTTAACGAATATTTAAATTTCAGTAAACGAATATATAAGCGTAGAAAACAAATAGGTATCAATGAAAATAAAAAAACTAATTATTTTTCTTTATTTTCCTTATATTTTCGCACAATACAACGTTTGCAAAGCTAGGTGCACCTGTCGAATAATGACAGAAATAAAGATGGCAAGACTCAAACGAAGTGCTTAACACCGATATATATTATTTTATTAATTCAATATTGATAAGAAAATTTAATATTACAAAATATGTGAACGCTTTTTTGACGCCCTCAGCTATATTTTTGGACTCTCAGTTTGCTAATGCGGTGGTTTTTACCATGTTTTTGAACTTTCAATATAAGACAGGAACCCATTCAAAATAAGACAAAATATGGCGCTACGTAAACGCGCGTATTAAGGGTGTAATAATTCGAGTTCTGAAAATTCGATATTTTAGTTTCTCAAAGAAGATAAAAATCTGTTGGAACTATGGGTTACAAATGCATGTACATACATATCTACATCTTCTCTATGCGACACGTCAAATGTATCAGTCACGAATAGCAATCCGTTTCAATCATTCTCTTCAAATCTTTACCAAATAACTGATCAAATTATCCTTCCATTCGTCCGGACCAGGATTGTTGCAGATATTATAAGAATTAGCATCAGCGGAACTTCAGCATTATTTTCGACATCAGTATCAGGTTCAGCATCGGTATTGATTAATTCTTAAGTGTAATGGTGATGTGAATAGTGAAATTTAAGTTGGGAGTGGGGTTAATGATCCGTCCGTATGTTAACACGAATTTTCATTGGTAATTTTGGTTGTTAAGAATTCAAATAATTGAATCAAATTGAGTAACGTGGTCATATGTTCGTTAATTTAATAATTGAAATTGTCATTGTCGTTTATGCAAATATTGTACGTGTAAAAATTCGATGTGTTTCATCTTAATCCATGATATTTCTTTCAATTCAAAGTATAATTTACTATTACTTTACGTTAATAAATCAAGATACGGTGCAGATGTCTAAAGAGAATTACTCGCCTAAAAGACACACAAATACTTGTTCAAAGCCACAAATAATTAGTTGTCTAAATCCTGCGCGTGTCAACTTGAGCTCCCTCCCCTCGTTCCCCTGACTACACCCGCGTATTCTTATTATCCACACCTACTCATTATTCACGTGGCAGTGATTTTATTTCATTTTCTAAGTAATATTTTCATCTTAATAACTTCGAAACTTTTTGAGGTGTCAAGATGAAACAAAAGCTAATTTGTTCTCAGATTTACTATATATAACGTGCAATAACCTGGGATCAACCTTATCTGTAAAGTTTTATCTATAAAATACGTGTTAATAACTTCAGTAATTTATGAATTAGTACGGACAGGAAGGCAGACAATTTTCTTTTGACATTTGATTCGTTTTAGTAATCGAAAATACATGGAAAAAATGGTTCAAAGCTGAAAATTTGAAAATCACAGACGAACACTTCAATGTTATATATCTGCATTGATTTTTTAATGATCTTCAATTAGTCTGTCAATTTTTGAGTTAAAATCTTAACACCGATTCAAGAAGCAAAATTAAGAGGAAAAGCTTTAAAGAGATAAACTGTGAGATAAAAATAATCTAAAGATTTTGATGATTTATAAATTAATCAGAGAGATGATCGCAATTCAAGATTTAGCGTTCAACTTTGTTAAAGGTGTAGGATTTCGGAGTCTTCTCCAAGTAAGTATGCTAAAATACGATTTGAGAGAGGGGAATTCTTTCTTTGTTTAAATCTGCAATTACTTGTTTAAAAAAAGTAGATGTGAAAGTGCAAAAATGTAGATGTGAAAATTTTAACGTTCGATATATGGTCAGATCCAAGTTCCCATGTTTCTCTGCTAAGTAAATCTGCAACCATAGTAAAATGTGAAATATTCGAAAATCTACACACCAGAGATATTATTTCTAAGAAATAAAATTCTATGTTAACTGAATGAGATGTATCTGTGAGTTAATTTTAAAAGAGAAACATTACATGATTCGTGGTGAAAACTCAGCCTGAAAAGGGTGAGACATTATTCAGATTTAATAATGTCAATTAAATAGCGCACAAAATTCAATTAGTTGTTAAGCTCGCTTATAATCAGAGCAAATTTAATTTATTTTAAACAAAAAAATAACTAAACCATTTCAATCATTATACACAACAACAATAGAACAACCATTATTGAAAGTAATTCAAGACCGCCTCAATCAACATTAATAGATTCGAAAGGCTTAATGGCGATATAGAATAGTATCTGCTAAATGATGGAAACATTTTTAAAGATCAATGATCGGTTAATCAAAGAAACAATGACTATTATAATATTAAAATATTTAAAGTGATATTAAAATTTAAAAAAAAAAAAATTAATTATAAAACTGTAAGAAAAATTTCACATTGGAGATATTTTTAAATAAATTAGTGGCACATTATATTGATTTTCATACAATTTACTAACTTTTTCAAAAATATCTCAGGCCTTTTACTATTTTCGATTCTCTGAGTCAAAAACCTGTTCTATTGTAATTTTCTTGTAAATTTTGTCTGTGCAAACATTTGAGTATCACGCGAAAACTACTGGATCAGTTTTAAAATACGGAAATAGTTTTGTTTTGTTTGAGCATTGCGTTAATGTTTTTAAACTGATTTTTATTAAATTTCCTTTAGAATACTTAAGGCACGATTTTAAATCTAAAGAACTTTTTTGATCCAATATTCACTAGGAATATTAAAATTAAATTATAAATACTCAGACGGTAAAACCTAGTGCTTAGGTTTAGTATATTGAGTAGAGTTGGGTTAGCTTGGATTAAGTTGAGTTAGGTATAATTAGATAATATTAGGGCAGATTATGACAGGTTAGTATGGATAGTTTAAATTGGATTAGGTTAGATTATGTTATATGAACATAGTATATTTATTGAGTAGAGAGAGATAATTTATAATTTGTTAAATATTAGATAATTTCTTAAATATTTGTTTCATTAAAGTGTACATCTTTGCAGCATAGGGTTTATACCAGAGAGAAGAATTCCCCCTCCATCTTTTTTATCCCCCTTTCCCAAATGAACTCTGGTTGCTTTTACCCTTATTTTTATTCTGAGTTCTTTATTTGACTGCTATTATTATTCTGAATTCTGATCGGGTTTCTACATTTTATCGTTATTTTTTTCTATTTTCTAGTCGAATTTCTATATTTTACTCTTATTTATATTCTGAGTTGTGGTCAGTTTTCCACATTTTACTCTTATTTTTATTCTGAGTTCCGTGCAGGTTTCTAAATTTTACTCTTTTTTTATTCTGAATTCTTACCGGGTTTCTAAATTTTACTGTTAATTTTACTCTCATGATATCTTTAACATGAAAATAATATTACTGGAGATAAACTTCACCGCGAAAATAGAAAAATATAAACGGACGAAGCCGCTGGTAAAATGTAGTATTTATATAAAATCAGATTGGGTCAGGTAACACTCAGAAGAAACTTCATCACATAAATTTTAATTCCTCCAATAAGAAAAATAGACGTTGTAACCATGACGTCTTGTCACAAACTTTTACTTTTGATGGATTAGTTGGACTTTCGCCAGGAAGCTGTAAACATTTCCATAAAACATACGTTAAATTATATGCGCTGTTTTACTACAAAATCGTTCAGAAACCAAGGGAAAAAACTAAAGCAATTCACTTATCGGCCTTTGTTTTATTTTTATTGCGTATATTTATCAACCTAAATTTATTTCCATATGCGTAAATGTTTCTGAAAAACATTTTTACAATAATGCTCAATTCACTCAGTTTACTTTATCGAGCTTATAATTCAATCAAGATACGTGAAATTTAACTTGAGTTAACCTTCTGTTTTAGAACTAATAAACCCTAATAATGCAAGATCAGGCATCCTATAAAATTATTTCTCCATGAAAATGGAACTGATAGAAATGTGTCTAATATTTTTTTGTCCCAGTGAGGTATTCATTTTTTATAATATGTATCCAAATTTTACACTATAATTCTCACAACATTAATGTGCACAAATTCCTAAAATATTGCTTACCACATCTTTCAATTTATTTTCAAAACGCAATAAATACACATGTTATAAAATTTTGAAACAAAAAAATTTAACCCATTACAAATAGCCATCGAATAAGATGCACACAGAAAAGTAAAAAAATATAAGAGTACCGGTGTTGATCGCAAGTTTGCAGTAAAATATTGTTTTCAAACATGAATAAATTGTAAAATAATGGTACTGTTACAGCTTTTTGGAGTCTAAACTTGATGAAAAGGAGGATTTTCATTACCTTTCAACTCTGCGAATAAAATTCAAAGGAGAGCAAATATAATGAACTTGTTTCTGGCCAGTGAGAATTTCCTGTCACCAATTTCCAGCTCCATTAGTAGACTCTTGTCACCATTTGTGGACCAAGTCAAATGGCCCTAAACTCGATTAATATTTTCTTAACTGTTGAGAAATTACTGTTTCCACCTTCCGGCTCCATTACCAGACCTTAGATAAAATTCCTGACTTAACGATTCATTGAGATAAGTTAAATGAGGCTAAACACTAAGAAACTAATTCTCACTATTTATGACCAAAAGACTCGTCAAGAGAAGTCAAACTAATTCAAACATGATAAATCTACTTCTCATCAATCCTAGCTAGTTTGCTTGGCCGTCGTTCGGTTCTATCGGCAGATCCATGTTATTATTTTTGACGCAGGAACTTATCGAGAAAAGTTAAATGAGACCAAACTCGATAAATCTTCTTACTTAGTAGTGTTCCGTCACCACCTTCCAGATCCGCCATCAGACCCTGATTACCATCTGTGACTAAAATTTAAAACAAAAAAGGGTGATAGAAATTGGTCTATGCTTCTAGAGATGTACATATGAAAAAATACATCCGCGTCAAATTAAAAACCTATTTTTAGTCAATTAAAATACATAGTTATTTTTGAAGTTAATTTAAATTATTTTTACAGACCCTACTGCATGTCATAAGTTGATCGATCATCACTCAAAAACTAACAGAACTTACCTAGTAGTAATAATTTTCTTTTTATTTTAGTTATATGTACCCACTTTTGAGTACCTTTTATATTTTTAAAAATAGCCGCTTAATGGGTAGGGGATGGGGTATGGGGGACACACAACTCTGACAAAAATTATCACTTTAAACGTTAATATTTCGTAAACGGACTTTGTGTCAAAAGTGTTCCTGACATACCCCAAAACTTTTTAAGACTTAATCAAAAATATTTTACAAAATGCGAAAAGTAAAAAAATCACCCATCCCCCTATCCCATTTTATATGTAGGGACCTATTCCAAAACAATTTATTAAAGTATTTTATTACATAAATTTGTAGTCGTTATAAGTATGAATAACCATGCCAAAGTTCAGCCTTATAGAATTAATAGTCTGCAAATAAACTGTGACATACAGTACAGAGGATAGACAGACAGAACCTGACTAAACTATAAGAATCCCCAAATTGTCTAAGTAATTCCATACAATTGGGGATAAAGGATAAATGATAGTATGCACTAAAGTTATTTTTGTAATTTTTGTCTATTTATGTATGCATTGAGTTTAAACGTATGGTGTACCCATGCACAACAATAGATGATGATATGTGTTATCTAAATCGTGCAATAAAGTTTTCTACCTGAACAAACATCGACGAAACGAGATTGGCTGGAAATAAAGTGTGAAAGAATACTTATGAAAAAAATGAGTAATGAACTATTTATTGTCAAATAAGTTCAATACCTTTACCATAATAAAATTTGCATATTTAATATACGTCTGGATACTTTTCAAGTTCGTGGAATATAAAATCGAGCTGTAATCCAGGGGGGAATAATTTTAAATGTCTGGAAACGTGGAGCGAGTCTTGCTGCAGTTAGTGAAATATTTTACCTATTTTATCACTCTTTTTTTTCAACTTATAACTTTGAAAAATACCATAAACAATGAAAAGAGAAAAAACTAGCATTAATTTAATAAACCTGCGGAGCAAAATTGTTTTTTTTAATATAAACATACTAAAAGAACACATATAGGAAAATAAAATAAGATTATACCACATGATACTGTATGAAAGGGAAGCAAAAATCTCGTATACGTAAAAAAGATGCGACAACAGTAAACAAAGTAGAAATGATTCCACGAAGCAACAAGTTTAGAAAAGCTTTGAGAAACAAAATATAGAACGTTGGTATAAGAAATTGCTAAGAATAAAAAAATAAAAGATAAGTCCGTAAATAATTTATATGTAAAAACAAATAAAAATGAGATATGTCTGATATAATATAAAATGATAAGCAGTGAGGTATGATTACTTTATATACAGGTGAGGCAAATAAATTGGTTGATTATTTCAGTACATAAATCGACGAAAATAGTTATGCTCTGATGTCCTGACTAATTATGGTTGTCCTAATTTGACATATGTAGCTAATAAGGTAGAAGGAGGATATAATACAATACGTTTTGGAGACGCATGTTGCAATAAAAGTACTATAAAAATATAATATTTGTCCTTTTTAAAACCTTCTTTTCAATCACACTACACTTGATGATGTCCATAAGAAACATATTTTTCATTTGCAAGTTCCATTTATAGAAGGTAATTAAAAATATTGTTTCTTTATTTCTAGATGTTTACATAATTCAACGACAAAATTTCAACAATGCAGATTTTTAAATGAATTTGAGTTCTGATACTATGGCATACAAACAAACAGACGGATGTGATGAAATTATAAAGGTTCCGTATTGCGTTTTCAAAGAAATCCTAAAAATGTATGTCTTTAAAAAAAAATTTAGGAAGACTTGTTAATGTATGAAAAGGGTTGTCTTTAACACGTGCGGAGAATCCGCTTAAGACGATTGTGTTTAATGTGATTTTTTTCATGATAAGCCCTTTTTTGTGGGTACTGGAATTTGAATTATTGAATTTTGAATATATTTGGCGTTAATTTTGTAAAAATTCATTATTCACAATTAAATCAAACTACGTGACGTAGTATTATTTCTACTTTCTTTAAGTTCTTTACCACGAATTAGGTTTCTTTATATTACAACATCTTGAGGTGAGCTATTAGTAAAGATTCATATGAAAGATATAAAATGGATAATTAGCAAGGGATAATTACGTTGTCGATTAAAATCGCAATCGGAACATAATTGAAGTGTTTGTATATGACCTATATTATTGCATTAATTTAATATATTACTCGGATACTAGTCAATAGGAATAAAATTATATCGTACTTGATTAAATAGTTCCAAATTTAATTTTTCACAGATATTCTTTGGCTTTTGAAAATGTTTGTACCAACCGATACAACAAATTTGGAACTATTTTTTTCCATCAGTGTCACTATTCAATTCTATCAAAATATTGTATATTCATAAATGTAAATAAAATTTCTCTTAATCTTACATGTTTCACACATTTAATGAAAAGATGAAATCATTTATTATTAGTGATTGCAACTTTTTTAGATCTCGTCATTAGTGATTAATTTTTTGTGATCTCATCATTAGTGATTTCATATTTGACGAGACTAATATCGTTTATTCTGATTATCTTCTTTTTATGTATAATAGATCTATCATGTTATTTCAGAACAGGGAAAATAATAAAATGTCACTGCGGGGGCTTGGATATCACCAGAAAATGCATCATGTTTTTTATATAAGTAACAGTTTTGGAAGGAATATTAATTTGCAATCGAAATAATGAGCTTCGCGCTGCTTTAGGAATAAATTTGCATAAACCGCAGCAAAAAAAATTGTATAAACACGTTGTCACTAAACTTTTGGTACACAGAAAGTAATCCGCACAAGAATTTTCTGAAAATTTTCAATACATGAAAAATTCTTTTAAAATTTTCAATACATGAAACGGGTGAAATATGGTTTTCGACGAAATAAATTGCTATGTTAATGCGATATATAATATTGTGTATATTTATAGCACATAAAAAAAATTCCTCCCATATTCCTCAATTCACAGCTATAAATGTCATATAAATATACTTTTATTTTATGAGTTTCAGATATAAGACATTGATTGAGCAATTAGGACTACATTGTAATTGAATTTTCCAGTTAATTACAATATAAGCCTTAATGGCTAACTATAGTTTTGTGAATATATGGAAAAGATTATAGCTAAATTAATTAAGTATTTTATAACTTATAAAAGATAATTAACGAGTGGAAAAATAGAATTAGTTGTAAGAATTTACCTTCGAAAACAGTCAAAGGTGTTCAATTTGTAAAGAAAATAATTTTCCTAGTTTCATATACCAAGACCGTAAACAGACTAGTTATTTATCTACTTCCGGAACAACTTGAATTATGTGGAATATTTAAAATATTGAATAGTAATCTATTGGATGATGCTAGATATTTGTTACCGAATTTCGACTAATTCAAATTGCGACTGTAGAAATATTTTAAGGCACAAAATGTTAGGTATTGATAAATTTTTATTTTTGGGAAATTTGTTCATATTTCTATAATTAAATAAATCTATTAAAAATGTTTTGCATAGTTGGACTAGTACCTTCATACATGAGAGTTAAATACGTACTCATTATAGTGATATATACATTAACCTTCAAGAGGTTCAACATAACAAATATTTCATTATTGCAAAGTATATATTTGACTTACATATAGAATGACAGTTATTACTGTCTGCCTAAATTTCATTTAAAATATATAAGAATACGTTGGGATTAACACAAACACAATATGCATACATTTCACGTCTGAAAAGATTTTATTACATAAGTGCGACACCTTGATGAGATGAAAGAAAATAAGTGAAATTCCTCCCTCGAAAGGGGAAATTAAATATACTATATTTAATTTAACTTGAAAATTAAATATATTATATAAAATTAAAATAACTTATATTATTTGAGAAAAAATTGCATAACAAATATTAATTATGATTTCCTTATGTACTTGCATCGACGAAGTTCTTATCAGAACCTTTCATAAAAATGATCAAACAAAGAAATTCAGAGAATAATAATTTTATTTAAGATGAAAATTATAATTCAACCATCAAAGTTTCTGTTATTTTATGAAATTATTTAAACATTTTCTTGATTATTCAAAAGATTTAATTGGCTCGTGTGATCCACATAATTTACTTAACTTTATTTCAACTCGCGTGGGCTACTTCATCCACCTAACTTGAATTCAACTCGCGTAGTTCACTTTATTCTTTTAACTTCGCTTCAATTCGCGCAGTATATTTCATTCATCCACTTACCAGTAATAGCCTCACATATTTATACTTTTTTTATAATAATTGCAGACAAAATAAATAGCTACCTTAAATGGATTGTAAAAGAAAAAGCATGTCAAAAGAAGGGTAATTGTATATATCGAACTAATTAATATGGGAGTAAGAGTTGCATAATTTGAAAAACCGGCGAAAACAAATACAATAAGGTTAAAATGGATTCAAAGAAATCGAATTTGACGAACCAAAATTTAGGCATGAAAATGTCTTTGATTTTACTAATCATATTATTTTATAAATTAAATGTTTACGTCATTTATTTTTCTCTCAGTCATGTTTCATTTAACAAAAAATGAAAATAGATAAGGTGTAATATTGAGTATTAACTATATATTACCAAATTACTTGTAGCCATAGTGCATATTCTACATAGCCCATGTGCATTTTCTTATAGCCATAGTGCATATTTTATATAGCCCATATGTGCAAATAATCAATTTACAACTTCCTTTATTTAAGGCTCCAGAAGGTAGTCTTAAAACATACATTCTACCCCGTAAATACAAATTCGATGAACCTGTTCATATTTCATATACACCCTGATAATATGTTTTATTTGAATCGCAATATTCTCAAAAGGTATTTAATTTGGAAGTGGACTACAATACGTGGACTTTCAGTGATATTCGTGTATATGGGAAAGAGTTCCATTTTTATCCAGATCTCCAAAACTAATTTGCTGATTTTAAACATAAGTAATAGATACAATTTACGTGTCAAACAAAGAACCTGAAATTTATCCGATTTGGATCCAATAAGTTTCTGTGATTTTTATAGGAAGTAGATTTTAAATTTTAGGAAGACTGTCAATTTGTAAGCCTTTAAAAGCGCACGTACAATACATATATACATATAAATCTACTTATATAGATATTCACACATACTGACAGATTTGTTTTCGCCATACTTATAGCTTTTTAATTGATATGTTAATTGAAATAAGATTATGTCAATTTATCAAATTTTATATTAGGCGAACCAAAGAAGAACCGAATGGATAAATGTTTTTATAGTTAGTTTTTATTTTTCATAAAACTTAAGTCCGATAACGGAAGGTCTTTGCTACGAAATACGATAAGTGGGATATCCGATTAATTAATAATTATAATAATAGTAATCATTAATTTGTAGATTAGATAATACAACAGATATTGAATATATTTGGCGTTAATTTTGTAGAAATTCATTATTCAAAATTAAATGAAACTACGTGATGTAGTATTATTTCTACTTTCTTTAAGTAATACAACGAAACCTAGGTCGTGGTAAAGAACATAAAGAAAGTAGAAATAATACTACATCACGTAGTTTCATTTAATTTTGAATAATACAACAGATAAAGGAGCAGATATATATGTAGACATTTTCTTATAACCAACGAAAAATTACAAATTAAATTACACGCCTTAACTTCAATTGTTCAAAATGTTATTCATAAAAAAGCTTTATAACATTTAGGTGTCCCCGTCACTCAGGATTCCTAAATATTAAAATACTATAAATATTTATACTGACAATATTGCAAACTAAGTATATTGAAACATCCAAACTATATCTACAACCTACGACAATCTATAAATTAAATAATATGTCAAGACCACGAAAGGTAATACAATCCTAAAAATTGTTGAGATTCACGAGGAAGATTAAAATCCAAAAAGGTAATCTAAACTAATGTAAACCTTTGCTTTTATTAACGACACTTTTTGTATCCTACTTTTAAACTTTTACAAAAAAAAGAAGAATAATTAAATGCAGGTCGTACATCAAAAGTAGATTTGGATTTAATTTTCAACTCTTTCCCTGTAATAGGAAGCTTTTAGTTAATGAGTTCATTAGTCCTGTTTTCCTTACAACGTTAATGAAATCTACATTTTGTTTAGATCTGAGCATTCAGTTTTTGTTATTTAATTATATAATACTTTATTTTGTTTTGAAGAAAAACTTAGTAAAATTTAACAACAGCGAAATCTGATTAAACAAGCGCGATCGTTTACATTTCGTGAGTAATTAATTAGAGAGAAGCTTTTTTTACATGATCGACTTCAAGAAAACGTCCTTAATTATATATATATATATATATATATATATATATATATATATATATATATATATATATATATGTAGATGTGTAAGGCGCATAATATATATTCAGTAATAAGCAATTATTTACCATCAGCCTCTCTTATCGCCTCGTCTCTAAGTTGTTGCAATAATGACACATATTCTTAACAACTGTATGTATATGTTAATATAGCTTATAGCTATAGGTATGAATTTTTAAGGTCTGAGAAAATCTTTTTCCTGACTTACTTCTTAACTTTCAATTCTAAACTTTTCACAGTGAATAAAGTTAAGTCTTATTTGAATGTGTCCACATAAATGTAATAATTTGAACATATTATTCATAACAAAATTTCGTTATAATAAAATCGATTCCTTTTTTCAACCAACTTCGTAATATTACTTGCACAGATGTCTACACCTCCCTGTGTACTTTGTTAAACACGTACCGCACTTTGACGCGAAAATCTACATAGATACATTACATGAATATATAATATGAACTGGCGATTATAGGATCATAATGACAATACATGATTTACTAAGGCTACGCTTTATAGTATAACTAACATTTTTATTTGTTTCTATTAGCTTATATTCACGGCAGCATAAAATTGAATACTTTATACTTTCATAAATTACACAAGTAGATTGAGCTTGCTCCATACACTCTACGGAACGACATAAAATAATAATAATACATGATTACTTTATTCTTTCAGAATTTATTTATCTTACACATAATGTAATTGGTTACATATATCAGGTCTTAAAAATGTCTCGAAATGTTTCGTGTAAATAACGTATCAACGCATTTTTTTGAGAAAATGCTTGCGCAGATCTTGTGCTTAGATCTTATATTTTATCAGAGGCTTTTTCAAAAACTAAAAAAAGACCAAGCCGCAGGGTTTGTTTGTTTTATCCGCTCCTTCGTAATGTGAAAATTGTGCAAAACATCTACATGAAACCTTTACTTTGTTAACAACACAGACGGTTCATGTGCGCTCAATAATTTTAATAAGCTTCTGTATCTAAAAGAGTTTACCTAATTCGTTCGTATAACTTTAAAGTAAGCACTTTTTGAATCACATATCAATCTTCTTTAAATTATTTATTTATCTCACTATTGTACTGTGTAGTCTAACTGATCTTTATTATAATATTATATTTTTATTTTATATTCAATAGTTTTCTATTCAGAATATTTTCTGTCGTGTTTTACTTAGGTAATATTAAGTAAAAAAAATTACTATCATCTCTCATATTTGCCATATCGTTGATACTAGTTCCAATACCAAATGTAATTTGATTTTACTATAGCTATTTTTTAAACGGTTACAATATGAACTAAAACTGAGTATAAAATCATATTTACTGTTTATTAAACCAAACAAACGATTACTGGTTTAAAAATATTTGTATTTTATTTAAAAATAATGGTATACAATGAAATAGAATAATAATATATAGATATAAACGTTTAAAACCTACGATAGAGTACACGGCAATCGGCATGAAACTACTGGTACGGAATGAGTCTATATTTTAATAGAAATGTCACATGCTGTTTTATATCCTTTTTGAGTTCAATTAATGGTATATAATGACCCAAAGAAAAGTTCTTTTAAAATCGAGTAATCTTCTAATACATTAATACTAATTCTTAATCATTGTAGTAATTTCCTCAAGTAATGAGAAGCGAAATATTGGAAACTAAAAAAAAGTTGTTAAAAAATCCTTCGCATCTTATCTTATTTAAACTTAATTTATTAATTACGAAAAAAAGTTACGAATCATCAAAGAGCCGATAACAACTATGACACAATGAATGGCATTAACATGTCTTAGCCAGGATTGAAATGTTTCATCGTCTTTTATATCTAAGGCGGTAGCTGAAAAAATTTTCTTAACACAAAAATTTCATCCGTCCGGCGGTTTCTTTATTGAAATAGGAGGTCAAGGGCCGATCAAAGTTTGAAACCATAAACATTATATTTAAGTCTCGATTTTTGTATAAATCTACCCGAGAAAAATAAAATCATCTTTACTTACTTGATAATCAAACTTTTTAATAAAATATGAAATCTGCTCGTTCATAACCAATTCTGACGAATAATTCAGGCTTTTTACTTCAAATGAAAATTCAAGAACTTTACAAGTTTTAAAAAATACGTAAAACTCTTAATATTGCCATAAACAGAGGAACAAAGTTATTTAATTATTTTAAAGCTTGTACAGAAATGTATCGAGAAAGCTATTTCAATTATTGTGAAATAAACTTTAGCGTACTTATAAAGTACGCTAAAGTAAGTGTGAAGGATATTTTGCTTTTTTTAAGAACGGATAAAAGACGTTAATTTTTTTTTTTCATTTTGTTATAAAGTACACACTTTATACCAAAATGGAGAAAAAATATATTAGAAAAATAACATTTATGCATGTAATTATACGTTAATTGCGTAAATTATATGCAATCACGTACAACAGATTAACCATTTTACTAAGTCAATAATATGTAAAGTTAATCTTTTACTTAAGATGAATAAACTAATACAGTAATAAACTATAGTTTCATTTAAATTGCAGAAGTTTTCATTTGGACCCAGGTTCCCAGATCTAAGAACACCTTGAATGTTTATATATACACACACACACACGCACACACACAAACACACACACACACATATATATATATATATATATATATATACATATATACAATGAACATAACGAAATTTTAATATACTATGGAAGCCACATTTTTTTAATCGCTTACGGACAAATCTTGGTACAAAAGAGATTAAATTAAAAACTATGTATACAAAATTGGTCAAAAGCTTTTCAACTAGTAGCCATTAAAAACATAAAAAAATGGAATATATAAAAAAGGTAACGCGCGTTCATAAGAAACGCATTCGCTTGACTGTTTTTTCGTTGACTTACATTGCAAAACTGGTCTCCATGAATTTTTTTTACGGGATAATATACAATCTATGTCCATCCTAAAGGTCTTTTCTAATTATTGGGGAAAGAATTTTCAATATTGGTTGAGTACTTTCGGAGATTACCTCCGACTTCCAAACTTAAAAAATTTAACTTTTTTATAATATATGAAATTTTGTTTAAACGGGATAATATACAATCTGTGTCCATCCTAAAAGTCCTTTCTAAATAGTGTTGAAAGAATTTTTGAAATCGGATAATTAGTTTCGGAGATTACCTCCTACATCCATACTTACATACCGTTACACTTTTTTTAACACTCTGAACTTCTGATTTTACTCCTCATAACACTTTATAACGGGCGCTACACTTGAAAATCGATTCTTAAGGAATAAACTCCAAAAAATTATCATAAAGAGTATATAAATCACATAGTGAAAAATAAAGTTACCATTTTTATGAAAAAAAACATTTCACTTTTTAAAATGTTGAAAAACTTATAAAAATATTACAACTTCAGCGTAGATTTAAAGTTTTTCGAACATAAATTAAAACGACCTAAATTGTACTCTAACCTACATGCCAACGATACTTACAATATATTTTAATAAATATTTCGTAATAGAAAAAAGTAATATGCTTTTAATAAATATTTCTTTAAAAAATTATAATTTCCTTCAATATTTTATTGCATTCATTAACGAACATCTTGATTCATAGTTAATTAATGTTTGTTCGTGTTACTCGGGTAGGTACACCATGTAAACCAGATATATAGGTAACGTCAAACAATATCCACTAATCATATTTTTGCTGGTCGATGGTACTGGGTTTTAAAAAAAAAATTAAAATTTAATTTAAAATGTAAATAGTTTTCTACTAGAAATCAACCAGATGGTGGTGCGTTATTTATAGAATAACACGATTTTTCCGTAAATCAAAGTTCCAATTTAAAAGTGGATTTTTTAATAATTTTATTATGCAAAATACTTATCCCTCGTGCACTGTTTTTCTTTATAATCGTTTACTTAAAAATATGCATAATGTAGGTTATTAAAAACTCTATAAAATTCATTCTTCTGATCGGCGCTTGCTATCGGCATTATTTTGTATCATGTCTGGTTTATAAAATGATTTTGACATTGGCCAAAATATTTCAAAAGTTCAATAAAAAGTACATAAACCACAATGCTAATATGATTTTTTTGGACTATGGATATTAGTAAGAGAAGTAGAAAGAAAAATTCGAAATGTTTCTTACTTTCAACTTAAAATTAAGCTTTATAAAATTATTAGAACTACGGAACACACAGCAAAACTGTAGAATGTATATAAAATGTACAAAATATATTGAAATTATTAAAAGTAAAAAAATTTATTAAAGCCAAAAAAAAATTGGCGTATAAATACTGAAACTGAAAAATACGGCCAGAATCGATATAATTTATACGGAGATTTTTTTACGTGCCCGTTGTTTCTTCATAAAATTCCTGAGGGTATATTTAGTATCAAATCTCTTGAAGTTTAGGTCTGTTTTATTGTTCAAGCACACCGTTAGAGAATATTTCTACTTTTCCTTTCAAAATTCGTTTCTTCGGAGATTACTCTAACTTAAAATGAAGTCTTACACAACATTTCAGATTTCTAGATCCTAAAATTTAAACTGTACGTAGACACCTTAAAAAAATAAAACCGTACATATTCTCCAGAAAATTTCACAAAATGCTTTAACAGGTATTTACTTACTTTATTAAAAAATCTATTTCGAGTGTTTATAGTTACCGTGATAGACCCGAGGCTACATTTTTTTTATAAATTAAAACTCCCTTTTTAAGCCGAATTTAAGCCGTTTCTCAGTCATTTTTTTATATTTATAGTTTAATTTATCAACCAATATATGTACTAAATGTTATTAAAGCCATTAGAAAAAAGTAATTAAACCTTAATGTTCTGAATACCCATTTGTGTTTTTTTTTGAAGTGGTAAAGTATTAAAATATATCAGTAATGATAATTCGGTTAGATTAGACGCATATTCAATGCAACTCATACTTCAGACAAGTCAGTAAAATTACCGACACGATTACACAAATAACACTTTTAGCGAAACGATATGCGTCCCTATAATTTGACGTACGTGAGTGGTTTATAATTTAATATATTATGGGACATTGTTTGAAACAAGGCAAGATCCCTTTCGGCGTTGACAAAGTTTACAATAAATTTATATCAAAACTTTGGAAAACATGAACTTCTTACAAATTATATTCAAAATAATATTGTTTAATATTCTAATGAATGAATGGTGGCTTCTTCTCGTCGCATTGAGAGTGGTTAATGAAAGTGAGGAGCGGTTTGGTACGAACTTACTCTATTATTCGTACTCTTTGACAAACTTATATAGGTGTGTGTGTATGTGTGTGTGTGTGTGTGTGTGTGTGTGTGTGTGTGTGTATGTATGTATATATATATATATATATATATATATATACATATATATATATATATATATATATATATATATATACATATATATATATATATATATATATATATATATATATATATACATATATTATATATCATTCTTGATGAGACTTAAATTGATTTAACCATCTCAAATTACGTTCATTTTAAAGATGACGATTCTTTTGGTATCAGTAATGACAGCATAAAATTGATTAGGTCACGGTAAAAAAAAATATAAAATTAGTAAATAATTTAAATTAATTAAAATGATTCAAGGAGCTGTCAATAAAAATTTAAAGTAAACGTGTAAAGTTGGTAGTGAGAGAAAAATACAAGAATTGCCACAAAAGCAATTAGTGTATGTAAAATATTTTTGAAGTAAAAAACATGATATATTCAATAAAATTATAGTAAAGAGGAATATGATGTATTTAAAAACGATTAAACAAAAAAATAAACAATCTTAAAATTAATAAGAACTTTAAAAATAACATATTTTTCAAATACCTTGGATGATCTTTTAACTGGATTACTAGTTACTGATGGCAACGAATCGCTGATAAAATGGACAATCGCTAATATAGTTGTATGAAAGTAAAAAATTGAGTTAATATTCGCTAGAAACATATTACAGAATTAAAGTCGTAAATGAATATGAACCAAATATTAAATCGAAGACTATAACGCAAAAATGAGATTATCAAATGAAAAATTGAGAGAATACATCATCGCTATATGTTATAGCATAAAAATATCGGAATTAATTTTCTGTAGTTCGTACACATAAAAGAAAAAAATTCGTAATAAATTTTAAAAAAATTTTTAATTTTTAAATTATTATTAATCTATCTTTATTTATATTAACCTACTGAAGGTGACAACCAATGGGTATGGATGAAAATTAATTAACCAATTGAATGTTGTGAGTTATATAACCGATTTTAGGTGCATATTTTAGATGTCGATGAGGTCTTATAATAAACATCTATTTGTGGACCACAAAGTTAAATGCATTTTCATTAACATTTCTAAACCAGACTTTAGAAAATATAATTTAGAAAAACTTTCCTTAGGAAAAAAAATTAATTCGAGAACAAAAATCTTACATACATATATCAATATTATTATTAAAACAGGCGACAAGTTATGTTGATTGGTGAACATGATTAAATGTTTAAACCAAAAGTGGTTTTTACTCCTATTTTCATCCGATGTTATCTCTGGTTCAGTAATTAATCAATACATCCATAATTGTGTGAATGAATGAGCTGACGATGAAAATGACACAAAAGTGATTATAGTAACACTTTTCCACATTTCAAATTGTCTTTTTCCGGATGTAATGTCTTTATCGCACCAAATATGTCTTCATATATTGTCTTTCAGTAATAAAGCCCTATGTTTCTTTGTCACTTTTTTTTTTAAATTAACCTTATGAATTTGCTAATTTATTTATGTTGGAGTTTTAGAATTGTTTTCGGTTCCGGGCCTAAAACGGAAAAACGGAAACCATATAAGACATAGCTGTTTTTCTTAGAAACCGCTTAACGTAGACACTTCAGATTTGGCATTATAATACAGCATATTATACGCATATCTCAATAGAAAATATATAAAAACACATGAAAATTTCAGGGGAGGCAAATTAAATACTCACAAAAAAATTTAAATCAATGTAATATTTTCAAAATATGTTTTTTATATTTTATGTGTATTTTAGTATATATTCGCTTCAAAGATCTTTGCTATCTGATCTTTGCTGACAGATGTTGTAATACAACGAAACCTAGGTCGTGGTAAAGAACTTAAAGAAAGTAGAAATAACACTACATAACGTAGTTTCATTTAATTGTGAATAATGAATTTCTACAAAATTAACTCCAAATATATTCAATATTTATTAACCTATAAGGCACATTAATGATTTTAAAGAAAATTTATCAAGATAATTTTTTTCTCGTTAATTACAAATATCATCTCGAAATCAAGTATCAACTTTGAAAACTTATTAAAAAAAAGTATTTAAACTATAAATGAAAAAAAAAACAATCGCCTTTTCGGACCCGCGTCCCAAGGATTCGGAGCCTCAAATAATTATTTAACCAACTTTGCAACTGCTCAACGATAATTAAATCAGATCAATAGTTGTTTATAGTGACTAAAAATTCATCAAATTTTTGTACTTTATTTAATTTTTGAAATTGTAAATCATTTTCAAATTTTCTAAGCATGACCTTTGTATAACACCTTACTCGAACTGATTTAATAAAATCAAATCTTTCATATTTTCAATGTAGTCCAAATAAAGTCAATGTCGTCTCGCGGGCATTTATTTGCGTGAAGTTTTCATAGCATACATATTTTAATCTATCAATATTACTTACGGTGTCTAAATATGAAGTAGTATGTTGTCTAAAAGGGCGTATAAAACCTTATAACAACTCAAGAAATCAATACCTACCGATATTTTTCCATAGAATTCAGAAAGCCAAAGTATTGACACAATAGAAACCAGACAAATGAAAATGATGGTTTAATGATATAATAAAATTTTCCTAACTATATTTTTTATTGAAATGACTTAAATTTTCTAAAATATATCAACAATGGAAATACAGTAGTTTCTTTCATAACAAATCCATTTTCGTCAAATTTCAAAATAATTAAAAAATCGTTTTCATTTCTACACTAATATGAACATCTGATATCAACAAAGTATTAAGATTAACAATGCTTGGCCAGTATTTTAATCACAGAAACTACTTCAAATAATTAATAAATTACATTTGAACTTGGTTTATTTCACTTCGAAATTAGTGTTTTTTTTCCATTATGATCTTATTTTCTCAGTTTTTCTTGTATATTTTAATTACACAGTTGACAAAATAAGTGATATTCTTTAATAATTTATTCTTACTTTAAATATTTTTACTAATTTCTTATTAGGTAATAAGAAATTATTTTACGCTTAATATATTATACGCTTGCAAAGTATTTCTAGAAATCGTAAACAAATTGTCATATATATTGTAATATTTTAAAAAATAAGCGGTTTTAGCCCCGCTTAATTATTTATAGTGCTGTATTATATTTACAATGCTGTAAATACTGTCATGAATACGTCTTATATTAATTTTTAAACTGGACTCGCGTAACGAACAATTTTGCTTTCAAAGAAATACATCAACGTTATTCGTTCCTACGAATCGGTTATATATCCAGTAGAAAGCTTTTCCGTAAGCTGTATATTCGTGGAAAACAGAAACAGTATTTCGCAAACAATAAAGCCATCATGGATATTACAACAAAACTGCCGACGATGGATAGCTCTAATATGTCAATCGGGTTAAAGCTTTATTTGTTATCAGCGTTTGGGTAAAAGCTCTGTGAAGCGTGAAGCAATGCGCGTAGAGTCAATACGCCAAACACTAAACAGAAATGTGTCGGTAAATTTGTTATCATTTTCAATATTAAGTTAATACACAAACATTTTAGAGTTCCTATTTTGTATTTTTAAACTGTTTTCTAGAAAACTTGTCGCTGTCTCACAAACTGTCTTATGAATATTTTAAGTAACCACACAAAGAATTTGAATGACCTTTAATTATAATGTTTCTTTTTTAACACGGCAAAAAGTGGCACAAAAATGACTTTAAACACAAATCAAGACCATGATTAGATAGAATTAGAAGTTTAAAAACTGCTTGGTTTTTTTTTAAATAATAGAAGAAAAAAAATATGTAAAAGTTGAAATACTGACGGGCATCTATCTAAATTACCCGTAAATATGATGCGCTATTTAAGAAGCTATATCTTCAAAGTGTTTACGTTTAAATGTAAAGAAGTTGGATATTTTTTAGGAAATATATGTACAAAATTACAGGAACAAAAAATTGGGATTTAAATTGATACGTAATTTAAAAAAGCTTATGATATTATAGTATTATATAACGTCAAGAAGAAGATCATTAAATCTATTTCGAATATAAAAAGTTCTTTGAAAGCTTTGTATTAAATAAAACGGTATACTACCTAACTGAATAAAATATTTAGTATTATCTAGTTACGAGTTAGTCTTCAAAAAAAGATCCTGATCGTCAAGCTACACTTTCACACTATAAATATAATAGATATAATCACATACAAAATTTGTCCCCGCAAATAAACTTGCAGAGAAAGCCTATTAGATAAATATTAGGAAAAATGATAAATAATTATCTTATGATATTGTCTAAACGCTAACCGTACACTTATGCTTCTACTCGTATCCATTAAACTTTAATCCAGTCTCGGTCCAAAAGCGTTTAGGTCGGTTTAGAACTTATCAGAAAGACAATCGGTAATGTGAGAATATTACTCATTACCTGTCCTTTTGACCTTCGTCAAGACAGCATAAATTAAGGGTCAATATAAGTTGATTCCAAAAGCTGTCCAACTGAGGTGTTAAAATCAAACCGTACTTTTGACAGCGTAAATCGAGTTCAGTGGCGGCAAATAAATGTTGGTGATAATAGTAAACTAAGAAATGTATAAAATACAAACACTCAATCCTCTCTATAGTTGCATGTTTTAGTATTATTTTAATATTTTCCCCAAAAAAAGGATGCCCAGAATCTTTCACATATCAATCCATTTATTTGTATGGTATAACCATTTTTCTTGGAAAACGTTTTATATAGTTTAAATTTCGCACAGTGATGTTTGACCCGAATATATAGAAATAATAAGAAGTTAAAAAATATATTTTAGAATAAATTGGTGAATTTTTTTCTGCTTTCATGCATTTCTGCTTTAATTCACATTTCATAATGACTTCTTAATTAAGTTTTTATCAGATATATGTAGAATGTAATGTTTTTTTTTAATTTATTTACAAAAGTACTAATATTTCTTTCTACACCATATCTTTGGTTTTATATCCACAGGTGAACACTTTTTAGTAATTTATGCGACAACAAGCTATGTATAGCTAGTCCATGGCTGAAACGGCTTATGGTCATACCTAAATCTATTTTAGAAAAAGTCTTTGGAGCACAAACTGTTTCAGCTTTTGACGTATCATTAGTGAGGGGAAGATGTATATTAACAGTAAATTGTAACATTTTGAAGGAAAGAATATTGTTCAAAAATTTGTGTCAAAAACCATTAAAAGTATTTTTAAAACGCAAATTTTAGATGTAACATACCAACCTCCATTCTATTTCTATATGCCTCGATAGGTAGAATTTATCAATGAAGTGAAATTTAAGTTAAGTTTAACTATGATTCAAATTCAAACGTGTCTGTTAAAGTAATTGCTAGTCAAAAGATATTCACTTTAATTTAGATTCATGATATGTATAGTATGATTAATATTATTATATTTTTCTATCGTATTTTAGCGAAAACGAATTATAAATTGTGTCTGTGTATATGTTCGGGTTTTCAAAAATATACTTAAAATATTATAATTTATTATCTTACAAATTATGAAAAAATTATTACCCTTAAACGGAATGATTAAAATACTAGATTTTATTGGCGGCTTCACAGCTTGGATTTTCAATTAAGAGAATAAAATTTACATTCAGATTTGAGCTCTCGCAACGGTTTAAAAACGCATTGTGCCATCGTTTGCAATGTTTAGTACTAAACTGTTACTAATTAAAAAAATATTCGTTCTCATAATATAAGAAGTACAATAATATTCGATTTCAAAAACTAATATGTGATATCAAACATGTTCTAATAATTAATGTCAAATTTTAGGAAAATAGATCCGCAGGTTTTGTCATCATCAAAACTCAGTTTTAATAATATTAGTATTTCGCGAAAGCAAAATCGTATCTTATTCTCTTAAACGGTCTACGCGTATATCAAATATCATAGCAATCTGTTGTTTAATTGCAAAGATTTTAGTAAACAAACAAAATGGCAATCCGATCAACTTTTCGAATCAATATAGCACCTCTGTTAATATTGAATACATTTGGCGTTAATTTAGTAGAAATTAATTATTCACAATTAAATGAAACTACGTGATGTAGTATTATTTCTACTTCCTTTAAGTTCTTTACCACGACCTAGGTTTCGTTCTATTACAACATCTTCAGGTGGGCTATTAGCAAAGATTGCTAATAGCCCACCTGAAGATGTTAACAACGAAACCCAGGTCGTGGTAAGGAACTTAAAGAAATTAGAAATAATACTACCTCTGTTAATATTTAACCTATTGTTATACCTCTCTAAATTTATAAATCCGTATTAAAATTGTTTTTAATATACAAACAAATATTACACTTCTGTCTAGATTTGTATTACCTTTATTTCACCATGGAGATAGGCGCTATTCAGATCTCGCTCATCAATGGCTTAATAAATTAGAAAGTTTTCAAAATTTGTACTCATTGTATTTATATCCTCAAAAAGTATGATTATTTTTATTTCTTTCTTTATACTCAAGTACGGAACAAAAACAATAACAAGATAAATATTTTCAATAATAATACAATATTTGACGATGACACACTTTAACTGTCATTCAACTTCAACGAGTTTATTCCCACTCGTTACAAATATACCACCAAATATTCTGATGCAACCGCCATCGGTGACTCAGCATTTATATATCCTGAGAAAGTGGGCAACTTCGATATAATTTGGTTCTAGATGCTGGTATAGCAAAAAGATGATTATCTGAGCGCAGGTAGTTATCAGTTATCATTAAAGGGCAAAAACTTTTTTCAATAACTTATCGTAACACAAGCAGCAAGCAAGCCTCGTCTTTCTAAGTCTCCGTTCCGCGCAATCAAACAATTTTGCAAAAATAAACAATTTTGCAATTTTATTACATTTTTAATATTTATTCGGTCACTCTCAGAATAACGAAATCATCGAGTGCTTTAATAATTTACGTTCAAAATGCTAATTTAGGTCGTTTATTAGAAATATATAAAAAAATTTGAACACGAGAAATATTAATAAAAAACATATAATTCTCAGGAGGAATGAAATATTTCTCAAAATATATATAAATCCGCTACTACCTGCTCTGTAACATATTTATTTCTTTTTCATATTGTTCATTTGGACTTTAATGTGTGAGTGATTTAAGTCACTTAGAATTAAATGTTTATTTACTATTACTTAATTTATTATCTATAATAGATAATATATCTATATATTACTAATGAAAAAAAGGTAAATAGCCAAACATGTAGACTACATGAAATTACCATTTTATAATAATATTGTTAAAAGCTATGTTACGTTACTACCCTGCCATAATTAATTCAAATAACAAAATTTAAACAAAAACTAATTTATATTGTCAATATTAAGATATTTTAAAACAATAATATTTACAGAGGGCGCAAGACAAATCAACAAACATTTTTTTTTTATTAAAAAACAAAGTTTTTATTTGAGCGTTTTTTCTCTCAATTGAAGCTCCAGTACGATATTACCATGTTCTATGGTAGAAATTGTACTTGAATTACGAATAAAATTCCTTGCGTACCGTAAGAAAAACTGGTTTGTAAAATACGTTATATATCGTAAAAACATAATTATCTTATTTTACATAAAATCCCAATTTCGATCGTAAATCGAAGTTAAGGAATAACACAAACAGGAAGTGTTTTTATTTTTCTGCCATGGTTGGTCTTAATTACAAATAAACTGTTACAACGAGCTGACAATTTAATCTGCATAGAAAAGAAACACGTTTTCCTCATATTTTCACAGAAACTGCAACAGAAAAATTAAATATTTATTGTATTCTATTTTGCTTACGACTCTTTCTCTAGCAACAGAATTGAGTTAAATAATTTGTGGAGTTAACAAATTGAATAGAACTTTAAGAGCCATCAACTTTTTTTGACAATTGTTTGGAATTAGATTGGTATATGAACTGCATATACAAACCTAAAAACTTTTAAAACTACGGGGGTAGGAATCTAAGCAGTAGTTATGTATGCCTCTACTTCGCCTGTAGGGAGCTTGTCAATGTTTGCCATAATTTTTGTAAACGTATATGGATATCTCCCATTCATATATTCATATGCAAAACTTTGCCTTCTGTTAAACCAACGAGAAAATGTAAATGTAAACAGAGTTTGTTTTTATGGCAATATCAATAATATCAACATTTTGATCAGAATTTCTCTTAATATTGTTGAACTCTCTAAACAGATTTTTAAAAAGAATTTTTGGATGTTTTATTGTTTTAAAGACGAATAAACTTTCATAGGCAACCGTGAAGTTTTGGAATGAAGAGGGTCTTTAAATATTTTCTAATTTTAGATATAATTTCTAGTTTTAAGCCTAGAAAGTAAATTTTGTGGGTAAATTTCAAGTATCTTTCTTATTTCGCTTAAAATTTAAAAGCTTGTGATAAATTACCGGACAGAGAGAGAGCGTTGCTATAGCAATTTAATCTCGTTTGATCTTGTGGGTACGGAACCCTAAAAACGTCATCAGACCATAAACACCAATTTTACTCTTTATTCGAAACCTCCACGATTGCCTGTAGAAGTTTTTTTCGTCTGTAAAATAACTATAATAACAATAAAATTACTACTTTTTTATTGCTTTCACGAATTAAGCAAAATTATAACTTATGAGAGAGTAATGACTTTCTATATGATAATATGCTTTCAGGGCAAATAAACTATGCCCATCGGATATCAAATTTATAGTTTTAGAAAAACTAAACAGCGTGTAACCACAAAGCTCACTGAGACAAATCGAATAAGCTGATTGTGAATGATTGCTGTTAGATATTGAGAAATTCCCATTATCTCCTTCCTCGTCTATCATCAGACATTTCTGGTGAAAATGTGCAAACGAAGGACTCGTTAAGCTAAGTCAAACCAGCACAAACTCGATGGGTTTAATGTTAGTCGTTAAGAAGTTCCCATAAGCACCTCCCTTCTCCATCATACATCCTTTCTTCCTTATAGGTACTATATTTTTATATCGTTACCAGAATTGCATAAATTTGCGAATTTTAAATCTACGTTTAGAAATTAGTGTTAAAATTGTCATATGAATAGTTTTTGATCTTTTCAAAAATAGTTACTAAACTTTATTTTTTATTCACCTTCACTTTACATGAAAGTAATTGACAAAAAAAGTTTTTTTTTAATACACGTTCAGTGTATCATTAACGAAAAATTTATAACCAGAGAATTAGTTAAAAGTTTTCGATACGTGCTTATAGTTTTAGATTTAGACCTTATAACTTCTAGATTTGTATATGAATAGGAAAAACAAAATTGGTAGACTTATTTGTTTGATAAAAAGTCATACAAAAGCTTGGTAAGAAAACAAATAATTTTGTAGGAAAACGTACCGAAGGACGGATTTTATTTAATTTAAACACAATAAGTATCTTTGGAAATTTTACGAAAGAAATTTGGAACGCCTGTTTAACTTCTGTACTTAGAAATAAATGTTGTCGGCCACTGCCGTAAGAATTCCATTAAACTGAGCCAGCAATCTGCCGGAGAATACTCACCATTTATTTCGCTAACGCTTACAACGAAAGACCGTTAGGCAGCTACTCAATTATTTGATAGACTTAAGTAAGTCTTTACTAAGTATGGATTAGCCACTAAGAAGAAAAAAACTTTAATTTCATCATTAACCTAAGTCGTGAAATTTATCCCTCTCGCTGATTAGATGAACATTAAACTTTTAAATTAATTTTAATTGTATCAAATTCCACCATTTAACAAACTCGTTAAATAGTGCTTTTAAATTAATCGAATGACATGAGAGCTAACGTAAATCTTACAATTACTCGTTTATAACGAATGTGTTATAATGAGGTATTCATTTTAGTCTGGTATGCACAGTACTGCTGACGTCGTAGCTACATATCAACAAGCAAATGTCTAAAATACATTATGGGTAAGATAATAAATTAATTATATTATTTCAAATATTATCTCCAAAAGTGTTTCCAAATTTATCATTTAAAATGAAAAGAAAATTTCTAATATTTCTTAGAGATACCGCCGTTATTAATTATCAATGAGATTGCCAACTCAATTTAACACGAACGACGTACAATAAAATTAAGAAGTAGGGAACACGTAAGAAAATATGAGAATGTAAAAAATGGATAGCAATGAATTAAATAGTTTAAAATATATATATGAAGAAGAGAAAATAGTATCATTAGTGTACATAACATAGTGCGTGAAAGTTATATATTTGATAAGAAAAGAAAAGATTGACCAAAATCGAATTCTTTCAAGAAAATAAGAAATCGTAGTGAAAAACATCTGGTGTAAGTATAATAAAAAATTAAAATAGGAGAATAGTGGTGAATGGTGAAGATATCAGAAATGAGTGGAAGAAATCATAATACGGTAATGAATGATGATTTAGATTTCAGTCACAAAACTAAATCAATATTAACACGTCATGATGCAAATAACGTAAATAATTTTAGTCATAAAGTAACGTAAAGAGCTATTAAAAGAAGGTAGAATAAAATGATCGGTCTTGAAGACAAAAATGTAATATTGAAATATAATATTCCCGGAGTATCGGTGCGATGGCATAATAAATTCAGTCATATATACTAAGGTAGAGTCAAAAGTAAAAACATTTATTCCTGACATCGTTATAAAAAACCTGCAGGAATCAGATGAATAAGGATGGCAAGGAAGACTTGATACCACCTGTAAAGAGTCTACTGGTGTTAATTATAGAAGTCCTTTGTAATATATAGGTGGATTGACAATTACGTGGGCCAAACATGGAAATAGGGTCTACATCAAAATGGATTATCTTTTTGTCAATGAGCTTAAAATTGAAAAAAATATAATACAATTAAAAAAATTGGAAACGAAAATCTGGCAGTAAAATAAAAAATATGTATGGTTGGACCTCTACAACAAGACCGCGTTGCTTGCCAGAAAACAGACCGCGTTACTTGCCAAAAAAATTTTCTGAAATCATAAAGCAGACTTTTGGGACGGACACGAAGTCAACACAAATAATTTAAAAAAAATGAATATTTAGTGTGAAATGAGAAATTATTTCTATGCTTATGATATCTTTAAAATTATTAAGCGAACCGTAATATATATTTTTTGTTGTTGCCAACTAATTAAGTGGTTTATTTAAAATTTACAAAAAGAGATTTTGCTAATTAGGAATTATCGGCAATTACATTTATTTGTTGCGGTATTTAATTTTCTAATAACTAAATTTAAATTGTTATTTTAAAGAGTTTCTAATGATAACAAAGGCGGTGTATTGGTAAAATAATTATATCGCTTTGGTTGATTTTGAGGAACATTAATTGCAACATAACAATTTATTTTCCTCAAAATAGCACCAATTCATTACACACTTGCCTTTGACTTTTAATAAACGATTATTTTTTCGCAACATAATGTAAACAGATTTTTAAATATTCTTCAATTACGGATTTAACTAAAAGTAAATTGTGCCTTAGTGTTGTTCTCGCGTGTGGTCGTTTAGCTGTTCAAAAAGTTTTAATGACATTATAATTGACTTAAAACATTTGTTAGTAAATAAAATAAAATCATATTCTCTAGAAATTTGTTGCCGTGGTATATTTACGAGCTTGCGAAAACTATTTTCAGTTTTATGACAAATTTTGTAAACGTCTGCAGATTGGACATAAGACCAACATCTGTTAATGCGATGAGTTTATGAAAGTATAATTTTTGGGAAGTGAAGAGAAACGGAAGGCAGGATTTACATTTTCATTTAAAATTCAATTTTCTGACGACCCATCCAGAAATATACCGAATCATTTGTTCAACAATTTCTGTCAACTGGGAGACCTTGTTCAACATTTCAGACAATATATCACGATTAGCAGATTAATTTTTGAGAGCAATTTTTTCCTTTAGGAAGATTCCTTTAGGAGAGCAGAACCTAAAGCTTCCTTTAGGTTCTTATCATCAATGAGTTGTTCTGAGTCATCATCAAATCTATACCTTATTGTTGTTTGATTTACTTGTTTAGATGCAGATGAACCATTTAGTATATTAAGACTTAAGTTCCAGGTGATTAAGAATTTTCGATATAAACAGCGAAATTGAACAGAGTTCGGATTATTGTTATTACGATCGTGATTACGAATCATTGCAAAAAAATTTAAATGTGATCTTGTAAAAATTTATATGCAAGAACGTACTTCACCGCGAGTGTTTCATTTACTAAATGAATGTACAGTTGTTGAAAACTTTCGATACATGTTATTAATCCTATAAAACCGGTTTTACATTTGCAATCTGCAATTCATTTTTCATAAGTAACAAAGAAAGTGTTTTTTTTTCTTTTTATAGGTTCTTATAAATTTATTATGCACTTTTATCTTTAAAGACTGCAAATATTTTTTCATATCATTTAGAAATTTAAAGTGATTTTTTTTCTTTTTATAGGTTCTTGTAAATTTATTATGCACTTTTATTTTTGAAGAAGGCGAATATTTTTTCATATCATTTAGAAATTTAAAGTGATTTTTTTCTTTTTATAAATTCTTATAAATTTATTATGCACTTTTATTTTTAAACAAAGCAAATATTTTTTCATATCATTTAGAAATTTAAAGTATTCGCAGTGATTCAAAAATAGGATGTTTGAAACCAAATTGTTTAACTAGAATTCAAAACATCAAATGTATCATTCATTTTTTTTATAAATGTGGCTTAAGACCCGTTGAATTTAGATAATTTTAAATCTTTTTCGCATAACTCTATAGCTTTTGCTGCGCTATTACTTAGCAAATGAATGGTTAACTTAACTTTCATTATATGGTTTCAGAATGTTTAGTTAGTTTATTAGCGCGTTTTTAATAAGTTTAACCATATGACACGAGTCTAAAAATATCATGACCTTTTTTTTACCATTTGAAGGGTGTTTAAAAGAAGTTTTAAATCGTTTGCTACCTCCAATTTGCAACTGTCAAATGTTAGAGATACGACTTCGACGCCAACTTCATAACATTTTTCTAAACATATTTTAATTAAATTCGCTTTTCTCTCACCTGATAAACCGTTTGTGAAAAAATATCCCAATGGCAATTTCCAACTCGTCGGTAGTTTCACCATACGTCACCAAAGCTTGAAAATGTTTACCTTTAAATAATTTTTGGTGTCTTAGACCTATTTCATCCACAATGAGAGAGCAAAAAATTTTAAATTTACTGTTTTGGCATTTTTTTTTTGGAGAGCAGAGGATGCTTCACTAGTAAATCCTGGATTATCAATACTTTGGCACCATTTAGTTAAAGGGGATGGATGGGGTAAATATTTATCAAAAATATAGTATGTTTGTGTAATAGCTTGTGGGAGAATAGTAATTAAAGGTTAGCGCAAATTTTCTTAAAACTGGTGAAAATTTACCAGTAGTTCGATTAATTTTTTTATTTAAACACATTCTATTTATGATCTCAGTAGCAACAACATTTTTGTTTAGAGCTGGGCAAATATATCTATTTATGTCCTGAAAGCAGTCCATAATTTATATAATGTCTGAAGGTCAAAGTAACTGGATAAACAATTATTGGTAGTAGTCACAGCTTAGGAAAATGTTGCACACGGTGAATAAGGATGGGTCTGCTGTCTTGGTAATTTTGCGATATCCTTTCGGTGTTGTGTAAAAATCGTCTTCTTTGAAATGTAAAGAACACAAAAAGGAAAATTTTAAAGGCCGCCAATGATTATTTGTTTTGTGTTAAATTATATTTATCTATTTTCTATTTGTTTGGTGATTTTGAGAAATTTTGCGAATAATTATTAAAAAATAACATTTTGTACATAAAGAAATACACATAAAAAATTTATAAAATATACAAAGAATTAGTAACGATTCTTTAAAGCAAATATTGCTTCAGTACTTATTTTACCTTTATGTTTAGTTATCGGTGTACGATGTTTATCATTCATTTCAAATTGATTTAAACTTAAACAAAATAATTTTTTTACCTGTGAAATGTAATCCCATTTGACCTATTATATTTGTGGGATGCACTTAATTTTTTTTTATAATAGAGGATGGCATTTTAACACGTTCATCGATTAAAAAAAGAGAATCTATGCTGCGTTGTCTGTCGTCAGGCGTCTAGCAATAAACTGTTTGAAGCGCGGTATAATTTTTCAATACGGCATAATTTTAGCGGGGTCACTTTTGTGTAGAACATTACTGCTCTATAAATTTGTTACTCTTAGAAAATTCAATCAAAAACTTAATTGAAATACTCAAAATACTCTAAAAAAAATTGTAATTAAAAAAGTGGTGGAAAGGATGGAGGTACCATGCATTTTTTCATGTATTATTATAGATTACCTTAATATTTTATTTTTTTACTGGCTTTGGAGGACTTACAGTTTTACATCAATTTCAAATGTTGACAATAACTGTAGTTTAGGATTGGGAAACCCAAAATATCTATTTTTAATATTATTATACAGTGAGAATTATTATAAAGCAAAAAATGTTTTATTCTTTGGATGGAACTTGTTAGGTAATCGTGTGTTAAAAACAAGGGAATATTATTGACAATAAAAATATATTAATATTCTGACAAATCCATGTAACGCATTGACAATAACAGAAACTTTTGGGGCAATTGTCCAAATAGTATTAAAATGAGATTGACGACTAATAATTTGCCCACATCCTTCCAGTAATTTCAGGAGTATTATGAAAACTTCTTGAACTTCTCTGGAAGAGTGTATAAATATAAACAACGCAGTGTTTGCTCTTTTACTCATTCAGCAAATGAATTTTGTGGAGTAAAGAACAAAGAAGATTTGAAAATATCACGAGGACAACATGTGTTTTATTCATTTATGGTAGAGTTTCATTGTAGATGAAATTTCGAAAATTTTAAAAGCCTTATTGAAACAGATTTTAAGTTATGTTAAAAAGAACTTTACGCTTTGGAGAAAAAATTAAAATAATTTTTCTAGTTACCACATAAGCTAATACCACTTCAACTTCAGAAGAGTGCCGATGCGTATATGGAGCTATTGAATTCTAATCATACCATTGGTTGGTTAAAATATTTTATTATATGTGTTTCACTGGCCGTTGTTTCCCAATCTCTCTTTTAAAGACACAAACCAACTTAAGTTTTTATTCGTATCATAAATTTGAGCGTGTATGCAGATATAAAATTCCTTCCTTGTAGAATACAAAATAATTCTACAAAATAAAAAACTTTATCACTTTTCTGTCTTTCTAGTAAAAGAGTCATAGTAATCTCTCAGTCGTACTAAAATTTTCTCAGTTCATAATTTTTTTTTAAATTTTTTGTTCCTAATGAGAGATATAAGTAATGATCGTTACTACTACTGAGAGCATAAAGATAAACAAAAATGAGCTAGGATTACTTTCTATCTATCGACATTATGAATATCTAATATACATGGAAAAATGTCATACTTTATATATATATATATATATATATATATATATATAAATATATATAGAAAGAGAGAGAGAGAGTATAAAATGGCCAATAACCTCAAATATCAACTTTGATTCTTGATTTCCCTGAAACTACATATCGATATTTTTTGACAAAGATATAGCTAATAAAGCATAGGATGTAAATCGTTTAAAAAAATTTGATCTGCCGATTTTGATCTTCAAAGCAAAGCACATGGGTGACTTGAGAAGAAAGTGGATGAAATGACGGACTGAAGGCTCTAGTGAAAGCATATATTTCTCAAACTATGCCTGAATTAGCTTCAAGATTTTACCTTACGGGGAGTAATAAAATTGAACCATTCGAAACGAAACGATGAGGTTAAGAAATTATATTGATATATTTCCTACCAATTAATAGAACACCAAAAGAGAAATCGTTTCATTTGCTTTTCTTTGCTATCGCTACATAAAGGCGAATCATTTTATATACTTCCATGTGTGATGTGTGATGGAAATAAATACAAATAAAGTGTCAAAACACACTACGAAACCAAACGTTAAACAAAAAGTGGTATATCTCTGAAGAAATAAAAAGTTGGAAGTAATTACAAATTCCATAATTATAAATATGATTGGCTCAGCTAAGTAATGTTGTTGCTCTTGTATACTTTGTATATTTACTCCTTAGAAGAAATTTTACGTGATGTATCATCGATAGAAAGTTAATTTTTCCAAGACAATAAAAACTTTTTGAAACGTCTGCCAAGATTACTTTGTGCAATTTATTCGTTGTTATGTTTGTAAACTAAACTCGTCGACGCCGTGGTGTGTTCGGTTAATAACAAGGCATACGACCTTTATCCGCGCGATGCACTCCGGGGACCCAAGTTCTATTCCCGGAAGCTCATTGCACGTGGCTGGACTGGTGTTTTAGTTGGCTGTAAGAGATTGCTCTCGTAGCAATAAAGCCGCCATATGTATCAGTTATATTAAAATACATAAGTAAAAACATAAATATATAAACTCTTTTCTGATTTTATTTACAAAAAAAAAGTTCTCAATTTAATGAAAATACGTGATGTAATATTATTTCTACTTTCTTTAAGTCAACTTAAGAAAATAGAAATAATACTACATCACGTAGTTTCATTTAATTGTGAATAATGAATTCCTAAAAAATTAACGCCAAATATATTCAATAAAAAACATTTCTTTTTAATTAAAGTCACCCTCGGAATATTCAATATTATAAAGAATTCAAGGCGGGCAAATCAGTTAGAAAAGGCACCTGTCACAAATTTGCAGCTAATTAAGCATGAAATTCTTTCAAATATTATAGTGAATGTTTCGTAAGCTTCACGTATCGTACCGAAATCTAAAACCACAAACACGGGCTGCGGCGCATGAAGACTCATAAATAAGAAATAAACATCAAATTGTTTTAGAGAAACTGGTTAACATTGTAGCCAAGAATTCCAATGATATTGTACGAGTCTGAAATACATATTTGCATTTATATTGCCGCAAATACTGTGATTCTCTATTTGAATATTTCTGATTGAATGCGAAAAAGTGAAAAAACTTTTAATATAAAGTATAGTCTTTTTTATACTTCATATTCCTTTTAAATAAATACTTCGTATCTAAGTATTGCATAGCCCTTTTTATAGAGAAAATCAAAGTTTTTCAAAATGTGTAATTTTTTTTCATAATTGCATGAATGTATTTTGCAATGTCACAAGTTTATTTATTTTTGTATCATTTTTTTTTAAATTTTCGAAAAATTTCTTGAAATACTAATGAAAAAAAGTTTTTTGTTAATATATGAAACCGTTGTAATAATACACTATAATAATAGATGGGCTTAAATGTGAAATTAACATGGACTTCGAAAATGTCCAAGAGTAGCTCTGAATCTTGTTCTACTCTAAATTTTCAAACGTATTGTCAGTAAAAAGTGCAAACAAACGTGTTAAATACAATGGAGCTTGGGTTGATAATTATTATCTTAGTTAATTGAAAACTGTAAAACGACTATTACAGTTAAATTAAAACACTAGAAAGTAAAAAAAATTTCAAAAAATTGGAAAAGGTCTCTTTAGTAGTCAAAATAAAAACAAATATATCATAGCAATGCTACATACTCAAGTTTAAAATTTTTATAAAATCTGACAGAATAGATTAAATTTATTTCATATCTGGTCTGCAAAATCATTATATTTAAAAACAGTCGGATTGCGCGATGCTGAATTTTAAGGATTTTGGACATTCACGATTATTATTAAAATAGAAGAATCTCTATAATTCAAGCAAATTTATTTTAAAAATGTTACTATTATCATCAACAGCCTGTCTCCGTTCACCTATAAACACAGGCCTCTCGCAATGCACATACCATAACGTTTTGCTATTACAAAGGTGTGCAGGCGGTTTTAATATCGCAGGGCCTAGTTTCTCGCTACGATGACGCTGTTGCCCCTCGTTGGTTTGTGGTATTTTAGTTGCGCTTTATTTACAAATATCACTACAGTCCCGATTCACATGTGCCCAGGAATCAAAGCCGGGATCTGCTGTGGGTCACACCATCAAAGAGGGTAAGCTGGTAATCGACCCAACACATCAAGGCAGCGATGCATGGAATGTTAAAATAAACTTTATTAACAAAATTAATGTATTACGAAAATTTATGGTATTAATTTTGAATTCCTTGGATAATCCTTTTCATTGATTTTCACTTACATTTACTAGTCGCCCATTCCACTTCAACATCCAGTGATAGCCAGTCCGCAACACTTTCCGGAAAGTAATTTAAGCGTACTTTCCGAAACTGGAATTTCAAACTCATGTGTAATATGAGCAACTTCTGAATAACTTCCGAGGGATTTTCCCCATATATAACAAATTTGTCGGTGGAATTGTTTCAATTTCGTGAATTTTAAGTCATTTTCTTTCGATTTTAAAAATCAAATTAATTCCTCACACAAAGAAGTGATATCAATTTTACCACATATTCTCTTTTGGTGTTCCATATGGAATAATTTTATAACGACAATTATTGGGCTGCGAGATAATGCTCTTACCGACCTTTTATTGAGTTCTGGGAATTAATTTCCCTCAAATTAAATAATTAATGAGAGTGAAAATCTTTAGTTTGAGAAATTGGGGATAAAGAAATATTTATTAAGGTTTTCAAGAACCTTCACGTTATGGAAATTTTTTATAATTTTTTGGTTAATAATTATATTATCTCCATATCTACAAGAAACTATGATTTAATTTCAGACAACTTTGTTATTGTGATTTAATTTCAGACAACATTGTTATGTATGTCATTCGTATTATTAACATACGTTAACAAATAAACCTATTAAGTATAAGTAGACAAAAACTCATACTATGAGTATTCGGTACTCGTTTAATACTTCAAGTTCCGTGCAGGATTAATTACTAAAGCTTCAATAATTAATTGTACATATTATTTACATTAAACAATTTAACATATTAATAGGTATTATTTCTCAATGCAAATATATTTCTTTATATGTGCTATATTTAATAATAATTGGTTAAATTATATTAATACGAGGTAAGCAATTTTTTTTTTCAATGTTTACTAAATACCGTTATTTCAATTATCTCTGATTTTTCGAATGCATAATTAAAAAGTTAGAGAGGGTCCATACTATTTCTCATAAATATCATACTCACCGAACGCAGTTATCAAAGAATTGCATTTATGAATTTAAAGTCTTCATAAATAAGCTAGAACGATTACACAAGTTCCCAGATCCGAATATACAGATAACTAGAGCCGTAAAAAAGCCTGATTTTACTAAGTTATTGAAATGTATTCTAATTTTACTACAAGAACTTGACATTCTGTCATAGTAAAAAGAACATTGCCACCGATATAATTATTTTAGGAACACATGAATAAATTTACATGAAGCATCTTGAAAATTTCTATATTTATAAATCCACATACATCCACATAAATTCCAAATTTTATTCACTCAGGATTAATTAAATTGAGTTTGGTGTGTAATTGTTAGAACTGTCACTAAGCTCCCTCTTAAGGCTATTTACGAATTAACAGAAATTTACGTGAATAAATTTACATCAATTGAATGAATAATAGTGGATCCCAGAGAAGCAAAACAGTAAAGTGTAGTAAATATATCATGAAATAATATAGTTGTGAAGGAAAAACTACTTCCTCAGCTGTTTATTTAATTAAAGCCCTCGGTCAACTGAACATTCTGAATAAGTAAAGACGGACGGAAAAGTAGGAAAATACTGCCACAAAATTGCTCGGAAGTTACCTTCGCGGCAAACTTTAATAAACATATGACAGAAATTTTCTTAGCGGATAATTTTTGAAATATTTGATATATCAAGATTATGATATTAATATTATAAAATTGTTTTTGTAATGTTATTATTACATAGGGGGAAACTATGTAATAATAACATTACAAAAACAATTTTATAATATTAATATCATAATCAAATGTCACTCATTACCTTGAACAGCAATTTTAATTTGAATATAACTAATGGGTTTATGGAACAGATTTATGGAACATTAATTGATTCCAATAATAAATTTGTAAGTTATTTACATTTATATCAATACTTGAACATTTATAATTGAGTGTAGAAAAATCAAATAAAATTTTCATACAAATTAAATTTTTTTTTACATTCCGTACTACCTTAAAATGAAAAGAAGGACTTTGCACTCTTTATAGTGAGGGAAATACATAAGATCACTCACGCATATACACATAAGATCACTCAATTATTCGTCCACCTATCTGTATGTGAGTTGTTTTTCTTATATACAGTTTAACGTAGAAATTGAAAATTAAATATCGTACATTAAGCCGCATGAATTTTAATAGTAAACGCTCAAAAACAGACATGTTTTTGATTCTATATTCTGTCGGATATAGAAAGAATAAAATTAAGTTATTAGGTTTAAAGTACTAATAATAAGGATACGTGGTGAAAAATAATTTTATTTGTAAATATTTTAATAAAAGAAGTACTTACCCATATATTTGTATAATGTATATTTGTTTAAAGGCAATGTTTGAAAATTAGATTAATATTTTAAGATATTCCTAAAAAATTTAATTTGTTTTTCCATAAATTCTCTCTGACAACTCTGACAACCACCCGCTTAGGGGACCAAATATCTATAATTTAAATGTAAGTAACGTTTAAATTATAGATATTCTGTTTTAGGTATTCTCTTTGGTAGGTATTTTGTTATTTTAGATATTCTGTTATTTTTTTACGGAGATTAGATAATATTTTGGGTTTTTATAAATAAACATAAATATTTCTACGGAAAGTTTCATTAATTTACTCATTTTATTATGCATAAGTTGTTTTCAACCATTTTGACGAGTTATATCACCAAGATCTTTCCTGTACTCAATTTCTTTTTTTTTGTAAGTTAATGTTCATTTTTTACCACATTAGAGTTCAGCATTGTTGTACCTCAAAATGAACAAAAAAACCTATTTTTGGGGTAATTTTTACAAGAAATATTATTACGTCTTTTTGCAGAATAAGATGTAAGAAATTTATAGAAACTTTAAAAAATATTTGCAATACGCATTTTAGAATTTAGCATCGAAATATGTAACTCAAATTACCCAACATTAGCCGATTAGAACACAGCATGCCCCCAAACAAACAGTCATTATATGATTTGTATTAAAGTTATTCGAGGCTCTTGAGGGATTTTTTATCATGGGGCTCATATTTGATTTTGGTAGATCCATATTTAATTATCGTAAATATTTACACCATCAACCATTCAAATTCATGAATGAAAATCGACCATTATTTTAACGTAAAGCTTACTGACATCAACACCTACAAACCTTGTTATACTTCCTTTCTTTTTCACATTACACACCGAATTTTATAATTTTCTTCTACACATAATTATCATGGCGAATCTTAAACTTTGTTCTACCTATGGTCAACTTACTGCTCTAAGCTTTTATCTTCGTGGTCTCATTTATATTTCCCTCACTATAAAGAGTGCAAAGTCCTCCTCCAAAATATATCGTGCCAGTTTAGCCAAATTGACAGGTTGTCTTTATTCGAGGATCCACAGTCTGTTGCTTGAGAAGTGATCCCATATGTAAATAATGGGACTAATATAGTACAAAATTTCATCTCTAAAATTTCTAACCTGCTGAATAAATATGTAGCGTTAAGCAAATAAAACTAGAAAAAAGTCCACACCTCACGCAATCATTCCATAATGTTTTTCATGCAGAAACGGCATAGGTTTCGCTTCGAAACCTACAAACTATTAAGAAACAAGATATTGCAAATATGCAAAAAAGTATTGTAATCATTCACTATAATCATTTAATATTTGGAAATTTCTAGGTACTCCAGGTATCGATAAATAATATGAAACAACAGGATATTCCGTCGATATCATCGATCTTAACTTTGCATCACCTGTTATCTTAGACACTACATTGATGTTAGAAACTTTGAATACCATAGTGCCTACTCACCTCAATGATAATTAATTTGCTATTTCGAACATTTCAGTATTCAGAATAAAAAGAGACTTCTCAAAGTTAAATCAAAATCCCTTGGGAGTGGTTGTCTAAATATCGACGATCTTGCTCCCATTATTAGCATTGTAGCATATTTAATATTTTTAGATTAATCTCTATGTTATCTTGTTAACGAAAGAAGGCACATATTATACCTATATCCAAAACGTCTGCCAAAAACTAGCCTAAAGATTTTTTACCTTTACTTATAATAACAAAATCTTTGAGTATGTATTATCGAAATGTTTGAACAAATCGTAAAATCTCACTTTGTTAGTTTTTTTTCCCTGTATTCTGACTTTAGATCAGATTATAATATGTACTTGAATAATATGCTACTGAAAGAGACTGACGATATACATCTAGCCATCTATCTGACACCCAAAAATATATTCTTATATTACTAGACTTCAGTAATACATTCAAAGTTGTGGACTTTGACTTTCTGATAAATTGGTTTAAATTATTAAATTTGTCAAAGTCATATGTAGATTAACTTAATTCCTACCTTTATGACCGTAAACAGACTATCAAATTTCTGAAAATTATTAAAAGTGACTTGTCTTATTACTAGCGTACCTTCTTAGGATAGTGTTCTTGCCCCACTTCTCTTTTCTATTTTTGTTAATCCAGTACGTAAACAATAGTCACCTGTGTGTTAATAATCTTCAAACACACTCTCACTTGAGTGTCGATGTAATTTCTTCGTGTATTGATATGTTGAATGCGAATGAATATTTGGAAAGTCTGTCCAAATGTGGCGCAGTCCAGGTATAACAGCTTCTTTTAATTAACAATTAAATCATTATTGATAATAAGAAATTTCCATTAAAAGTATTAATGTACCACGGCTATTCATACACGGCATAAAACATTAATGTTAATCAGAAACTTCCATCAAAAGTATTAATGTACCACGGTTATCCTTTCACTTCGACTGTAAAAGATCATAACCTACTGATGATTATAAAACGTCGATTACGATCGTAGAGAGTACTACACATAGAGAGGAGCCATACAATATTTAGTCGTCTTAAACTCCATACTGCCAAATTGACGAGCAAGAAATTTCAAGCTTAGGAATGTTTAAATAAAAAAAAAATTAAACAAATATCGCCATGTATATTGTAGTAAGGATGAAAAAAGACTTGTTTAAGAATATTTAGATGTAACTGTTCTGATTTTGTCAATTGGTATTGATCCAACTGACTAAGAAATAACCATGAGTAAATTTACCTCAAAGGTTACTCCTCATGTTTTGTTTATTATTTGTTAAATCAAAAAATGGCCAAGAAAATCTTACGCTATGTTGACTTTATAAAATGTATAAAATACATTTGATTTTTCCTACATCCATTATTAGACACCCTCGCAAATTGTATAGAGTTGCAGCGACTCATATACAATTTTACCACTTATTGGCACTTTGTTGACTCTTTGGTGCTTAAGCCACGTTAATAAAGCGTATTCTGTAACTTAATGTTCAGATATCCTTGATGGTTTAATTTTCAAAGAAACTTTTCAAAAAGAGCTTTGATTTTGTCCTTATTCTTTCAAATCAGTGGTATTTTAGAGAGTGAGATGCCGCATTCCATGCACCATTTAGTTCACCATTTTCTAATCGCCATATGATGAGAGTAACTTCAATATTAAACACTTTTCTTTTTTTGCGACATAGTGACGTAAAAAAGTGCGATCCAAATCAAATCATAACGATGATCTGTCAACTGTCAGTATGCGCACTAAATCAAGCGTAAAATATTCAAGGTGAAATGGCATGAGGCGCGGATGGGGTGGCAGGAAGGGCGTAAGCTAACATCTAATAAGAAAAATTCTTCCTTTTGTCATTAGAATAAGATTTATATATATATATATATATATATATATATATATATATATATATATATACATATATATATATATATATATATATATATATATACATATATATATTTATATATATCAATAAACTTTATCGAAATATCGAGTATCTTTGTCGAAATTAAAAACCGACATTTTTTTTGTAATTATGAAAATAAGTTATTTTCTTTTTGGACGTTTGTTTTGTTTGAGATGACGGTTCGAAATATCTTTTGCAGATTAAATTTCATAAGCTATGAATAAGTCAACAATTTCCATTATTTTCGAATATGAGTTCCATCGTAAAATTAACGCAGCGCTTACAGCTCAAAATATCAATGAGTGTTTTGGCAAGGATGCAGACAATGGACGCATGGGATGTAAACAGTTTGAACAGTCTCGATCCGCCGATTTTGAACTTCACAATAAACCACGTTGGCGATTTGAGAATAAAAGGCCTAATAAAAGGAAAGTTTAAGAAATGAAGGACTGGAAGTTCTAGTGAAACACACTAACTATACCTAAATTATCTGCAGTATTACGTTACTATCCTAACACAATTTAATTATTTGAAACCTATCGATAAGATTAAAATGGTGAATTGCTGGATTTTGTACAAATTACATGAGCATAAGAAGAGAAATCGTTTCGCTTGCCTTTCTTTTCTGTCGCTGCATAAAGGCGAACTATTTTTATTATTTTGTCATGTGTGAAAAAAATGGATCCTTTTCAACAATCGCAGGCATTCGCAATAATGGTCGGATAAACATAAAGTGTCAAAACACTACATAATCGAGTATTAAACAAAAGAAGGTAGTTCTTTGAAAAATTGAAAAATTTATAAATAATATAGTACATATTTATAAAATTAGTGGGCACACCTATGTAATTTCGTTTATTTTGCATATTTCGTATATTGACTCCTTAGAAAAAAGTGTAAGTGATGAATCATCAATAGAAAGTTAAATTTTGTAAGACAAGACGAAACTTTTTGAAACGACTCCCAAAATTTGCATAATTTATTCGTTGTTATGTTTGTAAACTAAACTCCTTCCTAGATTCCTTTGCCAAATGTTTCTTCTATTTTTTTTTAATTAAAGCACCCTCAAAATAGTCAATACTATAAAGAAATAAACGTAGGCTAATCAGTTAGAAAAAGCTTTGGCACAAAGTTACGTAGAAGTTGCCATTATCCGTAAATAAAACAAAATAAATATTAATAAATAAATCATGAAATTTGTTAGAAATCTGACATTGAATATTTCGTAAGCATCGCGTAGATAATATTGAAATCTAAAATGGCAAACAAGGAGTATGGCGTATGAGGACTCATAAATAAGATAACAACATAAAATTGTTTTAGAGATTGTGATTTGGTTTTAAATTGCTTATGTTCTTTTTTCCAAACTGGTTTACGTTGTAGCCAAAAATAACAATAATATATTGCTGAATCTAAAATTTATATTTGCATTTTATTGCTATAAGTATTATGATTTTATATTTGAATATTTCAGATTGAATACGAAAAGAGGGAAAAAACTTTAATATAAAATGTAATTTTGTCTTTTGATTATACCTAAGTACTTCACAGTCCTTTTTGTAGAGAAAATGAAAGTAATTGACAAATGTACAAAGACAAATGTCAATAATTACGTAAACGTATATTCCTGTAAAATGTCACCAATTTATTTTATTTTGTTACATTTTTTAAATTATTTTTGTTTAATATCGATAAACGTCAATTTTAATACATTTCTTGAACCACTCGTAAGAAAAATTACTCTTTGTTTCGACAACATGTGATACACGAAATCTGTATAATCTCAAAAAATCGTTGTAATAATATGCTAAGATAATAAGTGAGCTTAAATATGGAATTGAAATGGGTGTCTGAAAACATTCGAGACCAGCTCTGAAACTTGACCTAAACTAAATATTCAAACTTGTAGGCAAAAAGAACCAGCAAACGTGTTAAATACAATTGCATTCAGTTAATAATTCTTGTCATGGTTTATTGAAAACTAAAAATCTGCTATTGCAAATTAGGGCTTAAGGAAGTATAAACAATTTCAAAATAATTGAAAAAGCTCTCTTTATTTTGCAAAAGAAAAGTAAAGATATCATAGCAATGCTAGACACTCAAGCTTAAAAGTATTTAAAAAATCTTGCGGAAAAGATTTGATTTATTTCATCTCTGGTCTGTTACATCATCGTATTTAAGAATAGTTTGCTTTAAAATATATCTTATTGGTAAATGTATTCTTATTTTCAATCACATGAGATTTTCGGATAGACATAATATAACAAAAAATAGTTTTAGAGATGTTACGATCACCATCATCAAGAACCTGTTCCGTTCACTGATGAACATAGATCTCTTCCAATGCACGTATCATTGAAGGTAATGCCTATAATTGTAACGATTTACCGGTGGTTTTGTGATCGCAGTGCATAGTTTCTCACACCAATGGTGCTTTGCTCGTCGTTGGTTTATGGTATTCTGGCTGCCCTTTGATTACACATATCACTTCAGTCCCGCTGAATGTGTGGTCGGGAATCAAAACTGGGATAAGCGGTAATCCGCATCATCAAAGACAGTAAGGTTGTAATCAACCCAACACATCAAGGCGGCGATGCACCGAATGTTACCGTCGGAACGAAAAACTAATGTTATTAATAAAGGAATTGGATCATTTCCTACAATTTTGTTTACTGGAATATTTAGAATTTTTGACTCCACCATTTATTATATAAATTTAAATTTATATTAAAGTTGACATTAAAATATAAACATTTGAAAAGAAACAAAGAACTGTTGTAAAATATTATAAATTAATGAGAAGAGAATCAACAACCTAAAAGACAACATTAGAATTTATTCAATATTTAAGAAATTCTGAACCAGATTTTCGTGAAAGTTCAATCGTAAGTTTCCAAAATTTTATAACGACATTCAACGCCAAAAAAGGGCATCTTTCAAAGTAAGTATTTAAAACAATGTTTTCCATAAACAAATTAACAAGCAAATTTACAACGTTAAGCAAAATGTGCCTTTAATTATGCTGATTAATCATCATATGGAACACTATAAAAATAATTAATATTCAATACTTATGCAATTCTGTTTGAATAATACGTGATATAGACACGATCTCAAGGGAATTATGAGCGCCGCGCCATTTACGGAGTTAAACCTTGTTATCATAGTCTTATCCTGAGAATGCTCTTACATCTAACGCATGTACGTTCATACGTATACGTATATATAAATATATATATATATATATATATATCTATATATATATATATATATATATATACACACACATATATATATATATATATATATATATATATATATATATATATATATATATGTATATATATATATGTATATATATATATATGTACATATATATATATATATAAATGTGTGTGTGTGTGTTTGTGTGTGTCTGTGTGTGTATGCGTGTGTATATGTATGTGCTTACAGTGCTTGCATTGTAAATGTTACCCACTGCCCATTTATACAGAGCTTTCTAGACGATTTATCTTTAAAGCTCTTTTAAACAATCGCAATGCTACATAGCAAATAAGCGCATGTACGCTTATACTACCTACATATATATGCTTACGCATAGAGTACTTGCATTGCAAGTGCTATCCGTTATCCATTTATATATAACGTTTTACACGATTTGTCTTTAAAGCGCTTTTGAACGATCTCAGCACTGTGTAGCAAACATCCGAATGTGCGCTTATACATATCTAAATATATTGATATACAATTTTTACAGACCATGACTCGATTTGTATTACGATATAAACGATACGTATAAACGATATCAGTGTCATATACGTTATGAAAATTTTAATAAAACAATCACTTAAAAGGGTAATCGTCTATAAGTGACGTTAGTTTTCCACTATGCTACTATTCTCCAATAGATAAAACATTTTCTATCAGAACTGAGCAAGTGTAACATGACAATAAAATTATAATTTCAAAAGTATGCAGACGTTTATTACGTATGATGTTGTAAGTACAAATTAAATTGATTTACCTCTTAACTTTTATCATGGCTCTTACTATATTCGAATTTATTAAGGAAAATAATGTGGTTTAAAATCAAATACACTAGAAATATTTAAGCATAATCACTATAAACTATAAACGCCCTAATACAGTTTAATAATGTACCACACCAGATTTCAGTTGATGTTGCTAATATGCACAGAGATTCTTATCCAAAGTACACAACAAACTTTGGAGAAACTCTGTAGCGATTCTCATCTTCCTTTTGCTCCGTACAAATACTAAGGGCGCGAGGAAAATTCTCAGTTTAAAACGTTTCGGTCGATAAAACTTTCAAAACTGTGAGTAACTCTCGTTTTTGTTGAAAAACTTCATCACCTTTTGAACCTTAAAGTTTTCCATAACCTTATAAGAAATATTTCATTTTCATTTAGATTTACGACATACCAAGAGTCACTGACAGGTTTGCTGATAAATTGTGTTGCATTTCGTATTTCGTGATTTTCATTATTCGCTTTGCAAGTAATTCAACCAATTAATTTAAATTTATTGGTATTTAAAAATGAATAAGTGACCAAATAGCTCATTTCATTTTCGTGACAAATCATAATAATCCCAGGTATTCTACGTCACGCAATTTTATAAATTCATGTCATTAAATTGATTCCAAAGACAAATTTTAAAGAAAATTTAAATATTTTTGTAACTGTTGTTTTATTATGACATAAACGAAATAAAAAAGCAATTAAATGCATATTCCTTTAAATAATACTTTTAAAAAATATGCGTGTCAGCTCCGACGTGTAACTGGAGTTTAATCCTTGGAGTTTACTCCTTGTCTTTGAATGTATAAAATAGGTAACACTTAACACTGTATATAAATATATGCTGACGAATAATAAAAAAATTATGACAATAAATCATTTTTTCATTAAACAAGGTGCAATTTATACAAAATAATTAAAAACATTTAGTAACGTCACAGAATAAGAAGTTAAAATGAGACTTTTTAAGTTTTTAGGATAGAAGACACAAAATATTCACACATAATGACATTTAATGGTTACATCTTGATATAAGGGAATGATAGAAAACTATGTGTATGATACGCTGGCACTGCGATCACGCCATAAGAAAATGCCAAATAAACATATTGATATCTCGCTCTAAAGATGCGCAGAAATGTTGCGCGGAGAGGCCACCTAACAGTTATACTTTTTTTAACGCTCTGAACTTCGTATGATCTGAACCTAACGGTTACACTTTTTTAACGCTTTGAACTTCGTACGCTCTGAACTTCTGATTTTACTCCTCATAAAACTTCATACCCGGCGCAATATATGAAAATCGATTCTTAACCCGCCACTGGTGACGTATATGTCTGTCAGACTGTGTGGTTCGATAAAGTCGAATAACTTTTGCATCTGGCAACGATTAGTGTCGTGACTTCGAGTAGTTGCCTTATTGCGCGTCCCCCACAGTCAGTCATTGCCACATCGGCGGCGTTTTATTCAATTTATCTACTTATTTTGTTTCAGCATGTCTTATGAAAGTCAACAGCGGACTTCAGGATCTTCTAGAAAAAACATTATCTGATGAGGACAGATTACAACCATCATTGGACACTGAAGCCGGAGGTAATCAAATACACAAGTCGGAGAGCGAAGAGGACTTGCGTGACCGAGGATTTTCAGGTAACAATAACTCATCATTTTATTTGGAAAGGAATAAATCTACAAAATGGAGTGAAAATCCCCATCGTCATAGAAGTTCGTAATAGAAGTTTCAATATTATAACTCAGTTATCAGGACCTAAACGGGCTATCTCAGGTTAAAGGGAAACTCTTGGAATATGGAGATACTTCTTAGATGACACTATAATTGATATTATCGTCAAGTATACCAACCAATACTTTGACACCGTCAAAGATAGATATAGAAGGGAAACGTATGCGAGACCAACTAACTTCAACGAGATATAATGCTTGATGGGTTTGATCCTATTAGCAGGAGTAATCAAATCTAATCATTTGAATGTTGATGAGTTTTTTACACATTAAACATAGAAATTTACGCCGGAAAGCAGCCAAGTGACGACCTATACAATCTTGATATTTCTGGTCTAGCTATTGTTCAAAGATTATGCGACCTAATCTTCAATACAGGTCACAATGTCACAACTGACAGCTGGTATACTAGTGTACCCTTAGCTGAAGCGTTGCTCCAGAAAGGTTTAACAACAGTTGGAACAATAATAAAGAACAAGAAGGAACTTCCCCCTGATTTCAATGTATTGCGTGGTCGACATGTGAAGTGTAATGTGTTTGGTTTTTGCGACAACATGGTTTTGGTTTCACATGTCCCAAGGGCAACAAAGAACTACTGATTGGTACTATACACAGTGATGGTAAAGTTGATGCCGAAACTCAAAAACCTGATATAATTCAGCAGGGGAAGAGTCGATGTCGTAGATTGTTTTTGTGAAATTACAATTGTACACAAGGTGATGGCCTATAGTATATAAACAGTCAGGTGACACATACAGCTAATAAACAAAACACAAGATTTCAACACTGTCATTTCATTGAGAATTTGGCCATGGGACTAATTGAATGGCAGACACAGTTAAACTTGCCTCGATCTTTGAGATAAAGACTTACAGAAATTTTGAAGATCGACGATGCTGGTCCTTCTGGAAATAGTAGTAGTAATAATAAAAGTAATAGCACCAAGATACGTCAACGTAATATTTTGCAAAAGGGTTATTTTAGCACAACAGGAAAAACGATGTTAGTATCGTTCTAGGCGGTGCTGCTAACCTTTGTCTAAAATTATTTTCAGTAAATTAAACCATTGGGTAGATGGGTCAAGATGAGTGGCTGTTGGATGTCTCTCGTGCAGAAGTAGACCCAAGATCCGCCACGTAGCATCGTTACTACTAACATATCGGCTGGCTCTAAATGTTTGCACTCTATATCTCGTTGCTGCTATTATCGTTGCTGTCGAATGTTAAAAATAGCGTAAATGTAGAAAATTAAAAATTTTACAAAGGACAGGATTATATAGGACCACCCAGCTATTGTCCACCAACATTTTCTGTATTCCTTCTCAAATTTTTAGAGTCGTCGTGCATCTACCATCCTCTGGCGATGGACTTATCGTTAGTTTTGAGTATCTTTTAAAAGCATCCTCGGACAATGTTTAGTACATTTTCCTTTCTTCACGCAAGGCGATGAAGGATTAAGTGCACTATAGGGCCCGTGAATCATATTCTTTGTCACCTTATCACAGAGCTCTTGATCAGTTTCCGGGTTTGGTATCTCAGGACATATAACTTCGTCAATTTGGTGGAGATGCAATTTTTCTGTCAACCACGGCAGTAAGTTCACGTGAGACAAACCTCGCTTTTACCACTCGATCGAGTATATGCAGTACTGCATGTCATAAAATATTTCATATTTTATGAATAAAGCAACCAACTTCTGTACTATTAATTTATACGCTCTGGCTGTTAATTCATGCCTGTCTGTTAAATTATGACCAGGCATAATTTAATAACTTCTAACCAAGCAGGGATACATGTCGTTGTAACAAATAAATCAGGCCTCTCGTAATTACATACGTATGTGAATGCATCCCGTGTATATTCGTTAAGATATCTCGGGCTATTCACAAATTATGACGGGAGGATCATCACTTGACCTAAGTTATTTGGATCCAAATCCGCATCATTTCTTATCGCATCTTGGGAATGAATGTAGTGTTCTGCGCGCAATTTTTATTTAAAGAAATAAACCTTAAGCACTCACTCTCCATGTTGACATACATATCTACCAAAAACTGATAAAAGAGGAGCCTACACTGAAACAATACATTAAAGTCGTGGCGATGGACCACCAAATGATAGGTATAAAAGATGTTGCAGGTCACTTTTTTTCTTTGGCATGGGGCATTTAATAACTAGATTTACCTGAGGAATATCAATACCGTACACTTTGTCTTTTCCAAAAAATTGTCGGATGCTAGAGAGCATCATAAAATCTATATTTGTTGGGAACCTTAGTGAACATGCCATCGTGCACCTGTACAATGATGTTGCGAGACGTAGTTTATTCACCACTAACTACTACGGCAGCTAATTCATTTGTGGTCGGAATATTAAAACGTTTCTCGTGTAACCACGTAGTGCACACTCTGGGTGGATCACTACTTTGTAATTATTTTCATTGGTTATTCTGTCTGTAGCCGTTTTAAATTCATGCACCAAAGTGTCATGATCGTGTAGAACTCGTCGTAATTTTTAAACAATGTTTAAAAATTATTTTGACTATATATACCGAATACGATTCGAATTAACTATGGAAAAAATGGCAATATAAGCAGAACCGTCAACGACGTCTGACGTCATGCATCTGAACGCGCTTAGGTCGTACACTCGGCGATGGCGCGTGATGTTGCCTCGCCCGTCTCTTCACCCCTACTCCACGCGCCACCCGGGCCGATCACCGACCCATGGCAGCGTATCACCGGCGTGTTTTAATAGCGCTCCACTTAAGTCATTAATATCGTGATAACTTTTAAACTATTTTTCCATATTATTTAGTGTGAAAGATAAACTTTGTCTACTTTAAATACCAAAAGCTATAAACGTATTTACTTTGATAAGAATTTAATACCATAAAATGTGCATTGTTAAGAAAAGAATTCAAATTAATAGTATTTATGTCTGACTGTTCTGATTATAATGGCTTCCACATGGAAAGTAGATATATACTGCGTAGATTTTTAGTTAGAACTGTTTAAGAGAAACAATCCCACTATACATTATTTTCGTGTAACTTTAACGGTTTAGGCAGCGCACGCTAAGATAACTCTCAGAAGACAGATACTTTTTCAACTTATTTGATTCTTATGGTTATATAATAAGCAAATCACACAATATCTTTATAAACTGTAGTCTCTGTGTTATTCTGATGTATAAGCTATACTACCATAAAATTTCATCAAAATCTATTCAGTAGTTTTTGCGTGAAAGGGCAACACAAATCCATCCATAGATCCTCACTAACTTTTGCGTTCATAATAGTAGTAGGATTAATTAACTTTATCGAACCTCATTCAGCCCAGGTAAAAATCGGAGACAAAATCATTCCAGTTTTGCTAGTGAAGTGTGTTGGACTGAGCCTCAAAATTGGTTTTACTGTAGAAGTTGTATATTTTTTTCAACGTCTGCAAAAAAGGAAAAAGAATGTAAATAGACCGATCATTAAAGAAGTAAATACTACATGTACCTTTAAAATCACTCACAAACGTACTTTGTGTACGTGCGTATGTATAATACGTAAAAAAAAACATTTGACAACAGAATTATAACATTTCGTTAAAATTTTGCAGCGAATGTTTTGTGATCACAATGAATCACAAAGACGAGCTGTGGTATGTAAAGACTTCTGAATAATGTAACAGTACAAAATTGTGTAGGAGACTGATTTAATATATTCTGATACATATCGTTGATGAAGATTCCAGTAATTAATTTGTGAGTCAGAAATTTTAAATTTATATTAATTTACATTATAAACCCTTACATATATATACGCTTGACGTAGAAGGAAGGAATTGAACATAGCAATATAGCTTATATGTATATATATATATATATATATATATATATATATATATATCATATACTCAATAGTAGAGACAGTCTTCTCAAAATTAAATTTAAATCCGTTGACAATGATGGTCTAAATATCGATGCTTTTGCTTCCATTATTAACATTGTAGCATCCATCATCACTTCCATATTGAATACTTCCGGTTTAACTTCTATATTTATTTGCGAATGGTAAAAGTCACATATTATTTCTTTAACCAAGGCATCTACTCCAAACCAGCCCAAAAATTTTCTCCGTATATCTATATTAACAAAAATCTTCTAATATATATTATCAAAAGTCTTTAGCGGATTTTAGATTCTCGACTTGTTGATTTTTTTAAGACTCAAAATTTACTAGATCCTTTGCAATCCGGCTTTAAGTTATCATCGTACATCAACTGCAACTGAAAGAAACTGATGACGTGCACTAGGTCACGAACCAAACCCATTATCTTTTGTTATTTTAATAGACTTCAGTAATGCATTCAATCTTGTGGATTTTGATATTCTGATATATTTCATTAAATCATTACATCTGTCAAAAGCAAGTCGATTGGTTCAATTTTTAATTCTTCGTGGTCGTGGATAAGCAATCAAAATGCCTGGAAATAATTAAAGGTGAACTTAGCATATTGCTGGCGTACCACAAGATAGTGTTCTTGTCTCACTTTTTTTTCAATTTTTATTGATCCCGTAGTTAAATAACTGTCACATACATGATGATCTTCGCTCCGTTACGTCAAGGATTTTTTCTGAGATTATAAATAATGTATATTTGATTTGAAGGATATTTTTGTTTAACAAAAAAAGTTATGTGCCTATTATTTAGGACCCTGTACTGAAAGGGTTCAAACGGAACGAGACTTTATTTTTGTGACTACGTTTTGCGTCTGTTAACGCAGCGATCCACGAGTGATCTCCAGCCCCTGAATCGAACAAGTTACATTTTAAAATGTACCTATAACAATTCGCGTTTTCTTTAAATTGAAATGTTTCTTAAACCAAAAAGTAATGAATGCCGTTAAAAATATTTATTTTATATTTTCTTATGAACAAAAGTAAAAACAAGTAAAAACTTGTCAATTACGAAAACCCGTAACGGAAAGATTATATACGTAGGTACGTAAAAAAGTATAAAAGTAATGTATTTCCATTTACTGTAAATAAATATTGATTGTATTATTCACTATGTTGCGCAGAATATATGACGTATGTGTAAATATATACTAATGAATCTTTCAAGTGCAAGTTTTATTTGTATTTAAGAGCTTTACTTTTAGGGAATTTTCTACAAGCATATGATGCTATTAAGGCCGCTCTGGCGTAAGAAATTCTGAGAATTTCTCTACTTTGAATTAATAAACGTTCGTTAACTCATTAAATTTCATTATGAATTAATGAACGTCGATACGATTATATTCAAGAGATGTACTTTCAACTGATTTAAGATTAGAAATTTACCTCTAAGAGGCACAACGTTTACTCGAGACTATGTTATTAGTATTGTTAAATGCAACACGATAAAATAACTGTTAAAATTGTTACGCTAGCGTATATATACATATATATATATATATATATATATATATATATATATATATATATATATATATATATATATATATATCAGAATTCTCAATCTTATAATGTCTTTCTATTTATACAACTGTTTTTTATCTAATTAAAACTGCGAGGGAGTATCACCCGTATACAATTAATAAAAATAAGTTTATCGATAGTTATGTACAACAAAAATTCTTTACATGCTTATTTATTTTTTATATTACAGTTTATATTTATATTATAGTTGCATTTTTATTATTATTACTATAATATTTTTCATAATAGCATATTTATTATTAAATAATTAAAGAAAATTTGAAACGGGATTCTATCTATTTTGTCACTATGAAATATCCTAATTTGGATGTATGTTATTATGGTAACGCAACCTGAGTGGAGAATTTTTTTCCAGATAGTTTTGCTACAAGACTATGCAGAAAGGAATTTTATGTATTTAGAAGTCACTTACGTAAATGTGTAAATTTCTCTATTCCCTCGAAGCGACAAAATGGTGTAACATGTTGTAATAAATGAATATATTATCCCAATAAAATAAACTATATGACATTATAAGAAACATGAAAAAACGTTAATATAAAACAAAACACATCATCGTCAAGAACTTATTTAGAGGATGCCAAAAATATACAATGAAGTAATTTTAGGTATTTTTTTATGGGACCGAAAAGAAAAAAAAATAAATATTGAACAAAGGAGTTATAAATAATATTTTCAGAACCTTCGTGTGGCCCTTTACGATTCAAGAAAATATTTTAGATACCAAAATTTAATATAATCATACAAAAATAATAAGGACTCGCCAGTAAATATTTAGGCGAGTCCAAGTCCAGAGACGCGCACAAGTCCATAAGAAAGTGAACTGTGAAGACATGTAAGCAAGTGAGTAATTGGAACGGGCACACATTGGCGGAATATGTCGTTGCGACATATGACGATATAGACGTGAAGCCATAAATCTGTATACATCTTTAATAGCGCTATTAATTTCACAATTGTGAATGCAAATCCTAATTCTAGGTCGAAAACTAAGTTAACAATGGTGGAATTGTTACTTTAAGAGTAATTTCTTAGATCCAACCACAATGAATTAAATGATAAAAATAAGTATAGTGTATGTATTTTTTTAATGCTAATTGATTGTACTTACGATATAAAGTAGGTAATAATTAGTTAACATACTAATAATATAAAATTAGGTAAAAATAAAAGCAAAACGACACGTTAGGGATAGGGATGGGTTACAAAAGTGACAGATTTCGATCTGTCGTTTACGAAAGGTAATGTAATTTCAGACGACTTTTGAACGCAGGCAAACGAGGTTACACTTTCTATATTGGTGGTTAGTTGATTCCACATTCCAGTAACATATAAGGTGAAATATTCTCCACAGAATTCACGTATATGTTCAGGGATTAAGAGGGTGTACTTGTTTTGAGAATGTAATTCAAGGTCGTGAGATACGTGTCGTATTGGAATCTAGATCTGTGGTGTGAAGGCTTAATGGGATTATTAAGGATTTTATCGTAAAAGATAGAGGTTGTGTCGGTCACGAATCTTTAACCATTTAAATCGTGACGGATGATATTTGGTCAAACTCTTTGAAGTTGAAAATGTTTTGAATGTAAAGTTTTTGAAATTATTCTAATTTATTGAGTAAATTTTTGAAGTTGTTCTAATTTACTGAGTAAAACTTTAGATTCGAATAACATGGGTCAAAACATAAAGAATAAGCATAAATAAAGTTTCGATAAATGTGTACTTTGCGGTTTGAAATAAAAGACAATTTTGAAGCCGTTTGAGATAGCGTATTTTGAAGAAAATCATACGATTAGCATCATTTACTCGTGGGTGTCATGTAAAATGTTGGTCAATTGGCAGGCCAAGATCTTTACAGTTGAAGTAAAAGGGATAACATAGCATTAATGAGGGATAACGTAACTGCGGTAAATTAACTATATAAACTTTCGTCGGAAGTTTCTGACTACTAATAATGATTTAATTAGATTAATCCGAAAACCCTGTTTATTAGTCCACTGTTTGTTCAATTTAGTATATTAATGTAGGAAGAAATTACAAGAAATTAGAAAAATTACCTGTCTGAATTTAGTATATTAATGTAGGAAGAAATTACACTGACATTGAAGTGAGAACATATTTAAAAATCATCATCATGTATGTGACAGTTATTTAACTACGGGATCAATAAAAATAGAAAAAAAGTGAGACAAGAACACTATCTTGAGGTCCGCCACCAATATGATAAGTTCACCTTTAATTATTTCCAGGCATTTTGATTGCCTATCCACGACCACGAAGAATTATAAATTGAACCAATCGACTTGCTTTTGACAGATGTAATGATTTAATGAAATATATCAGAATATCAAAATCCACAACATTGAATGCATTACTGAAGTCTATTAATATAACAAAAGATAATGGGTTTGGTTCGTGGCCTAGTGCACGTCATCAGTTTCTTTCAGTTGCAGTTGATGTACTATGATAACATAAAGCCGGATTGCAAAGGATCTAGTAAATTTTGAGTATTAAAAAAATCAACGAGTCGAGAATCTAAAATCCGCTAAAGACTTTTGATAATATATATTAGAAGATTTTTGTTAATATAGATATACGGAGAAAATTTTTGGGCTGGTTTGGAGTAGATGTCTTGGTTAAAGAAATAATATGTGACTTTTACCATTCGCAAATAAATATAGAAGTTAAACCGGAAGTATTCAATATGGAAGTGATGATGGATGCTACAATGTTAATAATGGAAGCAAGAGCATCGATATTTAGACCATCATTGTCAACGGATTTAAATTTAATTTTGAGAAGACTGTCTCTACTATTGATTATATGATATATATATTTATATATATAGACATACATATATAGACATATATACATATATATATAGACATATATACATATATATATATATATATATATATATATATATATATATATATATATATCATATAATCAATAGTAGAGACAGTCTTCTCAAAATTAAATTTAAATCCGTTGACAATGATGGTCTAAATATCGATGCTCTTGCTTCCATTATTAACATTGTAGCATCCATCATCACTTCCATATTGAATACTTCCGGTTTAACTTCTATATTTATTTGCGAATGGTAAAAGTCACATATTATTTCTTTAACCAAGACATCTACTCCAAACCAGCCCAAAAATTTTCTCCGTATATCTATATTAACAAAAATCTTCTAATATATATTATCAAAAGTCTTTAGCGGATTTTAGATTCTCGACTCGTTGATTTTTTTAATACTCAAAATTTACTAGATCCTTTGCAATCCGGCTTTATGTTATCATAGTACATCAACTGCAACTGAAAGAAACTGATGACGTGCACTAGGCCACGAACCAAACCCATTATCTTTTGTTATATTAATAGACTTCAGTAATGCATTCAATGTTGTGGATTTTGATATTCTGATATATTTCATTAAATCATTACATCTGTCAAAAGCAAGTCGATTGGTTCAATTTATAATTCTTCGTGGTCGTGGATAGGCAATCAAAATGCCTGGAAATAATTAAAGGTGAACTTATCATATTGGTGGCGGACCTCAAGATAGTGTTCTTGTCTCACTTTTTTTCTATTTTTATTAATCCCGTAGTTAAATAACTGTCACATACATGATGATGATTTTTAAATATGTTCTCACTTCAATGTCAGTGTAATTTCTTCCTACATTAATATACTAAATTCAGACAGGTAATTTTTCTAATTTCTTGTAATTTCTTCCTACATTAATATACTAAATTGAACAAACAGTGGACTAATAAACAGGGTTTTCGGATTAATCTAATTAAATCATTATTAGTAGTCAGAAACTTCCGACGAAAGTTTATATAGTTAATTTACCGCAGTTACGTTATCCCTCATTAATGCTATGTTATCCCTTTTACTTCAACTGTAAAGATCTTGGCCTGCCAATTGACCAACATTTTACATGACACCCACGAGTAAATGATGCTAATCGTATGATTTTCTTCAAAATACGCTATCTCAAACGGCTTCAAAATTGTCTTTTATTTCAAACCGCAAAGTACACATTTATCGAAACTTTACTTATGCTTATTCTTTATGTTTTGACCCATGTTATTCGAATCTAAAGTTTTACTCAGTAAATTAGAACAACTTCAAAAATTTACTCAATAAATTAGAATAATTTCAAAAACTTTACATTCAAAACATTTTCAACTTCAAAGAGTTTGACCAAATATCATCCGTCACGATTTAAATGGTTAAAGATTCGTGACCGACACAACCTCTATCTTTTACGATAAAATCCTTAATAATCCCATTAAGCCTTCACACCACAGATCTAGATTCCAATACGACACGTATCTCACGACCTTGAATTACATTCTCAAAACAAGTACACCCTCTTAATCCCTGAACATATACGTGAATTCTGTGGAGAATATTTCACCTTATATGTTACTGGAATGTGGAATCAACTAACCACCAATATAGAAAGTGTAACCTCGTTTGCCTGCGTTCAAAAGTCGTCTGAAATTACATTACCTTTCATAAACGACAGATAGATATCTGTCATTTTTATAACTCACCCCTATCCCTAACGTATCGTTTTGCTTTTATTTTTACCTAACCTTATATTATTACTATGTAAACTAATTATTACTACTTTATATCGTAAGTACAATCAATTAGCATTAAAAAAATACATACACTATACTTATTTTTATCATTTAATTCATTGTGGTTGGATCTAAGAAATTACTCTTAAAGCAACAATTCCACCATTGTTAACTTAGTTTTCGACCTAGAATTAGGATTCACAATTGCGAAATTAATAGCGCGATTAAAGATGTATACAGATTTATGGCTTCACGTCTATATCGTCATATGTCGCAACGACATATTCCGCCAATGTGTGCCCGTTCCAATTACTCACTTGCTTACATGTCTTCACAGTTCACTTTCTTGTGGACTTGTGCGCGTCTCTGGACTTGAGCTCGCCAGTAAATATTTACTGCCCATCAACTGAGCAGTAAATATTTACTGGCGAGTCCTTATTATTTTTGTATGATTATATTAAATTTTGGTATCTAAAATATTTTCTTAAATCCTAAAGGGTCACATGAAGGTTCTGAAAATATTATTTATAACTCGTTTGTTCAATATTTTTTTTTCTTTTCGGTCCCATAAAAAAATACCTAAAATTACTTCATTGTATATTTTTTGGCATCCTCTAAATAAGTTCTTGACGATGACATGTTTTGCTTTATATTAACTTTTTTCGTGTTTCTTATAATATTATATAGTTTATTTTATTGGGATAACATATTCATTTATTACAACAGGTTATACCATTTTATCTCTTCGAGGGAATAAAGAAACTTACACATTTACATAAGTGACTTCTAAATATATAAGATTTCTTTCTGCATAGTCTTGTAGTAAAACTATGTGGAAAAAAATTCTCCACCCATGGTTGTGTTACCACAATAACATACATCCAAATTAGGATATTTCAGAGTGACAAAATGGATTAAATCCCTTTTCAAATTTTCTTTAATTATTTAATAATAAATATGCTATTACGAAAAATATTATTGTAATAATAATAAAAATACAACTAGAATATAAATATAAACTGTAATACAAAAAATAAATAAGCGTGTAAAGAGTTTTTGGTGTACATAACTATCGATAAACTTATTTTCATTAATTGTAAATGATATGTAGTGATACTCCCTCGCAGTTTCAATTAGATGAAAAGCAGTTGTAGGAATATGAGATACTATAAGATTGAGAATTCTGATAAAATGCTTTTCAATGGAATATATATATATATTTATATATATATATATATATATATATATATATATATATATATATATATAGGCCAACGTAGCAATTTTAAGAGGTATTTTAACGTGTTGCATTTAACAACGTAGTCTCGAGTAAACGTTGTGTCTCTTAGAGGTAAATTTATAATCTTAAATCTTTTGAAAGTACATCTCTTGAATATAATCGTAATTGAAATTTAATGAGTTAACGAACGTCCATTAATTTAAAGTCTAAGTAGATAAATTTTCAGAATTTCTCACGCCAGAGCGGCCTTAATAGCATCATATGCTAGTAGAAAATTCCCTAAAAGTAAAGCTCTTAAATAAGAATAAAACTTGCACTTGAAAGATTCATTAGCATATACTTACACATACGTTATATATTCTGCGCAACATAGTGAATAATACAATCAATATTTATTTACAGTATATATTAGTAATATTTATTTACAGTAATAATGGAAATACTTCGCTTTTATACTTTTTTACATACCTACGAATATAATCTTTCCGTTACGGGTTTTCGTACTTGACAAGTTTTTACTTGTTTTTACTTTTGTTCATAAAAAATATAAAATAAATATTTTCAACGGCATTCATTACTTTTTGGTTTAAGATATATTTCAATTTAAAGAAAACGCGAATTGTTATAGGTACATTATAAAATGTAACTTGTTCGGTTAACAGACGCAAAACATAGTCACAAAAATAAAGTCTCGTTCCGTATGAACCCTTTCAGTACAGAGTCCTAAATAATAGGCACATAAATTTGTTTGTTAAACAAAGATACCCTTCAAATCAAATATACATTATTCATAATCTCAGAAAAATTCCTTGACGTAACGGAGCGAAGATTTTTTTACTGGCATATGTGTCATTTACATAGTGAATATTACATATGCCAGTAAAAACCATTTAACGGTAACTCAGTATTGAATAATTGAATACCGCTAACTATGACTTAGTTAAGAGCTTTAACTTTATCATCAAATAAAATTGTCAGATATAGTCTACCTGACAATTTTAAAATATTATTAGCGAAATGATTCCTTAACATGACATTATCGAGTAAATTTGTTCTCGTTCAATTCTAATGAGGGAACATTTCACTATTGCCAAAAAATCTTTATATTTTTATATACGTCACTGCCTTTTATGGAAGTGATTTCTATTCAAACAACGTTTTTTTCACAGAAAAATCTATCTAAAATTACCTAAATAATTGATTCCATTTTATTAATTTATTACCTTTGTTAATATATTACCCAATTAGAACAGCTTGTCTAATCAGCAATCTACAAATTTTTGAAATAAGTTTTTTTTAATTTTATTTCAAGGATCGCTGCTGTTTCAAATTTTAACTCTCCCACAGTTGGCGTAAAACAGCTTGAATGGATAAATAAATGGTCCTTAGCTGGCCATCCGGTTAAGGGTGACCTCGAAGAAATTATGCTGCCGTACGTATTGCTAGTTCACGAGCTCTATTTACCATTTCTCTCCATTTTTTGCAGTTGACAACCACGATTTTGGCCTTATATAAACGAAATCACTAGTGTTTTCTTAATTCTACCTTGATTTAGTTTAACCATGTTTTCTTTGGTGCACCTCACCGGACTTTCCGTCGAGTTTTCTAAATAAATCGGCAAATAATATGGTATATGTTAATACATACCATCTTAAACGAGTGTGATGAATTCGATACCCGAAGGTCGATTGATTTTGATTGCGGGCTCTGATTGAGATTCTGGAAATGTTGCATTTGGAGGGCTTTGAGTGTGTTTGAGATCCGCTTTCGGCTATATCCACGATTCTGTAGAGTAAAGAAGAACTAGTAACATGAGCGTCCGAAAGACTCGAATCTTAGTCGAAATTGTAACGTATTTTTCATCAGATACAGTTGAACTTATACACATCATTTGAGCAAAGTAAATTAAGTGCTATTCGATTCAGTTTTGTATTTTATATACGTGGACAGAGATTATAGTAATTGTAAATAGTACGTGCAGTACTAGCAAAATTAAACGAAATATGCTTGATTATGGCGTTTAATCGAATCGAAGTACCAATAGTGCGAGTAATTAAAGTACTAATTCAAAATTCATTTGATCATAAACCTATCATGGTACATGCATCGTTCTCACACGTCATCAGAGCATAATTATGATAAATCTCATTATCCTGTCATCAAAACTGAAAAAAGTTAAAAACTATTATATTTACTACAGCAGTTTAGAAGCTTACGAATAACCAACCAAAGGCCGGTGAAAACTTTTAAATTGTGTAAAGTTTGACTTGAAAAAATATATATGTTAATATCTAAGGGAGAAACAAAGTAATGTTATTTAACTATTTACGGTATTGCGCCTCCTTCTTGCTTCAATTAAAATAATGGGGACGCTTTTCGTCTCGTATTGATATACTTTACTTCTATCTAAATGACTTATTTTTCTAACCCTAGCTTATTTTGACTTATAAAATTACTAGAAGTTGTTTTCTTTACCTACAAGGAAATATAACAATAAATATACTCTAAGCCAAAGAGTTAATTTCGTATCACGTCTTTACGTATTTCCAGTTAAATCTACCGTCGATTATTATCAGCGTCGCAGTCTCTTGTTTGCCAAAATTTTTTTGAAAAGCAACTTATATTGTCACATTAATGTAATTTTTTCGAATAACCTATTCAATAGCAACTTTCCCGGATATATTATTTTATTAATCCTGGTTTTTTTTATAATACTTCCTGAAGACTCTACAATCATTAACGCGGTAAAGAATGCATTCAATATTTTAATAGAGTTAACTTGAAAAAAACTCATCATTTTATACCCTTGTTAAAAAATTTTGTTTTTCTATTATAACAAAAAAATTCTAAAATTAAATTCTAATACCATACGAGAACTGAATATTTAAAAGAATTTATGAAATTGAATTCTATGTTACCACAATTTAGAAACTGTGGTGAAAAGTTGATGTGAAATTAATTTTTTTTCTTCATTCCAAACAAATTTTGAATTGTGAACAAATTTTGAATTGTGTGTAGCTTATAGAGATAAGTTGGACATTTTCTCTCCTTCAGTATTGACTTTCGTATTTATGCGAGTAGACGCCTCGAATTACTTCTCCAAACAAATTATAAATCTGGTTCCATCGAATCTTAACAGTTTTTCGATATGTCCTACTGATGGCTGCAATCTGCTTGTGAGTACGTCAATCGTTGTTCACCAGAATTTTACCAAGTATTTTTTACAAGAAGATTCACCGTTGTTCTCAATTTTTATTGTAACTGAGTCAGTTTATTTCCATCTCGAAACATAATCCTTATCGTATGTTCTAGTATTATTACCCTGTCTGTAGGTCTACTACAGCTGATCGCCTCGATGGTTATGGAATATACACTTATAAATGAAACGATTCAGCAAAAGGTTAAATTTAAAAAATTCGATATCCAATACTGAAGGCTCTATTTGAAATGACAAATTAATACTTTCCTTTATAGTTTTACGTAGATTAATTTACCAAAAATATGTAAAACATTCTACCTCTAAACCCCAAGAGGAACAATTTCCATATTAAAATCAAGTTTATAAAATTTAAAGGAAAATAGGGAAGTAAATTGTTTAGCATAATTTTAATCTTTCAATATAGTCTACATGAGACATACAACTGAGCCTCATTAATTACCGCATAATCTGTTACCTTACCGCCATTTATTATCATTTCCAACGAAATAAGGTACAGGAAAATTTTGGTGAATGAAAACTCTTTTCTGATTTTCTTCCTTTATTTTTGTTTTCTCCAATTGTTACTTAATTTCAAAATTAATACGGTTGAACTTTACCTCACAACAGCATTTCTTTATTCTTATGCGTATTCATGTGTTTTCACACGAACCCTCTTCTCTTTTATCGACTTGTTAAATCACCTTCTTTTAGGTTAAATAATCTAGTAAATCGTCCTTTACACTTTTTACATTAACCTTGCTCAAACGTTCTAATATGTTAATTGCTATTTTATTTTCGAATTATCAAAATATTTTGCCATTACATATGTATAATTTTAAAACAGCTAGATTAAAATCAAATGTGAGAACTATATAAATATTATAAATTTGCTTCGTACGTGAGTAAAATTATAAGAACAAATCGTCATTTAAATATTTCTTCTTATTTTTTGGTGGTACGATCAGAATTTCCTTTTTTTTTAAAGAAAATCAGCAACTACTTATGACATATAACTTGGAAAACTTATTTGAAAAATTTTCACTAGAATGCGAATTAAATTATATCGAGCTAGTTATCGCATAAAAACGTATTTATATAATACAAATCAATGGTAGCATTCTGAATTCCAAGTCTTATTTTGAAATATAATACCTCGATAACAGAATAAGAAATTTCTATGACATTGTTGAATAGGCTCTTTATAACGTGCATATTATTGAAGGAGATGTTTAAACCAGTGAAAATTATAGACAGTTCTATTGATCACATAGAACAAATTATGCTACTAGATTTCAATATTATCCCGATGGAAAATTTCCAGTACTGCGTGGAGACTTTTAAATGGTGAACTTTGAAACTTAGACCGTCCATCCCCTTCCGTTGTTATGACAATTAGGAATATTTAAACTTCAACCTAATCGAGAGTAATAAAAACGCACGAAAGCTAAGTGGATATTTTAAAATCATTAGGTAAGGAACTTAACTTAGCTTAAAATAGAAAATCTAACTTAATCTAACCACTTTTAATAATAAAAATGACAGGAAAAATGTTAAAATTTATGTGACTATAGTAACAATTGAAAAGTAATCTAGTGCAACATGCAGGCACATAACGAGCATGCATTTTTCTCAGTGCAACGTAAATCATTTTAACGCGACTGGGGCCGGCGTTTTCTCCGAGCGGAAAATTACATTTCTATGTGCAGCTTTCTAGTCTCTGAAATAGTTCAGTCGTAAATCATTTAAACGTTATGTGCTTCTTTATATATTTCATTATTAGTTTGCAATAATTGTAATTTGTAACAATTCCCGAATTTGACATTTTTGTACTTATAGAGTTATACAGAGTGTGAGAAGTTTGTATGATAATCACATGATAATTGTAGTGAATTTTCAATAGATAAATTGGGAAATAGCTTTATTGTTTGACTTTTACAATGAATCCAAAATACTTTACTAATTGAGATTGGCAATTTAGTAAAGTATTTTGGATTGAAATTGTGTGCTGCAAAAAAAAAAAGAAATTTGCGCATTATTTTTTTCTGTTTTCAAGAAACGAATATTTGTCGTTACATTATTAAAATCTTTTTATTTATTTAAAGAATATTATATACGATTATATGTATTAATTTCAATGATATATACATAATTTTAAATGAAACGCAAAAGGATATCCACATAACTGGTAAATAAACGCAGTAAAATAATTGTTCTCAGACAATTTTTATGTCACAAATTAGCAGTTTTCTTTATGGAACTTTTTTTGTTTTGAAATTTATAAGTACTGGTTAAGTTTATGTATTAAACCTACAAAGTTACTCTTTTACTTAAATACGTTCAATATGTCTCTAAACTTTTACAAGGTACAATGGAAATTTATCAATCAGATATGGTTTGGCTATCACAGGGCAAATAAAAAAAATTAAATGCATTATAAGTAATATTAAAAGGTTTTAGTAACTTAGGGTGAAAAATAATTCTAAACATAATAATTATTCATTAATCTCTTTTCCCGACATGCAAAAAAAAGGAATTTTTTTCATCAAATGAACGCTTTTTCACTTTTTTTGTCTGATCGGGATCCATAACTCTTCTTTAATTTTTTCCATGTGTTTGATGTCACAATAAAATGTTTCTCCTCACCCTTCACCTACCACCAGAAATAATCCAAATGAGAAAATTTAAATGAATTTTCAAGTTTCAAGTGCTCAATTTTTCCAACATATCTCCTTTAATAATCTCACCTCTCGTATTTTATTGCTACTCAGAAAACCTACTAACCATACTTCTTTTTCAAGTCATGTGGTTTCCAAATTTTAAATCAGCTCATCTTTCGAACATCGAGTCCATCGAAAATATCCTTTTTCTATTCAACTCGGAAAAGTCTGGGAATTCGCAACGCATATTTTTCAAATATGCATCATTTTTGTTGAAAGACCCAGCAACTTAATGTGAAATGCAAATAACAACATTTTATGAAGGTTGAACTAAATCTTTTTTCCTCCAAAATGAATTTCAAACTCTGCTATCCTATTCAAAAAAAACATTCAAAAATTCACGAGCGTCACAAACACGAGGTATAGCGTGTGAAAATTTAAGTAATAATAATTGGGCTAGAGAGTGTAATTTGGTACGAAATTGCTTATATTTTTTTAAACAAATGCTTCATACTCTTACTCACGGAAAAAATATGTGAAGGTTTTACAAGGTTATATTCATCGTATTAGACCATAAATTATATTTGTTGATTATAAGGTTTACATTAAACGTGTTACACCTTTAACCTTAGCTAAGTTAGCTTATTTAAAGCTTTACCTTTGAGAAACCCTGCGTGAAGCACAGAGTGAAAGATGCCTTCAACACATAAACGAAATGGCATCAATATACTAAGAAAAGTGAATTATAACCATATTATAAAGATATACCAAGGAAGTATGCCTTGGTATACCAAGGCGATACATCAAATAATATTCACAAACAAAGATAATAAAATAAAAGTTTTAAAGGAAAACAGAATATATTTTACGCGAGTTTGTAATATATTTTTAGATTTTTATTTGTATGTACAGTTTTGTAATGAATATTAAATACATGCTTACTTTTGTCAAGTCTCTTTTTCATCTATCTTTAACTGTGTTTTTCACCACCCATTTTGAATTATTTTACAAATAAATATTTTCATGAAGTCGGGCAGACTTATGGACGAGATGTATTTTTCTTATTATTCACAAATGAGCATTTCTTTAAACGAAAAGCTACATAGTACTGAAAAATACGCTACTAAAAATAACACGATAAAAAATTCAAGGCGAGTAATTTAAATAATCCACTCTCAAGAAAGATGGAAATCTTCACATTAAATGAACGTTTAATATTATATTATTCATCATATCTCGCGAGTTTGTGCATCAGATAAGTAAGCAAAATGTTTAATTATACATATTACTGTTTTAAAAATAGACACATTTTTCACAGACGTATATAAACACATGCCTTAAATATTTACAACCGACATCGCGTTTGAATTTAAAATTGTCGATTGGAAAATTAAAAAAAAAATAAAAATTTGAATTATGAGTGTACTTGCTATCGGATTAAATTGGACACTCTGTGTTGTATCCTATTAAAACAAGGTCTCTTTAAATGATATTAACACGAAATGTCAGTGTAACACCCAGTTATTGCTGTTTGTTTCAGCGTAATGGCGTATAACTGTGTGATATTAAGAAGTAAGGATTAAAAACATAGGATTTAAATGCAAGCTCTATTAGAAGTAAAACTAAAGAAATTTATATTTAATTCAATATTTTTTCATATATTACAATGTTTCCAAAAAATGAAGCAATAAAAAACACGAAAGTTATGACCGTAAGTAGATTGTATTAATTTGCGACATATTTATTGCGACTTTAACTTTTAAAAGCTATAATTCACATTCGTAACTCAAAGAAGAAATTATGAACAGACCTAAAATAATATATCATATTAAAAGGAAAATTTATGTCATACAGTTTAACTAAACATTTCTGTCCGTTATAAATACATGGTATGGATTATATTATTTAGAGTTTGCTTGTATCAAATAAAGCTAGAATAAAGAGAGAAACAACGAGCTATGCTACGGATGTTGACGAGCGTACGAGAGGTGCATTCCTCCTAAAGTGACTATTACATATTCACGAGTAACCCACTACACCAATTAACGCACATCTACATTGATAATCGTGTAAGTCCACCTACTAAGATAGTTTTCACATGGGTCTAAACTATTCTCCAGCATTGAATGGGTTTACACCATTGATTGTTGTGATAAAATTTTCCTAGTCAGTTTAATTTTCTCAAATTTAATAAATTGATCATAAAAATATTTTTATGTTGTGTAATAGAAAAGTAACAAGATACAGAATGCCATTAAAAACTTAATTTTATTGTAGATGAATCGCAAAAAATACATTTATTCCTGTAAAACGGTTTCTAAGTTATAAGAAATACATATAAATATGTTTATATCATGAATCATATTTGATATCAATGAAATACCAATACACCATTTGAGTTCTTTAACGTTTTTGAAATCTGCGTTTCTAAGGATTCGGAATATTTTAAGCTTGGAATGTCTTATTCCTATTTTATAAGTTTCGAAGGTCAAAAACATAACCCCGAGAACTGTCTAAAGATGAAGAAAACGCGACGACGACGTATGGAGGTATTTTTTCGACGACCATCGTCGAGCATGGGGTGGATATGTCAATTTTTGGCTCTTTAGATGACTTTAAAACGAAATGAATGCACGATCGTTCTGGTGATTCTGACAAGGGAATAGGAAAAATCAAATGTATTTTATACATTTGATAAAGTAAACAAAGCGTGCGACTTTCTTTGCCTTTTTTTTATTTAATTTACTTATGGTTATTTCTTAATCTATTAGATCTAAATATTCTTAAATATATTTTTTCTACATCGTGACAAAAATATAAATGACAACATTTCTTTATTTTTTCTATTATTTAAACATTCCTAAACCTGAATTTTGTGCTCGTCAATTTGGCGGGATGGATTTTAGGAGGACTAAATATTGTACGGTTGCTCAATATATGCAGTACGCAGCTGATCTTAATCGACGATTTATAATTTTGGTTAAATTAAATATTAAAAAAATTATATTTTTCGCTCGATGCCAAAAATCCGTTTCTATCGCCCATCGATTTAATCTATACTTGTATTTATTTAACAGACCGAAATTTTTTTGCGTTGATGGAACAAAAGAATTTCCTCCATACACTAGCAAAACAGCATGTAACATACATGCTGTTTAAAGCTAAAAACACCCACTATTAAATTAAATTATTACCTTTACTTGACTAGGGATAAATGTGTACTTATCGACAACCGCTTGATAGCAATGAATACATTAAAAAAAAGGTTTTTTCTCCAATTTTTTTTTACCAATATCAAACTGACATTTATATATTCTTCCACTATATCATATCAACTAGACCTAAATATCAATATTCTTGATTAGTTTAACTTTCAAATTCGAAATAATTTCTCACTTACCCTAGTATATAGTTCAATAATACTTAAGAACGTAACATATGAATATTGGAAAAATTCAATAAATTTAACGAAAAATAAAATTCCTAAGCGTAAGTAAGCGAGTCATTTTTTTCGTAAAATAAAATTTATTTAATTGTGGTGTTACCACACAAATGTTACTTATTCTTTCAACCCGTTGTTTTTTGTCTTACAAAAATAAAAAATATCGAGTCATAAATGAGGATTCAAAAAAAGTTTGATATGCTCATATCATCCAATAAACCTAATATAATATAATTCCCCAAATATTTTATAATTTGAATTTACTATAATATCAGTTTCACTATATGCAGTAAATAGTTTAAAATGCGATTCAGTTTAAATATTAGTCTGTTGCAAATTTGGCCTCGGATCTTATCAGGGTACATTTTTTGGGTTAAGGAAATCTAAAAATTATTTCGATCAGATGTTTTGTTACATATATCCTAACAGGATGCAAATATACATAATACTATACTGAAACCAACATAGTCTATGGGAAGAAAATAAATTCTATTCCGTACAGCGAACCGCTAAACCCTAAGGGATCCGATAACAAGAAATTCGAGTTAAAGCCACTATCAGCGATGGTCCGGTTTCACGTCCTAAGTATTATCTCACCCGGAATTACTTATTAGTTTTCTAATACACAAAAGGCTTCCGTACATTTTATCCATCTTTTGCGGATATTGTTTTTTCTTCATTTTATCGTACTATCAGATACTGATATTATCTTCTTTAACATTTCCTAATTTATTATTTATTAAATGCATAATTAGCTTCTTTATAACAAGCTTTTAATTACCTTTTTTTTTAATAAGCTCTTCTTAGTAGCTTCACTCCTATATAACTAAATAAATACGTATATACAAATATATAAGGTTAATTTTTATTTTGTTATATCCATTCGAAACTTGGTAAATTATGCAATTCCCGTAACAATAAAATAATATCACATCATCTAACTAATATGTTAATAGAGGAGATAGCTAATCTCAATGGTTAATAATAAACTCACCAAGTCCGAGCTCGTTGACTTGTCTCAATTTGTCCTTTAGTTATTATTGTAACCAGGCGGGTCTGATGATTGAAGTGGGAGTAGATCATGGGAAGTTCTAAACGGATAACCGTAAACTAATCGAGTTTGGGCTCATTTGATTTGTCTCAATGATTCCTTTGATTTCAAAAGTATGTTTTTAATTTTATTTAAAAAATAATTTTTCTTATAACAGCATAGAGAAAGTAAAATGTGTTTTGCGCTTTTGCTCAGCGACCATTTCTATGATAAAAAGTTTTAAATGACTGCAAGAGGTTCATTTTATTTGTCGTGTATAAATTGTTATCCACAAAAGCGATCGATAATGAATTTAAATTACAAAAATATATGAACAAAATAGCTTGTATCTCAGTTTTTTCTCCAAATTACTTTTTTTTAAACTAATATCAAACTGACATTTATGAAATCTTCTACAACTTCATACCAGCTAGAAATAGTTTAACTATTAAATTCTAAATAATTTCTCAATTACCCTAATATATAATTCAATAATACTTGAGAACATGATATGTAAATATTGGAGAAATTCAATAAGCGTAACGAAAAATAAATTTCCTGAGAATAAAGTAATTTTTTTCGTAGAATAAAATTTATTTGAATATGGCGTTGCCACAGAAAGCCAATTATTCTTTCAACCTGTTGTTTTTTGTCTTTTCTTTATCAACAAGAATAAAAAAATATTGAATCATAACTAAGGATTCAAAAAAACTTTGATACGCTCATATCATCCAAGAAACCTAATAGTTATACTCCCCGAATATTCTGTAATTTGAATTTGCTGTAATATCAATTCGACTATATGCAGTAAATATTTTAATAATGCAATTCAGTTTAAATATTCATATTATCTATTTCAGGCGTGACTGACAAAAATAATTAAAATTTCTCACTATTTTTACATCACAGCCTTTTTATCTCTAAAATGTAAATAATGAAACTAAAAAGGCATATAATCATAGAATGAGAACAGAAACACTTTTGTTGTTATGGAAAAACCTGTAGCACAAGTGATTTCGGAGCTAAGAGATGTGTATTTTGTTTGGGGCAAAAGCGCCCATGATGTTATCACAATATGCTAAAAGGCATCTTTTATTTTACAGTTCAACGTGGAACGGCTAAAGGTAGTAATAAGAGTTTTTTTCATCTCTTTTGAATAAAGTGCCAAAATATAGTTATTAAAAAGTTACGTTGCCACCAGCTATAATATTATGTAAATAATGATTCTAACATCTTTAATTTTTTCCTGGCAATAAATTTTAATTTTTAAATTATAATTTGAAGAGAGATGGCGACATAGCTATTTAACATTTTGTCGACATTATACAACTTAATCAAATTAGAGATATCATAACACAGTCACTATTACTCCTGTATAAAAATTCAGTTATCCGTATCAGCTGTACATCAATTCGTATGCTCTATAAAATCGGCATTGAAAATGGTGAGACTTTTTGAAGCCCATGCTGACCCATTTAACCCAACAGAGGTATTCTCTTATTTTCACTCGGAAGTTTATTTTAAATTATTGATTTTTTATAGAATTGTAAAGTGAAATAGAAATTGAAAAGCCCCTGGAAATTACAACACTATTAATTATTACATAGAAAAAAGCTCATTTATTCACTTGATATGTAAAAGCTAAGGTTGATATGTAAAAGGTAAGGTATACAGTTTCAAATTTTCTATAATAGCAGTAACGGGCCACTATCAATTATTATTTTCAATGGTCATAAAAAATCTTCGAATTTTCTATTTTCATACAAAACATAATTAACATACCACTAACTTTCCAGCGATACAGAAACTAAATAAGATTGAAAAGCGACGCAGATATTTTAGTATAATCTATAACTATTTAGTTATTCATAATTGTTTATGATAATTTTCACTTATCGGAATAAATGTGCCGGTTAGAACTTAATTTTCGTTTTTATTTTTGATTCGTTTTTATGGGTTCTCGGGTATATTAAAAGATTATTATAATCAATATTTTTGTAAAGGTTAAGCATGATGAATATTGAGCGATGCTAATATTATTTCACAGTAAGGTAATACTAGTAAATCATCGTTTTCCTGGATTTATTTTTTATCCAAATTGCATTCATTTATAATAATAAAACGTACCTATAATAATAAAACATCATTAAACAAATCATTAATCATAATTAAAAAAAAAATTTAAAATAAAAAATGATAATTGAAAAATAAATTATGTCTCCTAGTTAAGACCCAAATAAAAAAATAGAGACTATTTTCGAACTATATTTTCGAGAAAAGTCCACAAAACCTCTTGCTATACTAATTAACCAATCGTAAAGGCTTTGTGAAACTTTGGTAACTGCAAATATTTTATATGTAAAAGTGGATATAAAAAATATTATTTTTTACTCATTAAAAATGAAAACTAATTGAACCATTTACCACTTTTTCTAGCCAAAAGCATTGGCAAAGAGGTCTGATGATTACTAATCATTATCCCACAGGTGACTCATCTTCCTGATTAAAACGATCGAGATTCATCATGTTCCTGAAGATAAATTCAGCAAATTATCTTAGTAGATACCATATTAGGGAGTAATCGTTTCAAAACCAGAAAAATGTCTACCCTCAGTGTTTCACTTAACGAAGGGTTATTATCGAATATCTAGTGATTCAGAAACAACTGGGTTAAAAAAATAAAAAACTGCTATTGCCAATTTTCTAATTCTATCTACGCACCAGAAAAACAGACGTTGTGAGAAAGTGTTGTTAAATTTAATACAAGCAGTATATCGAATAATACTATTTGAGCATTAATATCAAATTTTACTACAATATTGTGGTTCAAATACTTATTGAACATCTTGATTTATTTCGAACCGGCCATATGTTACGCATTATACATATGTTACAAATTTTAGAACAGCTGTTTTGAAGAAATTATTTTAGAAGCAGAAATGTATTAGTATATTAAGAGAAAAACGTTTTTTTCTATAATCTAGATAAAGACGATATAGATGCTATAAACAACAGAAATGTCAAAACGACAGAAGAATGGATACTTTATTGAAATATATTGCACACAAAAATGGCGCAAAGGAACTTCGACAGAGATTTATTTCAAATTGCGCCTGAGTAAAGATTTACGACTAAGCAGTATTCAGTTTAGCTCACATATTGAATGAACGTTTTCTAAGTGTCGATACTTTTAAATTACTTTAAAAATTATTTTTAAAAATCAACATGTAATATTTTCATCAAATGATTTTAAATATAATGTTTCGTAGTAGATTGAATTTGTTTCCCAAACTTGTTGAAAATAATTGGCACATACGTACCTGTGCTACAAAATTCTTACAAACCAAATTAGAGTTTTATATAATGTTAACGAAAAGTATATATATTTATATGTATCATATGGTAAATATAAGTACGCATATGCATATATACATATATATATATATATATATATATATATATATATATATATATATATATATATATATATATACATATATATATATATATATATATATATATATATACGGGGTGCGGAAACAGTTGTCAGACGAAGAAAGGCACAATACATGTCTAATTATACCTTATATATTTAAATAGAGGGGATATATTACCATGTTTATTTCAGAAACTATGATATCTACAATCATAGTTTATTCAAAATATCTGTTAGCTTCTAAAAATGTTGTTGTTTTTCAGGTTCAACAGTTTCGGAAATGAGGAATTGAAAATATCGAATTCTGAGATTATTTTTCTTACATATTTTTCAGCTTGTCTCTGTATATATACTACCTAAAATTATAAAAAATATATTGCGACTCACGATAACTAAACCTTTCAATAAATAACAAAATATTATAAGTAAACTATGTAAAGAACATAATTTTTTTTCCCATACTTAAATTGCTTTACAAAGAATTCCCACTACATCAATATTTTTATATGTTAGCTCTTTCGATATATGCTGGTTAAAATGCCAGATCAAGCGATTTATATGAAAAATGGCTATGGTAGGCGAACTGACGAATACGTGAATATTATAACAGTTCCATTATTTTGTTCTTTTGAAGTACTCAACCATAGAAACCGAGCTACGAATAATTGCGTAAGAATTAAGGTAACACGTCATCTTACCACTCATATAGCTTCAATATTAAGTAACATATTGTAATGAAAATAGTTTTAAAAAATTGAACGATGTTATCTTCGAAGTTTTCCAGCCAAATATACATGGACTTTTGATATTAATTTTATGAATTTTAAGTATACATTTAGGTCACTCATATTAATTAAAAATTTAATGAACTTTATATAACTTTATCACAAAAATATTAAGGACAAATTATAAGGTTTCTAATTGTATTGTATGTACATTTACGCGTATACATATTTATGGGATTGACAAAACGTGCCTCATTTATTTAAGAAATGGATACAGCCAATTACTTTTAAAATATTAAATGACGTAACCGTATTCACTTTAAATATTCAAATCGTATTGTTTAAAGTTATTTTCAGATTGTGCTAAGTATATTAATTGTATTTCTAACAATTAGAGCATTGAAATAATCAAAATTCCATTAATAATTCTGATGTATTTCTACCCCTTTCTTGTTGTAAACGCAGATCATATAATAATACGCCTAGATTTAATTTCCATTAATAATAAACCTTTACATGTAAATGATTAATTTTAAGTTGATCTGTACAATTATGAAGTACACGAATAAAAAAAAAGTATTTCGAAATTACAAAGGCGTCGTCATAATAATGGCAAACATTGTCATGACAATAATCTCTCTCAAGATCAGTATTTTACCTTTGTTGTAATACATATACTTATTAAAGCTAACGTTCATAAAAGTTGGTTATGCTGACTACTATTTAATAATAGTAGAGTCGCAGTGTAGTTGTCTCGCATAGTGCGAGTGTACCCGCAACCGTAATTGTAATAGTTTTAGTTGCCATTGTAGTCACCTCTCATCACCTTTTATCATATACACAATATATGATAAAAGGTGATAAGAGGCATATGAGCAGACGTAATCAAAGTATAGTAAGTAGCCATAATAATGACGTATTATTGTTTTTTTAAAACTCAATTCCATCTATTGCCATTGTTGCATTTTGCGCTTCACATTTCTTTCTAACCTGTTGATGGTAAACAATGGCGGATCTAATTTAGAAATAAAAACATATCTATTATATTTTATCGTACTAAAATATTTAGAAGAGGTAGTCTGCATACCTGCTGATATTAGACCTTGAATTTTTGTTTGAATGTCGCCATAGTGTTTTTGTACTAAGATATGTAGCAAGGAATATAAAATCTGATACGAACAATTTATTTGTATACTTGCGTAGTGAACGCACCCAACCGTTATCCTTAGCATATGTGTATACTTTACTTTTGTACACCGAAAGTGATGTAAAATATGAACTGTTTTTAAAACTATAAAATATAATTAAATGGGCCCAAATAACAACCTCCAAACCTTTTAATGTATTAATAAAAAATCAATATCTGTTCAGACATTAAGACATCTTTAACAATATTTATCTGTATTTATGCGTACCAATATTTAAAAATTTTAAATTTTGAAGTCTGCTGAAAACATTTAATTACATAATTTAATTATTCACATTCATTCGAATATTACTATATCAAAAACCTTACAACACAGGTACTACATACTAGCTAAAGTAAAAGTAGAAAATAAACCTAGTTAAATCACAATGAAACGAAGCAGCGTTAAAAGTTTACGGACATGGCGTCAGTAATAGACCGCGTAACTTTCATATTGATAAACAAAAGTTACCAAGCTGTAATGGAATCGAGTAGAAGACAGTTACAACTTAGTTTCGACAAGGCATCCATTTACAAGAGGTACTTGCAGAATCTCGCTGATGAGAAAATGCTATTGAGCTACGCGAAACGAAAACTTGTTTATTCGCAAACAGTTATTATGATAAATTTAATAAACAGTCGTGTCAATTCTAATACATGTTACACCGTTCACGTTAATTCTATTTTAGATATAAAAAATATTTAAAAAAATGGTTATTGCCAATTAATATTGAAGATTTGTTGGTACATTCTTATTGAAATTCTATTATATGATTTAAAATATGATATTTTATGTTCAATAAAAAATTGATAATGTTCTAAAAGCAGCACAAACAAAACAAATTCAAGAAATATATTGGAGGATTCTCGGTGAAAACTTTAAAATTACCTTATACTACTCGCTTTGTGATGACGAAATCATTGTCATCACAAATCAAAACAATATGGACTATATATTTTACTTCACTTTCGGTGGACAAAAGTAAAGTTACTTACATACGACACACATGCTGGGTGCGTTCACTACGCAAGTATACAAATAAATTGTTCGTATCAGATTTTATATTCCTAAGCACATATCTAAGTACAACAACACTATGGCGACATTCAAACAAAAATTCAAGGTCCAATATCAGCGGATATGCAGACTACCTCCTATATGGAATGAATATTTCATAAAAGTCGTGAGTAAAGTTATGTTACTCCTACTTTGAAGCTTTTACTATTTAGTGTATATCAAGAAAAAATATGAAGTATGTACCAAGATAAAAATAATCAGTAACCAGTTGAAAAACGTTACACCAATCTGTATAAGACCTGAAAAAATTTAATTATTGCAGTGAGTGATAGTATTATAAAAATATGAAAAATCATTCACCAAGGTATAATGCAATAAAATTTTTAAATATTTTGGTCTGATTCTGATAAAATATTTACGATTAACACTTGAAATATGTTTCGGTATATGTTGATATATTGCAATAAAATAATACATATAAAAATTAATTACAACTTACAAATATTTATTCATTTAATGCTAGTTATCTTGTCCAATAAAAATAATAGTGTACGACTTCATAAAGCAGCAATCAAATATCAACATAAAACCGTAAACGTTACAATTTAAATTAATAATTTGTCATTGCGACTGAAGTTTACTCTTTAAGGTTTTCTCAATGTTTAATCACATACTTTAAACTTATGATCGTTTAGTTTTATTTTGTAAGTTAAACTAATTAAACGATCCCACTAAGAACAATCATTAAATTAGTTCAAGATTAATAATCATCGTCATCATATCGTGTAAAGTGATGTTTTAAACTTTCTATTTTTCGCATAATTACCGTCCAGACCTTCTTAATTCATAACAACAAGTAGGACGGCGGCTTTTATGAAAGCTTGATGTATTAAGTAAATAACAGATAATAATAACTAACAAATAATAATTAAACATTTCTATAACAATTTCATAATTTTCGATTAGCTCGTATGTTTCAGTGAAATAGAACACAGCACTATATTTTACTGTACTTTGTGATTTCAAACCGTATGAAAAAAAGTGAATCATTTTTACTTCTATGTTTTCCCTTCAATTGATTTAGACGAAACTGCATAATATGGCAACCTCATAGAAAATTTATTAAAAATCGTGCGTTCCTTATGAAATACTGTACTGTATTGAAATAAACTCGAAACCGCTGTTTGAAGAATACGCTAGAATATTTCTAAAACAGTATCACGCTAATTCTATCAAATATTAAGCCCAATATTTAAGTACATCAAATTGTTTGAAATTATTACATTTCTCAACAAACTAGACAACACTTCTATCAATATATAAGGCAATGTTGAAGAAACGTCAATGCAGTCGAAAATAAATTGTATTAAATCCCAAAATAAATTTTATTAAATCTGAAAGTTTAAACGTGCCAAAATTGTATACCAAAGTTCAGACTCATTTCACATCTCCTTAAATGTTATGTAACTTTAGTCAAATACGATCGACATTCGAAGAGAAACTCAGCAGTTCAGGTGCTTATGAATAATCAACTAAAGGTCGGTAAACGCTTTTAAACAATCAAAGTTTAACTTTAAAGCCAGATTAATATTCAAGGCAAGGGTATAATTATTTTATTTATCCATCTGTAGTGTCATGTAGTAAAGTAACTCGACAGCCTTGGAATATTTGACATTATATATATATATATATATATATATATATATATATATATATATATATATATATATATATATATATATATATATATAATATCCTCATTGATCAAAATATGTAATATAAATTAAAGTAGGAAGTTAACACCCACATTCAATACCGCTATATTCGCCATCAGTCTTATAAAAGCATTTTGTGAACAAGTCAGTGCTAAAATACGTATAATTTGCTTCTTTCCACAACTTATTGAAGTATGGCTCAATATTGTAAGATACAGCATCCAATGTTGAATTTCTTGTATTGAATACTTATTTGGATTGAAATATTATAAATTATATGCATCCGCGTTTATCAAAGTGAAAATTTTCACAATTATAACCTATACATATATAAATGCATAATTTTATACAAGCATAATTGGGTATTTGACTAATTTTCTTTTATTTCCTTAATCAAAATTTAAAGGTACAAGCTGATGAAGAGCGAAATTTTTTTTTAATAATCTTAAAAATTGACCGAGTTATAAAAGTTTAAATTTAACCTTTAGAGAAGGACGGCAATACTGTGTTGTGAGGTCATTTTTAATATTGCACATTATATTCTACGAGAGGAAAAGAGACAGGGATATACCCAACTCTATCCGTATCTTCAAATTTAGAAGCCTACAACTGGCTTATTTTTCAATCAATTTTTGAAATTTTTTGAAGACTGGTTTTTAATTAACTTATATTTCACAATATTGTACGAAAAACATCAAAATTTAGAATGAGTCAACTACCGTATTATAAGATATACAGTATTCAAAATCACTCTTACTTTATATGGCTTAGTTATAAACTCGTTAATTTAAGAAATGGATTAACTAAAACTTACAAAGGCATTGTATGTAAGATTCGTAAAATATCGCGTCTAAATTATTAGATGCAATATTTGGCTAACGTTGATCTTTCCCAATAAAATCTTGATCAATAAAAATATAATCTATATTATCTTAATAATTCTTCTCTAAACCCTATTACGTTAAAACTACTGGATTTATTTACAAGGAACTGAATTAATTGGTGGGGTTCAAGTTAAAATTTAGGCTATCTTTGTCCCTTTCAAATATTTTCTAAGCGTGGGCTTAAAATAAATGAATGGAAATTTTGGAGACTCTTAAATCGAATCGAATCGAATTTAACCTTTCGCAAAGGTATTTTTCATATTTATCAGCGTTTACAGAGGAGTTAAAGCAAGGTTCCTTGTAGTATTATCTCATTGGAAAAATGCACAATGAAGGTTTACATATCGTCTACTTCTAGGCGATGACCACTCATCTAAAGATATGCTAAACTTTTGTCCTTTATTTCTTAGCTCCTGTATTTCTTTTATAAACTTTTTCTTAGTTTTGATCGTAAAACTTAAACAAATATATATAATATATATATATATATATATATATATATATATATATATATATATCTTATAGAATTTGTACTTGTGGGTAATTTATAGCCATTTTTGTTAAAGAGATGCCTAAGATCCCCAACCTTTGTAAATGCTCTAAACGGCATTCCATCTAATGCTGTCATTCTTGATATCATCATATCCAAAAACCTGGTTGATTATGTAGTCAGACATTTTACTTTTTTTCACTGATATCTTCTATCGACACTGAGGATGGTAATGAAGATATCGTCTTTTTTTTTTGAAGGCCTAGCAAGCAGTCTCTCCTATATTCTTCCGGTGTAAACTTTGCGCTGTCGAGGGTTATCGTATGTAAAGACCTTAAATGGCTGCGAAGTCCCATTGTTTGTACCACGCGCACACTTAATAACTTTTTCGCATATCTCACATTTTGTAGTGTCACCTGTTTCTGCTTTTAAATAATACCGTCGTACTGACGTTGGGTCCAAACTCTTTTTGTACAAAAGCATATAGTTGACGTACTTTTTATTGGACATGTTTAATATACTATACTGAATGAGTAGGAATATTATGGTAATTACATGTAATAGGTACTTAAACAAGAATAGACTAATATTATATACACTTTCCTAATATCACTAGAACACAAAAACATCTTCTTCAATAATCTCTCTTTCTCTCATAGCCAGTTATGTTTCTTATATCTAAGACACAGTGCACGCCTATTGTCTGTATGACACTGTAGGAGCAAGAGAGAGCAGTGTTCGCGCACATTTTCTTTTTCTCTTCCTCTCATAGCCAGTGCATGAAATATATATATGCGAGTTTGCTAGCGTTACGCGAACGGTGATTTTCTGATTATTTTGTAATTTCATTTCGTTCTTGAACAATTTTATAAATTATTATTTTGTTCAATACATTAAATATTCTACGTTTAACGTGAATAAAATTGTAAATTAATTTTAAAGTTCAAAATTTTGTGAATTTGAAGTATTACTTCAGTCGTGTGGTCCAAAGCACACTCGTCTTTTTTCATCGAATATCGATATTTTTCGATTTATTTTTCGATATTTATAGTTGTTATAAATAAACCAATAACCGATTATCGGTTTTCGGTTTGCCTATATGTAGTCCACATTGACATGATATTTAAGAAGTCCACCCGTTTCATTGCTTCGAACGTTGTATTTATTAAATTGTGTCCATTTTAAGCGTATTAACCTCCCAAATATACACGTCACTTGTGGAATGACGTGGCAACTAGCTCCATAATAAGATTAAAATAATATATATATATATATATATATATATATATATACATACATATCTAAGGCAAGAGAACGAATCAAATGGTAGTCGTTGACTACAGAGTCGTCATCGCTAGTAGTCGTCTGTAGCATATAGTAATTTTCGCCGCTATAGTATTTTGAAAATTATGTCTATTTCTCTTTAAAAATTAAATGATAATGAATTTCTACAAAATTAACGCCAAATATATTCAATTATGTTATATATATATCTTCCATATATATCTTATATTTATCGCCAAATATATCTTCACTTGAAACTTGACATAAGATAAATTTTAGTTAGGATAAATGATTTTTTAACGTTTAATTGTTTTGTATACCTCCTTAGTAATAAAAATTACATTTCATAAATTTTTTTTGGGTTATCGAAACACATACTCCCTAATTCTTTTTAAACTTCTCTAACTTACACAAATACAACATTTTATCTTGCGACGTCAATTAACCCGTACCGACAGAGTTCTAATTTTTTTTAAATAGCTATTTTTAACGCTTTCTATTATATAGATATTAATTAACTCTTCAATTTAAAAAATTTTAATCAAAAAGCAAGTCTAATTGCATGGCACTTATTTATTAAAAAAAAATAAAATTTCACATAATTCAGAACATTTCCTTTGAAGGATCTCTTTTTTGCAGTCTGGATAAAGATTTTTGTGTTCTTATACACAGTGTAACAAAAATTGCTTTTGTTCTTCCTCTTCAGTGATCAAAAAATGAAACCTTTGGGTAAGTTTTACAACTCTTTCAATTGTATCATTAACTGCTCTTAAATTAAGAACCTTTTATTTTGCCTCCAAAAAGGCAGCATCTTCTTCCCTCCCTTCCCTTCCCTTTTCTTTGGAAACGTGTTTCTGAAGGAAATTTTCAACGGTAAAATCAATTTTTAATCGGCAAAATCAATTTGTACTCTTGACGGCTACAAAATTACTCTATAATTTTCCTGTGACAATAAAATAAGATAATATTTTAATGTTTAGTATTGAACATGGAACAAAACAATTTAAGAAACAAAACTATGTTCCCACTCACCATACAAATAATTAGATATCTCCTCGTTATATGAAACGTGTCTCTTCCTGAAATCATACAAACTCTGTTTTTGTAAGTTCACTGCAATATTTCATTAATTATATCAACAGTTTCATATTCCTTTAACATCTTTAATAAGGACAAATTTTGTGCCTTCACCGCCAGTCTGCATCCAAGCCATAGTTTCACTCATATAGCCGTAATGAATAAACATTGCAGCAAATATATTTTCAAAGAGTAAATAGCTCTAACCAGAGCTATGCATCTTGCTTGATGCATAGCTCCAAGAGGTCTGATTTTAAAGTTTTCTCATCTTTTTCTCATCATCTCCTAAAGGAATTATAGATAATTTCATCAGTTCCCGATTATCGTCACCCATAATAGATTTTTATAGTTCTTGATTATAAAACCGCAGTAATCCTTCAATTGTTGTTACAAAAAAGTTGTTTGATTAGGTCGGTGTATGTTTCAAAAGCGTCGGGGTTAATGTTTCCAGTTATCTCTAAACTTTTCAAACGGTTGGTATCAGGGCTGCTTGTGACTTGGTGGATTTTTGTTTCAAATATACATGTGTTAACAAGCAAACTAAGAGTAGCAATCCTCTTCATAATTTTTGTTCCAAAAGTACACCTTCCATCCAAGCGCCCTATATTAGACGCAGTTGTGTCACAGCACATTATTTGCATTTTGCCATTAATATTCCAATCATAAAGTGTGTTTGACGCAGCTTTAACTTGATCTTGGTCGGAAGAGCCATCCTGTTTTGGTACAGCAAGTAGTTGTTCCTCCTTCTCGAAATAAAATGAGAATTGGCCAGCGTTCTCCTTTAGAACTTCTCACGTCCAGATCAGGTAATAATTTTCCATCCCAATGATCAGTAACTACTTCAGTATTATAAATTATTTTGAAAGTCCTCCTCACGGTGTTTATAAAAATTTTATATTTTCTTGGAATATTTTTGCAACTCTCTCCAAGCTTGATGAAAATCCAGAAGTTTCTTCACTTGACTCTGATAGATATTCTAACTTTTTTCCAGAATATAATACACCCTTTAACAATAATATTTGCACTTTCACTGACAGTAAATTTAACTTCGCGAATGTTAAAAAATAGGACTTCATAAACTTAATGGTTAGGGGTTAACTTTTCGGCTGTTATTTGGCAACCAAGACTTGTTTTTATTTATTCTTAATTCCACTGTCATCTTCTGAATGTAAAACAATACGTTTTAATTACCCAATCATCCAAGAACAATTGACAAATACTGTGAACATGCGCTGCTCCTTCCGCACAACTTGTATGATGCATGTTTCGATGCAAGTCGCTACGTGTGGCAGTGCTCCAAATAAGGAAAAATTTATTTCCGAGTGTTTTAAGAGCAAATAAATAAAACTAGGACCTATGTGTAAGGAAATAAATTTTTTCAAAAATAAGGGACAATATATGTATGTATGTATGTATATATATATATATATATATATATATATATAAATATATATATAATGTAATTGAGAAGTAATATTGAACACATTGAGTACAATACTGAACACATTATAGATTTCTATAATTTACTATTTTAAAATACAATTCTATACGCCTGATTTGAAGACACTATATTTGCACCATTTTTATTAATGTATATATTTATAATAACGTACAAGTTATTTATGAAATGCCAGTTCCACCAAACTGGAGGATAATAAAAGATAACTGTGTAGATGACATTGCATAACTCGGGATATGTGAGTGTGAATGTTGTTTCGGGATTAATTCTTTTTTTAACCAAATGTATCAAATTGAACACATTAGAAAATATAATTAAAAGCAATATTAAAGTATCATAATTGTACAATCATTATATAAGAATAATATGAAATTAATGATAACAAGTAGACTAACGAGCGAGCATTTTTTCTTATTGCAAAGTAAATCATTTAACGAGGCTGGAGCCGGCATTTTCGCCGAGCGGGAAATTGCATTTTTCTCTGCAGTTTTCCTCAATCATCTTTTCATTTATGAAAAACTTCAGTCGTAAAGTATTTCATTTTCATATAAACTGTTATTTATTATACCTGACTTTTATGATTTTTTTTTTATATTTTATAAATTACTTGCGAAATACTTGCAATCGTATAGAGATAATAACAGAAGACCGATACCAAAGAGACAAACTGTTTATTTAAACCCACTATAAGGTTTAAATAGACAAATGTAATATTTTTTACACTTTATAGTTTTGGGAAACTATGCATGATACCACAATTGAAATAAAAAAATTCGAGTACTTCATTTGCTCTTTCAAATATTTTCATATAAATAATTGTTGAGTATTAGTTATGAATATATATAGAGTTTTATATATATATATATATATATATATATATATACATATACCTAAATTCAAGTTTCTACGTCAAACGATTTCTGAGAAAAAAAAACAGCCGTAACGGATAAAAAAACGGACGGATTCTTCTGTGTGACCTTATTCCAATTTTTCATTTTAAGGTTCGGAACCCTAAAAACAATATTTCAAGAAGTTTACCTGATCTGTTTCGAAAAACGATAACGATATCTTGAAGCTTGCTGTTTTACAGAAGTTCGCGACATTTTTCTTAGATTTATAAGAAATATACTGCGCAATATTTACAGGAAAATTAGCATAAAAAACCTTAAAACTCTGTCGATAACTCAATCGAATACTCAAAACTAAAACAACAGGTAGAGAGTTATGAATCTACAGTGCACTCTCTCTTACATCCTAATAAATGACTTTAAATATTCCGTTTTTATAAGTTTCGGAGGACCTATAGTTTTACGCCATAACATATAACAATAACTGTAGTTTAGGGATGGGATCTCAAACGTCTTTTCTCAATATTATTTTCAATTGAGAGCTTTTGTAAAGCGGAAAATTATTTATTGCCTGCATGGAACTTGATACCTTTCCTGTATCATATACAAAAAAAGTTTATTAAGAGTAAAGATTATTAATATGACCCCCATGTAACATTCGCTGCTAATTGAAACTTTTGTGGCAATTGTCTTAATATTATTAAAATAAGTTTTATGACTATTTTATTATCACATACTTCCAGTGATTTCTAGACTAAAAACTCCTCGAACTTCCCTGGTAGAGTATATAAAGAGCGCAGTTTTTGATTTTCTATACATAAATCAAGTGAGTTTCAGCGAGTAAAGAACAAGATGATATTTCACAAAGAAAGCGTGTGTTTTATGAATTCTGTTAATAATGAAAAGTAAGCGAAACAACACACAATATATGCATTAAGATGAATGAAAACATGTCCTTCTATAACAAGGTCAAGCATTGGATCCAAAATATTTAAATCTCTCCGATAATTATTATTTGATGCTACATTGTGCGCACAATTTATAAAAATAAAAAGGCTTGCTTAAACAGATCTCTGGTTTTTTATCATCTCCTCTAAGCCATAAATCACTTCTTTCAAGGAAGTATTTGATTCCCGACAAGCTGTGGAAAACGCTTTTGTCAATTTTATCACCGCTCGCTTTCCAGGTTTCTTCATTGCTGGTATTAACAAAATACCATTAAAATGGCGAAACTGTCTCGATAGTTTAGGCGCACACTTTGATTAATTGTACTGCTACTTTCTTGTGATATATTAAATCACACTTTAATTACAAAATCGGATCTTTCATACTTCATTACCGTGTACATATAGGTATACTTCTGACACAAATTTGAACATACCGCATAAATGCAAACGTAATTAACATATATAACTACCTTATTTTTTAAACGTATTCACCCCTTGAAAAGAAGAGTTATGTGATGAATCCTTGTATTATCTTTGTAAATTAAACTGTTAAGTAATTAATTAACTGTTAATTTAACTGTTATTTAACTTATTAATTATTTGCTGCTAAGTTGCACCGTATTAATATATGAGGTAGCTGAAGAACGGTGCAAGGAAAGACGCGATTGTGAGAAATATTTAATCTAACTGAAAGTTTTTCCTAAAGATAATTGTGAAAAATGTAGAGTCAAATTTCACGAGGAACAAAAGGCAGCTATAAAGACAACTGAATAATGATTGTATTAAAAGTTTATTTTTATTCGAAAATATGTTTTGATAAAAAATGTCATGAATTAATAAATATGTCGACATATTAGTAACAGTGATTTAATGAATAATTATTTGATAAAGTAAACTCAATGCTAATACAATTAAATTTAAATCATGTGTGAACAAATTACTATACTATATAAAGCTCCAGATGACAGTAATAAGAAAGAAAAAAAATAGAAGTAAACATTCCCGAATATGAATACAGTCAACACATGAAAAAAATGAAAATTAAATTTAACTAAAGCGATAATATAATAAACGAATACCTCAAGACGTACCTATCATATTATTCACAAGCATTCTTCGCTTATAAACGTGTGTAATATGAAGGGAATATATAAAAATAAATCATGAAAATTCTTTGAAATATACTATGAATGTTCATCGCATCAATAGCAGGGAAATATAAAAACACAATCATCGGCTGTGGCGCATGAAGACTAATAAATAAGATAACAATATCCAATTATTTTGGAGATTGTGATTTGGTACAAAATTGCTTATCTTCATTTTTCCATTCTGGTTTATAATGTAGCCAAGGATGCCAATAATATATTTGCCAATATGAAATTTATATCTGCTTTTATAATAATAAAATTATTGTGATTCAATATTTGAATATTTCCGAATGAATACGAAAATAGCGAAAAAAGTTTTGATATGAAATATAGTCTTTCCTTTGATAATACTTGAGTGCTTCAAGGTCCTCTGAATAGTGCAAATCAAAAGTTATTTATAGTTTATACATTTTTCCTACAAAATATCAGGAATTTGTTTTATTTCGTTGTATTTTTGTATTATCTTGTTTTAAAATTGATGCAAGTCAGATTTTGAACGTCAAATTGTATATTTCAATAATATATAATACCGGAAATAATACATGTGAAATTAAAATGCCTAAACAAAAATATCTAAGAGCAGCTCTGAAACGTCATCTACAATACATTTTTCAAAATTACGAATATATAAAATACACAGGACCATTCTTAAGAGCAAATTAGTATTCAATAAAATAGCACTTCCAACGCCTTTTTAAAATCATTTCCAACACCTTTATAAATACCGCATGTGTTTGTTTATGTAAGAACTCAATCCTGCGCTGTTGTTTACAAACAATTGCGCAGCTGTTTGAAACACTGGGTGACTTTATAAAATACACACTTGTATAATATTTATCACAAATTGTATAATATTTATTATAAATAAATATTATACAATTTGTAAAATAACTTCTACCGCCACTGTAAACACGTCCGTTTTTTTTATATAACTATAAATTCGGCGCCGTTTACAAATAATCGCGCAGATGTGTGAAACACTTGGCTGACAATGAAATGATATATGCACAATGATTCTTACTAATAAATATTACTCTATACAATTTTTAAAATAACTATTAACGCCTTTGTAAAGACATTCGTTTGTTTTATATAACAAATCAATCACGCGTTGTTCGTTTACAAAAGAATATGTAATTCCCGGCGCTCTATATTTATCATTTTTGTGCGACTTAAAAATATTACATAGGTGCCATATGTCAAATTTAAGCTAATGGAATTTTGAAAACAAAAAATGTATGTTATTTTTATCAAATTATGTCATTTTCTGTAGTTATAAAATATGTTCGCAACCGATCTTTCTTCATGTCTATGTAGAAAATATTTTTTATGACAAAATGTCACAAAAATATCTTTATATGTTTTTATGCTATCATGGAAATATTGACAATATATCTATAATTATAATCAATACATGCAATCATGACAAGCTTCTGCAAAGACTTAATTTGTTGATAGTGAAAGTATGAAAATTGTCTTAATTTTGGTGGGAAATATATACTTTTCATTATCAGAAATACACAATATAATGATCCTATAAAGAATTATTTTTATATATAATACAATAAATATATATACATATATATATATATATATATAAAAGAAAACAATTTCAATAGTAAACATATTGAAGTGATTTTTACGCAGTTTTGTATATATATATATATATATATATATATATATATATATATATATATATATATATATATATACAAAACTGCGTAAAAATCACTTCAATATGTTTACTATTGAAATTGTTTTCTTTTTTTTCGTTTGTTGTTTCGCGGGTACGACCTTGAATTAGCCCGATATTAGGCTCTTTGGTCGTCTACGGGGTAGAAATAAACACTCACACTACGAACGTTTGATACACGGTTCAAATACATCTAGTTCGAGACTCGTTCAATTATTGAAGTTACCACAATTAAGGGTAGGTATTATTTTTATGGAACTATCGTACTTTGCAAAAATATCTTATAGTAGATTAACCATACTTATCGTTGCTTTAATTTGATAAACTAATTTTTATTGGTTATAAACCATACTATGTAGAGCAGGACTGGATATTATAACAAGATTGACAATTCCATTAAACTTCCCATATAGACGATGGTATTACAAAATCATGATGTCTGTCCATTGATGAGTTGCAAAGACATCACCAACAAGAATTTTAATAAAAAAAAAGTAATAAGCAATTGTGGCTCTTTTATATTAATACATGCTCAATTACCTGGATGTTTTTAGATACATTAAAATATAAACATTATCGTAGGACTAAAAATTGTAAAGTATTATGAATTAATTGGGAATAACCAACAATCTAAAAGACGATATAATAAATTACTTGATTTTTAAAAAAAATATTAAACCAAATTTTTGTACAAACAAGTTCAACTTTTAAATTTCCAAAAATTTATATCATTCGATATCAAAACAATCATCAGGTTTGAAAATAAATATTTTAATTTTATTTTGTTGCATATTTACATAAACAATTTAATAAATAAATCTAAAAAGATAGGCAAAACTGCTAATTATAATGATGAAACGTCACGTGAAACGCTATAAAATCAACTTAACTTACAATAATACTTCACAATACTGATTGAATAATATGTAACATATACACGATTCCAAGAAAAACAAGAACCGCGCGCCATTTACAGAGGAAAATTATTATTAAACCCTTATCCTGAGAATGCCTTTATAACAAACGAATCTACGCTATATATGCTTATGTATACATACCCACATACCTATGTATATACGCTTATATACGCAGTAGCCGCCTTGTAAATGCTACTCGTTGTCCATTGACAGAACTTTTTGCAGACTGTGACTGTCGATTTGTATTTAAAGCGCTTATAAACGATCACAATGCTGTTCAGTAAATAATATGGCATGAAAGAATTAAAGAAACAATTATCTGAAAAGGAACTCGGGGTGTGGACAAAAATATTGTATTAAGGGTAATGATTTAATTACGAAACAAAATTCTGTTTAGCAGTCGCTACTTTTTTACTTGTTGAGATAAATTTTCATCGTACCCGCTACTCTTGTCTTTTTTTTTATTATTTGTGGTGTGATATTTTAAGGTGATTTTTACGTGTGAATGCCTATTGTATATATTTCCAGTGTATCAATTATATTATTAAGTTTCTAAATAACAAATGTTTATCTTTTCTTCATAGATCCTATTTTTTTAATGCTATGGAAAAAATCCATATATCATAAGAAAATTTAAGTAAGAATAAATGAGTCAATTATACATCAAATGTATATAAATATTATATATAATATATGTCATGTCTTTATTTTTCTTCAAAATCGTCTAATTTTATTATCGATATTAGAAGCCCAAGAAACGTATATTCTTTTTTAAATCGTCAGTAATCAGTTGAATAATAACACTTAAATATGAAGATAATTAACACGCAATATATAAAAGTAATAGATAATACCTTAACAGAGCTTTACATACTAAACTAACGAGCTTTTTCTCAAACGAAATATAGATTAAAGAAAATGAAATTTTAACTCTTCTATTAACAATTACATACGTACGACAATCAATAACGTAACAATGTTTATGAAAATTATATTTTATTTTCATAATTTCATACAATAAAATAACCATTTTAAATCAGAATTCATCAAGTGTAAAATGGCATTAATATGCCATTATTTGATGTGACGTTTCGCAATGGCATTATTTTCAGAAATATAAAAGACATTCATTAATGTAGTAATTTTTAAACACGACACGTTTATAATTAGAAATTAAAGTGAATTTGACTTAATCTTTTTCAAACCACTTACTAAATTCGGGTTTTCCGAACTAAGAAAAGCAATATGATTATAAGTTCAAATACATCGGAAAATACTCAAATACGGTCACCACGAATTTTAACAAACATTCGTTCTAATTCAGTTAATAATATACCACTCCATATTTCAATTGGTGCTTCTGGTGTGTAGAGAAATTAATTCCTAAAGTACGCAACAAACTTTGTAGAACCCCTGTGGCGTATTCTCATCTTCCTTTCCCTCCGTATAAATACTGAGGGTAGAGAAAAAGAGGAAAATTCTCAATTTAAAATGTTTCGGTCGATAAAACTTTTGAAACTGAAAGTAACTCTCGTTTGTTGAAAAACTTATCATCTTTGTACTCTAAACTTTCCGATAACATTATAAGAAGCGTTTCATTTTCACTCAGATTTATGTCGTAGCAAGAATCATAGACAAATTCGCTTATATGTTTTGTTGCAGTTCTTATTTTCTGATGTAAGTTATTCATTTAGTAGAACAATAAGATTACTTTATTTAAATTTATTAATATTGTATAACAAATAAATGAACAAATTGTAATTTAAAATTTTGTTAAAAATTTTAAAAATCGTCTGTGACAGATTTGCTTACAGATTTTGTTACATTTCTTATTTCCTGATTTAAATTATTTGCTTTATAGTGCAGGCGCCTAATTTAAATTTATCAATTTTAATAATGAACAAAAAAATAACTCTATATTTTCGTAAAAAATTACAATAATTCGAAATATCCCATAATCAATTATATAAGTTCATGACATTTAATTGATTCCGAAAAAAACTAACATTTTATAACGAGTCGTTTCGCATTTATTAAAATAATTAATAAATGCAAAACGACTCGTTGCAAAATGGGGGCATATGTTGTTAAAGTTAAATATACATTTACTACGCTCTGACAATTACTCCACTTAGCAGAAAATATTCGTTGCTACATTTCTTGTTCATGTACTGCAAGGATACGTCAGCAAGAAATGTAGCAACGAAAATAGTTCCAATGGTATAAGAACAATTTTCATATTACAAATACTTATGTTATGGGAAAAGCACAATACTCCCTATATAATTATTTTAAAAACACATAAGTAAATTGATATGAAGGGAATTATAACAGGATAGGGAAACATGGTATTTGGAGCCCTACTGTATTTTAAATCCATGTCCTTATGCATAATTCCGATATTTTATTCACTCAGATTTAATTATATATAATTTGCTGTGTATTTATTGGAAACGTCACTGAGTTCACTTTTTATATAAGGCAATTTTTTAATTAATAGAAATTTACGTTAATTGGTTTACATCAACTAGGGGAATAACACTGGATCTTAGGAAAGCAAAAAAACGAAGTAAAACAAATGTATCATAAAATAACAAATGATTTCTAGAAGACGGACAGCCATAAACGATCTTCAAACCGGTTACGTTTTCCCTTTAAGGTATAGAACCCTAAAAACCATTAATTCTAATAAATCCATAATTTAATTATGTACAAAATAAATATTTCTTTACTCTCTTTCAATATCATAAGATTCTACTACCGATCTTAAAAGCAAAAGAATTTTTTAAATTATTTTTAATGAACCGAGACATATCATGCGACATGTAAAATATTGAATGATATCTTATTTACAACTTTTAGTACTAGAACAACGATCTGTCTTTTTAACGAAATGTTGAAATATAAACAAATAATATTCATAGAAGAACCAATATTTTCGAAAAGTAAATATTGATTTAAAAATTGTTTACGATAAATAAACTCAGAACTTATCTTGTGTTACATGGCATTAAAAATAAAAATTTCTGAAATACACAGACCAAAATTTATAAATGAATTTCTAATCCAGTTTAATAACGTACCAGTGCGAATTTAAATTGGTGGTGCTAATATGTACGTAAATTCATTTCCAAATCACGCAACAAACTTTGCAAACTCGCGTAGTCTATTCTCAACTTCCTCCGCACAAATACTAAGCACGAGAGGAAAATTCTTAATTCAAAATGTTTCGGTCGATGCAGCTTTTAAAACTGAGAGCAATTCTCGTTTGTTGAACAGCTTTATCATCTTTGTGCTCTAAAGTTTCTGATAATATTCTACAAAATATTACATTTTCACTTAAATTTTTGTCGTAGCAACGGTCATTGACAAATTTGTTTATGTTTTGTTGTGTTTCTTATTTTTTTGATGTCAGTTACTCGTTTATGTTAATATTAACATTGCATAACAAATGGTTCCTTAAAGTTTCGTGGCAAATTTCAAATATTCCGCCTTTACGCAATCATACAAATTCCGATCATTTAGTTGATTCGAAAGGCAACTTCTAAAGAAAACATTTATTAAAGCTGTTGTTTCGTTATAATACAAACGGAATAAAACAAACGATTGGTTATGGATTTATTCCTTTAAATATAATCTCTCTGAATCGTCTGGATGAGGCGGATGATTTGGGACTCAGATTTAATTCGCGATCGACGTTTTGTGGGGCAAATGGCGGATGTAGCAAGAAATTCAGATTCGTGTTTCACAATTCAAAGAATTTTCAAAGAATTTCTGTGCATTTCATTAGTGCAACGGTGATTAGAATTTGGCTCCATTATTTGGAGTCCACATAAAGCCAATACGGCGTGATGATTGAATGTGCACAAAACACATTCTCCCAATATCCGTTTATAAAACATTACGGTTACTTCCCTTTCTAACAGATTTCCACCTGGATACTCATTCTTTGCAATTAAGAATTCAAGCTGTTAAGAGGAAAACTCTCGTATACAGTATACACAAAATCATCATCCTTTTCCTATACTACCCTCTCGAACCTTTCTCAAACCTTCGAAAGTTTCTTGTGGTATAAAACTGCTCAACCAGCTGATTGCGGTCGCTCCAGAGCGTAATTTTATTTATGATGAGTGGAAGTAAATTTGTCGAAGTAAATAGTGTAAAGTAGTGGTAAATAGTTAAAGTAAATGGTGTAGTTATTCTTAAATTTTATTAAGCCATTAATTTATTATCAGTACAAATAGATTACCTGAAATATACTATAAATTTTTATGTAAATATGTAAATAAAGATAATAAAATAGGAATTATAAGTGGAAAAAAAATTAAAGTGTTTCTTTTTATAATAAAATAGAACAATAATTTCTAGACTTGACACATATGATGTGCATTATTCAAAGATTAATTTAAACATTCAAGATGAGCTCTGAATTGCTAGTTCATCACTCGTATCGAAGCCAAAATGCAAATACAGAACAGAGAGTTCTACACTTATGAGTAGGTACGTGATATGTGTTATTTTTGTAGACTTACTATTATTTTTATGAATAATCTATCACATAAGTAAACGTACGCCTAGCTGTCTCAAAATAACCTTCTTGTATTTGCGTACAATTCTCGAACATGAAATGTCATTGCGCCAACGAATAACTATAATGTAATTGCATTTATAAATTTAATGTCTTCATAATGTAACCTGAAATTATTAAAAGAATATCTAGAATCCCAGTCGTAATTTATAGATAACACGATAAATAACGCAATAAGAAACCACAACTTTACTACTCTATACAACATTATTCCATTTCGCAAGAATATGCGTCGCATATACTGCAAGGATAATACAAATACTTAAGTCATAATAAAAAGAATATTACTTTATATACTATTATTTTTAAATTATATAACTCGATTTACGTGAATGAATTTGATATTAAAATAATTTCGTAATAGCTTTTAATTATTTTTTTTCCGTTTTAAAACTAATCGACCATAATTTTTTTTTCTGTGCTAACTGATTTAATTCGAACACTACTGAAAGCATTAATATTGATTACGCTATTATAATTTACGTGGTTACAGATAACAGCCCCGGACCAATTTATTTTTTCTTTCATCGTGAAACCTCAAACGATTCGAAAGTTAGGATGAAAAACATACAGTGAAAATTAAACAAAATCTCCGCATCACAGATCGAATGAAATTAGGTATCGATGTTAATCCACGACCGAGTAATACTCCTGTAATAAGAAAAGATTAATAATTTCATTTGTCAGCAAGTTAAAAGGGCATTTGTGAATTGGATAGCACATTGAATATTTCCATATTTGCAAATCATGTGGATTTATCTTGTATTATTCCCATATTTTATTGAGTTTTAAATAATTAAAAATTTGGTTTGTAATTATTAAGATCATCATTAAATTCACTCTTAAACAAATAATTAGAAAAAAACGTAAATAAATTTACATTACTTGAGGGAATAACATTAACATTATAGAAGCAAAATGACAATGTATAACAAATAGCATCGCGAAATACCAAAGTCATGAAGGAAAACTTACGTACTCACATCTTTATTTAATTAAAATCAAGTTCGGACCGCTCAACGTTCTAAATATTAAAGGAGGCCGGCAAAGTTAGAAAAGACTGCCACAAAATTGCTACGAAGTTACCCTAGTAGCAAACTTTTAATAAACATACGATAGAAATATCCCAGAGGGAAAATCTATTTTAAACATAGTTCGTGGGAAAGCACAATTAAGATATCAAAATGTGTGAAGATTTTTCCGCATATAATTATTATATTACAAAAGAAATATCGACAGTATTCATTGGAAAAAAATGTTTATATATATTTTTTGAAAAACAGTATATATAAATTTTCACTTGTCAAATTAGGCAGCGAATATTAATTTTGCACATAACTGACGGATTATGACAATTAAATAATACATTTAGTACATATTTTGTATGACGTTCAATTTCTTTCAGTTGGCCATGATATGAGTAGCATAGCCTAGAAAGGATTAATCAATCAATCAAGGTACTTAATTATTCTTGATTTTACAATCGATGACGACAGTATGTGTAACTAAGAATCGTTTTGTTAGTTTTACAATTGGTGAAAATAGTATGCGAATTATTTTTTAAATAACAAATAACAAAACAATTCGCATACCTTCGTAATCAATTATAAAACTAAGAATCATTAAATAATTTTTTAACACCTCCTTCAGCCCAATTAAAAGTCTAAGACCCTCATGTTCTAGTTTCTTAGGTAAAATGCGTTGGAGAGAATATATAATTTTATTTATATATACTTTCAGTCGACAGACTGTAATAATCGGGTAAAGTTTAGCGATTAATTATTCTTTAAGAAATGTTATTTTTTTTAAACATCAGGTTGTAGTCCAGAATTCATATTATTGTCTGTGGAAAATGTATTGATTTCAATTTTTACTTGAAATTTGTGCCAAAGAGTACAAAGTCCATCTTCACAATTAAATGAAACTACGTGACGTAGTATTATTTCTACTTTTTTTAATTTCTTTACCACGACCTAGGTTTCGTTGCATTACAACATCTTCAGATGGGATATTAGATTCTTTGCTAATATAATCTTTGCTAATATTTCACCTGAAGATGTTGTAATACAACGAAACCTAGGTCGTGGTAAAGAAATTAAAGAAAGAAGAAATAATACCACATCACGTAGTTCCATTTAATTGTGAATAATGAATTTCTACAAAATTAACGCCAAGTATATTCAAAAGTCCATCTTGTTCAATATATAAACGACGACATAAATTGCAATGTGTTAATTCCATTTTTTTCTAAGCAGTTTCTAAATTAGCGGCATGTTAAAAAAATGAATATTTTTGCGATAAGTTGAATTTTCATGTAACTATCATATTATTGTATGTATAGAATAAAAAAATGTGAGCAGTAGAAGTTGGTAAAAAAAACAGTACCAATAAATTTTTTTTGAATTGATGAATCGAAAGGTTAAAGTTTAAAATATTTGTAAACTCTAAATTTCATCCCATTAAAAATTAAGTGACAAAAGTTTAATCTGATTTCTGATTTTAATATATACTATCTAATATAACCTATTCATGTAGGTACATTCACAATTTTGTAATGCAGCGCTTGTCTTCTTCGAATCTTGTTTTATTCGATTTATGTAGCTCATTTAACCTCCACAACTTTGTATCCATTCATTAACAATATAAAACATTTACGTATCATGTTTCGATTTTGTTAGTTGTCGTAGCTCTTTCTAGAATTAATTCTGTAATTTCTAACAGATGGCGTCATTAACAGTATAGTTAATAAAACATTCACACATCACGTTTCCATTTTTTTATTAAATATTCCAGAAATACATGCATGCATGCAGATGTGTCGTACATCTGCATGCATCCTATATTAATTCCGTAATTTGCTAACAGATGGCACTAGTAATCATATGCTAGTACTACATATCGTTGTATCGTTTTTTTTATAATTTATTAAAATATTTAAATACAAAAATAGTGATAGATAATAAATCTAGACATGACTTTAAATTATTCTGTTACATTTCAAATCTAGAGTTGTGATAGTTTTTTCGTAAAGTGTACAACAAAACTGTACGAGTTGTGGGATAGTGTTAGGAGTCGCTCTGCTCGCCGTAACAAATAAATAAAATATGACAATTATACATGATAATGTGGATTTGGAAATACGGAAATATTCAATATGCTATCGCTTCCTCAATACCTTGTTTTAGTATCACTTTCCTTCATTAAATTAAGTTATATAATTTAAAAATAATAATATGTGAAGTAATATACTTATTATTATGACGTAAGTGTTTATAATATCCTTGTAGTATATGTTGTTAGCAGTATATGAGCAAGAAATATAGCAGGGAATATGCAACGTATATTCTATATCATTACTATAGCAATGATTCTAGTACGCATAGGTATATATATGGTTTACATCGTGACAATAATATTAGTACTTGTGAATATGGTAATAAAAATAGTAATAATAACAGATTTTATTTCTTTTGATAAAAAGTACTTCATACTTCTTTGAACAACCTTTTATTAATACAATTTTTTGTCCGTTGTTAGATGGATAAATACTTCGTAAATGCGACGTTTGGAATCAGTTTAGGCCAGTTTCTTAAAACATTCATGGGAAATTTCTACGATAACAATTACTCATTTTAAGATACCAAACACTTTCATTTAAATATCAGTTATTCTGATTTTAATATTTTACGAAGATGTTAGCTGTTTTGAGAATTATTCTTAAATAATATTTAAGTTACAGATGCCGAAAATGTATTTACAACATGTTTTATTAATTTACTTATTTTATGACGCAATCAGAGGAAATAACTTATCCTCAGCCATATTGTCGAGTTATATCTCAAAGACCATTCCTGAACACAGCTTAATTTTTTCTTGAGTTAATGTTCCATTATAAGGCAACATTTAGACCAAAGCTGATTTCAACATTCTTGTACTCCGATATAGAGGAGAAACCCCTTTCGAGGTCAGTTTTACACGAAGTACTATCACGTATTCAGTATTTTTTACAAGAATATGCGAATAAATGTATTATTTCTTTTCACTACATAGGATTTATGAAATATATTGAAAAGAAAGAAATATTTGCAATATAACTCCCAACTTCCTGACCTTACTCTTACTGACGCTTAAATATAACATCAAAATATATATACCTAAATATCTAATATCGTCTTATTAAAATGTCTGTATTATTTTTCACAATTTATACCAGAGCATTTTGAGTGGTTTTTTTATGATGAGGCTGATATGTTTTAGACAGAACCATGTTTAATTTCATCTTAAACACCTACGTAATAAAATATCAGTATTCACAAAAGCAAAACGATAATATTTTAACCTAAACTCAAATTTATTATAATAATACCTAGAACAAAAATTTTCATCTACAATTATGAAGTGTTGGAGAAAATATAAAATTTGATTTATATTAAATTGTGCATCCTTTCGCATGGCAGTTTAAACATCTATAAAAATTAGCAATAAGGTACCTATAAAAAAAGGAAAACAAATGTAAATAGAGAGATAATTAAATAAGGGAATACCTCATGACGCACCCTTGATATTATTTCCAAATATGCTTCGCATACATATGCTTAATATATAGCAAACACTTAATAATTAGAAAACGAAATCATAAAACTTCGTAAAGATATCACATCGTATGTTTTGTGAGCTTTGGGTGAATAAATATTGAATTGGATGTGGCTCATAAAGACAAATTAATAAATTAATAGTATTGAATCGTGTTGGAAATTGTGGTTTGGTACGAAATTAGTTACGTTCTTTTCATTCTTATTCGTGTTATTCCTTAAGGTTCCAAGGGAATCCTTTTTATATATTATTATAATAATGCTTGATAAATAATAGGAACGCTTGTTATTCATTAATATAATTACAATTGTTTTCGAAAATTACTCTCTAGATTTCAGTTGGTGCTGCTATTATGTGTAGAATTCATTTTCACATCACGCAACAAACTTTGTGGAAACCCGTCGTTTATTCTCATCTTCCTCTCGCTCCGCACAAATACTAAGGGCGAGAGGAAATTTCTCAATTTAAAACATTTCTGCCGGTAAAACTTTTAAAATAGAGAGCAACTCTCGTTTGTTAAAAGACTATCATCCGTGTTGTCTAATCTTTCTAATAACATTCTACGACATATTTCATGTTCACTGAAATTTATGTCGTAGCAATTCATTGACAGATTTGCTTAAATGTTTTGTTGTATTTCTTATTTCTTGATTTAAATTATTTGTTCACTGAAAACTACGTGATGTAGTATTATTTCTACTTTCTTTATGTTCTTTATCACGACCTAGATTTCATTGTATTACAACATCTTCAGGTGGGCTATTAGCAAATATTTTTCCTAATAGCTCACCTGAAGATGTAATATAACGAAACCTAGGTCGTGGTAAAGAAATTAAAGAAAGTAGAAATAATACTACATCACGTAGTTTCATTTAATTGTGAACAACTAATTTCTGCAGAATTAACGCCAAATATATTCAATATTAAATTACTTGCTTAGCAATTTAGTCACAATACAATCAATCGGCTAATTTATATTTATTAATATTAAATAATCAAGATATGAACAAATAACCCATTACGTTTTTATAAAAAATTACAATATTTCCAAATTATTTACATAAACACAATTATATAAATTCATGTCATTTAATTTATTCAAAAAACAACTTTTAAAGAAAATTAAATTATATACAATCGTCGTTTCATTTGAATATAAACAAAATAAAAGAAACAGCCAAACACATATTGCTTTAAATAAGAATTTAAAGTAAAATGAAAAAAAAATATCTTTTAGAAAACCGACTTCAAAAAAATTATATACTAAAAGAAGTAAAAAATAGTTACCTATTTAATAGGTACCTATTTAATCGCAATAAATAACTGAATTACTTATTTTTGAAACCGGTGCCAGCACTATCGACCAACTTAAACAAATTTTTAATTTAATTTAATTTAAAATCTTTACTTCTAATGTACTAATAATCCGAAATAGATTCAAAAGGGTATAAAATTTTACATAGTATAAAATTTTACATCATAATATAAAATTTTACATTTGTTTAAACTGATCGGCGGTGCTGGCACCGACTTCGATAATAAGTAACTTAGTTATTTATATTGTTTAAATAGATACCTATTTTGAGTTAATTATTTTTCACTTTTCAGTACCCAATTTACTTTGAAGACACATTCATTATTAGATTTATTAAAATACTCAGAACGAGTTTTCATTTCCTACTGCCCGTACTTGCGAAATACGAACTCAGACAAAGAACAAAGAGTTTTGCGCTAAATATTTACGAGTATACGAGATTTGTTTTTTTTACAGACTAACCCTTTCCGTTTTTGTGAATAATCTATCGTATAAGTAAACACATGCCTAGCCGCTTCATAAAAACCTACTTATATTTCTAAATATTTATCAAGCACCGAATATAATTGTAAAAGAATCAAATTTATGAAATTAAAGTCTTCATGTATAACCTAGATTAATTACACGAATTTTCGTCCTGACTTTATTAGTCTATAGCAGATAATTCTCCTAAATTTCTACACTATAGTAAGTAATTCTACTTAGTAAGAAATATTCGTTGCGTTCATATTCTGCTAGAAACCGACATTATCAACAATTATGTAATAATAAAAATAGTATTCCTTTCTACAGTGCTATTGCAAAAACACTAAATAAATTTACTAAAGTAAATTAATAATAGCATAAAATATTTAGAAAACAATACAATCTTGAACACTTCTTTATTTTTAAACCCATGTTCTCGTGCATAACTTTCATATTTTATTACCTAGAGTTATATCGAGCACGGTGAGTAATTATTAAAATTGTCGGCAAGATCATCCTCAAGTAAGGTGATATATACGCAAAAAAAATATCGGATACTATTGAAGTAAAACAGCAAAGTATAATTAATTTATTGTAAAATAACAAAGTTATGAAGGAAAAAGACCTTCATTCCCTTTTTCATCTTTTTATTTAATTAAAGTCGAGCTCAGACCGCTCAACATCCTTAATAACTAAAGGCGGGCGGTAAAGTTAGGAAACGTTCTGCCACAAAACTGCTCTGAAGTTACACTCGTGGGAAACTTATAACAAACACACATTACATTACATGGAAAACATATAGATATTAAAATATTCAACGATTTTCCTAGGATACAATTATAATTTCACAAAAGCAATTTTGATAACATTTATGTTACAATAAAATGTAACTTGTGAATCACTTTAACAGCAACTATAATTTGCTTATAACTAACGGGTTATCACGGTTAAAAACTACACTTTTGAGATATTAAATTATTTACAGTTGTCCTTGATAACAATAAGAAAGATTTATTAAAGAAATAAAAAAATCAATTACATACCATTAGAACCCACGATTGAATAAATGAATGCCTCATGTGTTCACAAACATACTCTGCGTGCGTGCTTATGCGTATTACGCAACAAAGCCTTGATAATAAAATTATAAAATTACTTTAAATATCGAAGGGAATGTTTTGTGATCACCGCATAGGCAAATATTGAAATCGAATATAACAAACACGGTCTGTGTATCATATAAAAAGTTCTGAGTAAGGGAATAATATCAGATTGTGTAGATTTGGTAAGAAATTGCTTATGTTCTTTTCTTTTTTATTTATATCGTTGAACAAGATTGTAGTAATACATTATTGAGTCTGAAATCTGTATTTAACTTTATATAAACATTTAAATATTTCTAAATAGACGTAGGAAAACCTAGAAAAGTTTTCGTATAAAATCAGATTTTTTAATATTCCATAACACCTTAAGTAGAAAATATAAAGTCACGTATCTTTGCATTTATCAACTTTTAATGACTGTTTTTCTCGGAAACCGTTTGATGTAGAAACTGGAAATTTTGCGTAGAAATAAAGTATATTAGCAAAAATAAAACATAAAGAATCTAGAAATTTTTGGGCCAACAAAAGAAGTAATCGATTTTTTTTTGATTCTCTTTTAACATGTGAGATAACAAATGAAAAGCAAGTTGTTAAACTTCTGAAACTATTTTTGAAATCCTACTTAATATGGTTAAATTCTTTATACTTAATAATTTAACAGAACAAATGAAGATTACTGACAAAATTTTTTTTATTGATAAATTGGTAAAAACTTACGCAAATGCATGTTTGACGATTTTACATAGTTCTCTAAACACATTTACACAATTTTTTTTTCTATTTTCCAGTAATGAAATTGTAACTCTTGACAATCGTACATTTGGGAGACAAAACACATTTAATAAAATTGAGGTTATTCCAATTTAATTTTTTGGGAAGTTATTAGAAAATGTTTAGATAATTATATTTAAGTTACAAATTACATAAAGGTTTGTGCAGAAAATTTTATGAATTTACTTATTTTATGACTTAACTAATTCTCCGCCACTTTGACCGTTTATATCTTTCACATTTAATTGCCGTTATTCAGTGTACGAATTTAAAAAATCTGCGAAGTAAGATGACTTTAAATAATAAAATAATTAAGACAATCTGTCTGCTCATCCGCTAAGCTCTACTTAGAACCAACAACCTTATTTCCATCAGATAAATTGGAAAGGAACCCTGCGACAGTCCATCGTGTTGCGTTTAACGATACTAATGACGGAGTCTCGAGTAAACGTTTTATCTCTTAGAGATAATTTTTTAATGACGACGCTGACTGGCTCTTGAATTTAACGGATAATGGATTTAAATAAATTAATGAACGTCCATTAATATAATGCGTATGCAGTGATTTTTTTTAAAAAATTTCCAAGAATAATTTCCAATGTAAAATTCACTAAAAATATAACTCTTAAGTACGATTACACCTCACGCTTGAAATATTCCGTACATACTTACACATACGTCACTTACGCTGGGCAACATATTAATACAGTGAATAATAATATCGATATTTTTAAACAGTTTAATAGAAATACCTAATTTTTATACCTTTTTTAAATATCTACGTCTATACCTAACTTTCGTGGTGCTAGTTCTACTCGTATTTAATAAGCTTTTACTTTAAGAGTTTATAGAAAAGTATAAAGTTAACCTTCCCCTAAATTAATTATTTATTATCTTTGCTCATTTATGATAAAATTACAACACCCCGAAATTTCTCTTCCATCTCCACTTCAAAAAATATGATCATAAAATAAAAGTTAGATGATTTAAAAAAAGACTAAATATCGGACCAGCAATCTACAAATGTTTGCCAGAAAAGCTCTTCTTTCCTTTTGAAATCTCTCATACGTAGCAGTAATCAGCTTGAATATATTTAATTATAGCTATCATTATTCTTGAAACTATTTATAGCTAGCAACCAATTAAGGGCTCTGTCTATAACTTCTGTCCAAATTGACAACCGAGATTTGTTCTCTATGTAATTCAAATTAATGATTTCTTAAGTTTATTTATTTCGACTTTCCGTTAACCATATATTTTTCTATATTATTTGACTTCTATAAAGAAGCTGGTAAGATAGTCAGTAGTCCCTCATACCACACACGTGTCCAAACCTTAGACGACGTTGTTGAATTTGATATCTGAAGGTCGGTTGATTCTAATAACGAGATGAATGATATCATCAATTTTACAGCCGCGAATTGAGACTTATTATAATTTGCAAGAAACATTGCATTTAATGGACTTCGTGTTTATTGAGATCCGCTATAAGCAGAATTCACGTCTCCGAACCATAAAGAAGGACATTGAGTAAAGTGAACCTGGTAAATAACTATACTAATCGAGTATTGACGCCAGCAGAGGAGACGATCTGCTTCTTCTGAGCCAGCAATCTGAGGTACATGAAAACTTGCATTTGCTCCAACCGGATACCATTAAAATGAAAACAACCTGATATTATACAAGAACGAGACACGAAATTTTATAGTGGTTTTTTGCACATGATTCTTTATATAAATTATTACTAATACGATTAACGTATTTTAAACTATAACTTTACTATAGGATTAAGCTCCGAATACTTAAGTACTTTCTTAAGTGTGTTGATTAAAACTTCACAATTAAACGTCAAGAACTTTCGCGACTCAATAACATATTTGAACGACATCATCAATTGATTTTTTTTCTACTTACTGATTTCCTTGCTAAACAATTTTGATGAAGATATCAAAATAAATTGGGGACATCCAAGGTCTTAATATTTTCTAAAGCTGATCAAGCACTACGAAACCTGTTATGTTCCTTCATTTATTGTATTGATTAAAACTATTCAAAATATATTTATAATCGGACAAAGTCTGGAACTGCCGCTTGCAAGCTAAGTAAAATTATGTGAATTTTGGAAAATTCTCTACACAAATGGAATACTGCCTATTTCTTTTTCTGAAGGAAAATAACATATTTTAGGAATAAATAAACATTTTTGAAATGTGAAATGTTTTTTTTTATTTTTTAGGAAAAGTAGACATTAACTCAATAAAAAAGCATCAAAATCTTATCGTAAAAGGCAATTATGAACTTATAAGTTATAATTAAAAATAATTTATAGATAATTCTTCAGCATCGAAAATATTGAGTATTTAGTTGAGGGGCAAACTTTTTATTTGTTAGTCCATAAAATGACAACCGTTAGAAGCTATACAGAAATCGCGTCAGCAACAGGTTATGTAACTTAATCAATGATAATAAAAAGTAGGCTGGTATTCAAAAGTATATAAAGAATTACATACAATGAAATTATTTTAGATACACTAAAGTGTACATTAAAAGGATTAATATTTTAAAGTCAAAATCAGCAGCATTAACCTGAGTATTCTTCCTCGAAATGAGCTTTCTATCTTGTTCAAGAGTTTTTTAAATTCTCCTAAATAAATATAATTATTTTTCTTGAATAAATTCTTCCACTCACTTAAAAAATATTATGAAAATAATAGAAACAACTATTTTTAAATTTTAAAAATTTTGCTTGCTAACAAAATACAAAATAAACGGTAGTCAAAAAAAATATCAATAAAAGAAATAAACTATGATGAATAAATTTAAAAATATAAGAAGATAAAAGAATAATATAAAGAAAAATAAGATTTTTCCACCCCAAATAAGAAAATAAGGAATGAGAAAATGAATGAATACTGCAATTAAATTAATTTTACAGTTAAAAAACATAACTGATTTTTAGACAGATCACCTACAGCTCGGTAATTTTTCTCGAGAAAAATCAAAAAATTTCAAGGGCAAAATTCTAAAATCTTCAGTTTCCCTTTATCTGAACCCTTAGTCATGAGAGTATAGAACTAATATTGAGACGATGCGAGAGAAAACTATCAGTGGTAAACAAACCTTAAAACACTTTCAAGTGTGTGAAATGCTTGATTTATCCTAATTTTTGCAAACAAATAAGAAATAAAGTTTGGAGGCTACTGGACCAATTTTATCATGCTTACTTTACTTTAATGTTGCAGTACGTAAAATCACAGCACTATATTTAATAGTGCTCTGTAACACATTGCGACTTGAAAAGAAAAAAAGGCGTTCTTAATAGCTTTGATGCAGTAATTAGGTCTTTTTAAGAATAATGATTCTCAGAAGTGGTATTTTTATATATTATATATTTCGATATATTAAATTTCAAATAATATCGCCTTTAGGGAAATCCCTAAAGTTGATATTATTTGAAATGTCATATATCGAAATATTCTTAAAAAGACTACTTCTAAGAAGAATATCCTAATCAAAATTAAGTTGTGTTTTATATGGCATACTTAAAGAAAACTATTCCCGCCATTCCACCCGGGTAGTCTCAGGGCCCCTCCTGGGACCCGTAACGACTCATACAAAAAGGGGACCTTCGAAAGTCCCCTAATAGTGTCCCGTATCTACATTCACAGCGCTTCCACCCAACAGGGTTAGATTCTGCTCCTGCTCAATGCGTCATTTAGGACCTCCATTTTTTCAAGAACGCATTTAGCGAACGCTCTAAATGACTCAAAGATCGAACCATTCTCAACCAAGTCTCGGTGACTGAAGATACCACTCTCTAAGACTTCGCGTGATTCTACTTTAGAATTTCGACGTATGCTCTCAAATAAAACTCTACGCGCATCATCGTGCTCACTGCAGTGGAAAAGAACATGGTTCATGTCCTGCGTCTCAAATCCACAGGTACACGCCGGGCTATCTCGGAGGGCAAACCTAAACAAACTGGCGCGGAAAGCGCCATGTCCCGTTAAGAATTGTGATGTAAAATAATCGGAGACAAGCCAATTTTTACTTAGCCGCTCTGACACCTCGGGGAAAAACATCCTGGTCGTCTCCCCTTTGGAATCGGGGGAGGACCATCTGGACTGCCAGTGAGCAACGACGATCTCTAAAATACGTCTCTTTCTAGCAAAAAGGGATTCATTAGCCAAAAACTCAAAATTCAACGGACCCGCAACAAAACTCTTACCTCGTGCTAAAATGAAATTTGCCGCCCGTTCAACAATCGCAAGGTCTGCAGGCAGAAGACCATCCAAAATAGGCAACGCATCCGTTGAGCAGGTTCTATAAGCTTTGGTCAGCGCCAGAAGCGGCGCACGCTGCGATCTCAGTACCACCCGTACTCAGTACTTAAAGAAAACTATTAAAAATGTTGGAGAAACTGCGAAGGGCGAAACGGACGTTAGGTGTGATGGAAAAGAGGCAAGTCATTGCTCGGGCGCAGCCGTCCATGGCTTGTTTTCTAAACTAATTCATTTTACACACTTCACAGTTACAATTTGAACTTAAAACATCGTCAATTGCCGTGCATCATTATAAACCTTCAACCTTGAATATATCACAAATTTATACCAAAATGTAATCTTTTATGTTTATCTAAATCCTTAATTACCTCTCTGATACATTTGTGTTAACAAAAAGCTTTATACAGTTTTGCCAACTATAATCATATTCTATAATTTTAATTTCCAATATCATATTTTAAAATCGTCACAGAAAGATATGTTCACAGTTGTATTAATAAACTATATAACATCGACCAAACGCAATCGATATTAGTGGATAAACTAAGCAGTATAAATCCTTCGAATAATCAGTCAAATACAGGTGAAAGCTTTTAAACCGTGTAAAGTTTAACTTTGAAGTGAAATATATCTTAATATCCAAGTGTAAAATAACTTTATTTATCTGTCTAAGATTCCAAAACACACACAAATAAAATAATTATGACGCCTTGTCTCGTTTACTATTGACCTATTTTTGGCTGCCGCTTATTTTAACTCAAAATATTACTGGGGGCTGATTTTCATTTTTTTGTTCACTCTTTCACTATAGAATTTGGCTCTTGCCAACGTTTATGTCCAACAAAGAATTATAACCTACTTATTCTAGACTAAAATATAATTTCGAATTAAGTCTCTATACTTTCATAATAAAAAATCTTCAGCACCGTAGTCTTTTATTTATAAGACTTTCATGTATATTGTCACATTACTAAGAAGTTTTGGCGAAGCTGTAATATTTATAATAAGCTATTCGATAATGATGTTCTTGTATATATACGTAAATATGCTATATTTTTATTAGAATAAGTAAATTTCTCGGGAATTGTGAAACTTTTACATACCTAACTACTTAAATATATATACATAAGAATTCGATCGAGAATAGGTCATATTCCAAGCATTGTTTGGAAACATGATAGCTTGTTAACAGAATAACAAATTTATAGGATATTACTAGATATGAACTCATTTTACAACACTCATCTTATCGTAGGATATGTTAAAATTAGGGGAAAGGTTGGTCTAGTCCCATTGATCGTATTGAGAAAATTGCGCTAATAGATTTCAATATTAGGCCGAGGAAGGTTAGAAATAATAATTTACAGTAGTTTATTGAAATTTTCAAACAGTAAAATTTGAAGCTTCATCCATCCATCCCCTTGATGAGTGGAATAATATGTAAATTTATTCCCATTAGAAGAGATATACTTAAATTATTAAGTACAGTATAAAGATAATGAAAAAGTTATTTTTATGAGAGCTTCACGCCGGGATATAATAGCTCTAACAATTTTGAACAATGTCATTAAAAGTAAAATATTAAAATGAGAGAACAGGGAAGTAATCCAAACTGTGCAACATGCAGACGCATAACGAGCGTGCATTTTTCTCAGCGCAACGTAAATCATTTAAATGTAACTGAGGCAAGCATTTTTACCGAGCGAGAAATTGCATTTCCCAATGCAGCCTTCTGCAACCACTATTTCATTTCTGAATAGTTTCATTTAAATTTGATACATTTTGTTATTAGTTTATTATAATTAGTTTGCTTTCCATATGTTTAATCTTGTATTTCATAAATCCAAATAAAACAAATTATTAGTAAACTTTAGATAGTTAAAATTTTTAATTTCATTCTTAAATACGTATTTAAAAAATGTCTTGCATATAATATTTATAGGAAGAGACCTATGACTTTTTACATCCTGTACAGAGTATATGACATTTCCATTTTATTATACCAATATATAGCCTGCACTTTCATAATGGTAATGTAATTAAATTCATATCTACTAAAATAATTTAGTTCATAGCTAGGCTTTAAACTAACCATATTTCCAGTAAGTATGGACGGTCTAAGCTTTATTAAAAAGTAGTCTTATCAGGAAAATATTCGTCTGTAAGCTACGTTTCATCTTATTAAATTGTATTTCATGTCTCATTACAACAATTCATAACACTTACCTGGCATACAGTAACAAAGTGGAATGGGCGGCTCTCATTTCAAATTATACAAATAATTGTTTTTCTTAGCTTCTTAGGAACTCAGTGAATTTTCCCGATATTGATACTTACCATCAAAAATATATTTATAGCCATAGAAAAATTTTCTTTTTCTCTCTCTCAATGAACCTTGCAAGAAGTTTGCAAAACTTATCACACGTAGAATGTTTTGGGTGTTACATTTGATAATATTCCTCAAAATTATTGAATTTATCTCGGTACTAATTCTCAATCTCTCTAATTCCAGTTACAACTCAGGAACCAATGGTCTCGACAACGGCCTTATTAACAACGTCAGTAACAATATCTTTATTATTGGCCGATATTAGATGATTGAATTACTCTCTAGTAAGACTTGTTGGAACTTTAAATCAACCAACCTTAAAATTCCCTTTACATCATTTTATATAGGAAACCCGCAGCATACTCGAAATGTTTTGCAGAATAAAATCGTATTAAAAGAGCTACCTTAAGAGACGTAAATTTGAATATAAAGTTTATTCACCTCACTATAAAAAATACCCAGCCAACTTAATTTTTTACCACAAACTTTTTCCCCACCGCACTCTCAACTGGTATTTTCTTATACTCTTATACTTACATATTTTTGTTTATGAGTTGAAATATTATGTCCTCTTTTTATATCCTTTAAGAAGGAGACACATAAAAATATAATCATTCTCGATTAAATGTTTGTCCTTCTATTAAAGTAATTTACATTAATACTACGACACAAGCGCTAAATTTGCACTAATCGTATATGACACACGCACCAATATAAAATTAATAATTATACGCTTTTTTAAGATTGACGTAAGAATAAAAGAAAAATAATCCATAGGTATCGCTGAGTATTTTTTTTTAATAATTCTTCCCGAAAAAGTTTTCAATAACGCCCTTGATATTCAACCAGGAGCCGAGAAATAACTTTCTGGTATACAATTCAATTTTAGATACTCCTACTTGGCTTTCACTAATTCATTGACGTCTACATGCGTGATTAACGTTTATCATGTACATCTCATCACTAGTGACTAATTAGTACAATCAATCGCAATTACGTTTTAATAATAATTGTTACGAATATGGTCTGATAAAGTAAAAGAAAATCCATTTTCTTTGATGTTACCCACTTGAAGTCGCCAAATTTTAATTGTCATTAACAAAGCGTGCTTCAGCCTATTTATAACTGGTAATGAAAAATTCTAAAACTTTTGGCAACTTTTCTGGAAAAATTTAAAACTTGTGACTAAAACTTATTAGTCCACCTAATGCGTTACGTTTTTTAGTAGGTTCTATTTTATTATCATACTGAGATATGAGAATTTTGGATTTGCCCTCTCTAAACGACATTTTCTTCTCGTTAATAGAAATATGTGAAAAAAACATATTACACTTGTTCATGATCATCTGGTATCTACTAAACGATAAGTATTTGTAACACTTGAATGTTTGAATAATTGTTTACAAAAGAAAATAAAGGTTACAGTAGAAAACTTTAAAATAAAACACTTTGAATTATTCCATGAATTATCAACGAATTTAGTACACGATCTTTTTATATATATGTATATATATATATATATATATATATATATGTAATATATATGTGTATGTATGTATATATATATATATATATATATATATATCCAAATAGCCACTGGCATTAAGTTTTCTGTTCGTTTTATAATATTAAAAAGCCTACTGACGCTTTACGTGTGTATAGATAATGGTTTTTTCCTGACCGGATATCCAAACATTCTACAAAGGCTTTGTAGGTTTGAAATGGCTATTTGAATAGTAAAGTGCATGTAAGTTTTTATAAAAGTCGCACGCCTATTGTAGTGTCTCTTCAATCGTTGAAATGGAAAATTTCATTGTTTTTTGGCTGAAAATTAATAAAATTGAAATTATTTTACATTCCAAAAATATTGCATAAATTCATTAGTGAATTTTAATAAAATTTAATTGGGTTGAAATTGCATGCTACAAAGAAGACAATTCACGCGTTATTTCCATAGTATTTTTAAAAACTAAATATTCGTAAATTTCTTTCTGTTGAACAAAATATGTTCGGTTCCTAAAACGGTGATTTGACTATTGAAGCTACATTGAGATATGTCATGTGTTTTTTATTCTTATTGTTAAACCATTTAAAATTTGTGCGACAAAAGAAATACTATGTGACTATGTTACTTACTATTTCAATATTACTCCCCAATGCTTAATACAAAGTAAGTCTGATAGGTTTTCTCAACAAACTTGTCATATTTCTTTGTTCTTTTGCAGGGTTCCTCAGGTTCTACCTTTTTCAACATATAAAGAAGAAAATAGAACCTCAATAAGATCACTTACATATCCGTCTATCTATATATAAAAAGACAATAACCAACAGACTATGATGAATAAGTGAAATTATATAATTTTTAATAAATATGATTTACAAACTTTCCATTTATCCCATCTGAACGACTTCATAACAAAATTGGAAAATTTCCTTGAAATATCGCTTCGAATATTTTACGAGCATTGCTTAGTTTCATATTGAAATCTAATGTCACAAACACGGACTGTAGCATATAAAGCCTCATGAATAATGTAACAACATCAAATTGTGTTTGGGATTGTGATGTGGTACAAAATTGGTTATGTTCTTTTCATTCCAATAATATATTTGCAAATGTGCTGTATATTTTCATTTAAAACTTTATATTTTCATTTAAAAATATTCCAGCTATTTCTAGCCTTTTTAGCTTTGTTAATAAATACTTCATAATTTAACTTACAAAACATGTTATGAAGGTTATGTACCTGCATAAAAATGCTTGTTGATTACAGGTTTATGCTCATGGTGTCACAACTGTGTTTGGTTTGACTTTGATTAGGTTAGACTTTCTAATGTTTTTGCATTTAACGTACATATCATTTTATAATATAAAATTCATGATATCTATTAAAATGTAGAGAAATATTTGAAAATATGAACAAAGTAATGGAAAATTTAAAATTTCTAGTTAAACTCTCTTCTAAATGGCGGTATGGCAAAATAAAAAGGATAAAAATATTTTAAATCGAACTTTTGCTTTCAACAATCGAAATATAAATCATTTGAATAATCGAAAAACAAACATCGTAAGAACAATATCGCTATACAAATACTCGAAATATGACATTCTCGACAAGAAATTGGGTGAAAATAGAAAAGAAAAACACAGAATAAGAAAATTTTATAACACTCAAAAACTTAGCCATACATGATTTCGTGTGAATACCGCATATAACCTAGAGCCCTATTCTACTCACATCAATATTTTACAAAATCGTTCATTAACTATTTTTAAAAAGAGGAATTCATTCATAAAATCCTGAGCCATATTTTTTAATTATTAATACATAATTTACCCAGCTACCGCCGATGATACATAGGATGTGTGATAAGTTACTGCTGTACGCAATATATATATATATATATATATATATATATATATATATATATATATATATATATATAAATATATATATATATATTTACATTTACATACATATGTGTGTGTACAGTGCCTAAGATTTTCAGCTGTTTTCTTTGATCTGCGAAGGACTTTTGCACGTCTTTAATTAGATTATACGACGTGAATCCTTCTTTTAATGTGATTTATTATCTCAGGACTGCTATTCATTTCTTGTTTTGAATTATAGTTTCAGACTCACGTTTAAAAGCTAAAAAATAAATCCGTCCTAAATTCATATATTCTAATTTCGGTGATAACTTTCACGTTTTTGTATCGTTTTGTCTTTTGAAAATATTTTGGCGAGCAAAAATATTAAATTAAATTTTCCTTTTATTTAGGTCGTCACTATAAGAAGGCTTTGAATTTTTTATTCTGTGTTTATTAATGTCATCAGGCTATATGTCATTCAGATCGTCAAAACAGCGATAAGTGGGTGTCACATTAAACGTTCGTCCTAATATCGCCCCTTAGTATCTACCGAGGGGCCCTGTTTTACTGGAACGCGGCACAAAGGATGGCCAATTTCTTAAAAGTAATCTAATTTCTATCAGATAGAATGTAGGCTCATAAATGCAATTATTCATAATCTCATAAATACAATTTTTTTTATTTTTCCGATAGACCATTTTAAATTCAGTTTAATCGTTTAACGTATGCTTTTACACCGAACCCCAACAAATGTGTATACTTTTTTTATTACATCATAATTACTCATCTCATATATAACGACTTATCTCATAAACGAAATCTCAAGATATGTTATCATGTTATAATAATTGTTGATGTTTGAAAATTATCAGTCTTTTAAAGATCTGTCACCGGTTTAGCGTAATTTAATTCAATGGAAAACCACCCACAGATGGCGGAGGACCATGAGAGTTCGCAACACCCCACGAGCAATCTAGATCTTTATATCAATATCGATAACAATATATTGATACTTCGTGTTAATTAATTTTTTCATTAATTATTTTTTGTCGTCTTAGTTTTGAAAAAAATGCAAGTTGCTATTAGTGATGTATCGATATCTGTATACCCATATAATGTGGTACACATTCCGAATAAACCGCCAAAGATAAATTTTACGCGCTATGTGTGTGTGTGTGTGTGTGTGCATGTGTATGTGTGTATTTAAAGCCGCAAACAAATAACAAAAAGCACTACGATTTGTTTGTAAGGTTTCCTCTTCTTCCAGGAACCTAACCATCAGTAGATTTTCAAAAACCGAGGTGATGAGAAGTGAATATCCAAAATAATAATGTATAAAAACACGTCCTTACTAAGTCACAATGTTGAAATCCAAATAGTTATTTAAAATAAAACAGTTTTTCAATAAAAGACTAAATATATATTAAAAACTGTTACTAACCTATGGTAAGATACTTCATCTTTTTTAGAAGTTCTCGAACAGTAATTTACTTATATTTTTACTACGCAACCTGCCATTTTCTTGACGAATTTCAAAATAAACGTACTCACGAAAATCAAGATGACAACTGAAATAAAACGATGCTAATTTTGCCACTTAGCACTGATTTACTGGTACATTTTTGACTACTTTAAGCTTGTCTTATGAATTAATGTAAGTCTATGCCTCGTGTTCACAATTACTGTTCAGAAAAATCCTGATGTTTGGGAACAAATTAAGGTTATATTGATGAGCTGCAAAATACTAAATAAATGCTTCCATAATTCCAGTTTAAAGATATGTGTTACTTCTCTATCCATTTCCAAGAAAAATTTTCACTGGCTAACATTTAAATTGCTTTGGAAATAAATATTTCCATGAAATTAGGAAATGTCACGCTAATGAGTATGAGAGATGTGTATTTCTTATTATTTCCATATTTCATATTTAACCTCTTATGAATAATCCTAGTGAACAGCGCATTGATCATAAGTATGCAAATTCTTTTCCAAAGAAATGCTTTAAATTCTTCAGTAACTACGAAGTCATGTTAAAATAAAGATTCACGTCAAACAGTTTGTCTAAAGACTTCGTTCTATTAGAAATGTGTGGCATCGAATATATTTACAATTCGTAAAAATTTTCACATAATTCATTCCAAACTAACATCGAGTTTAACCAATAATTATAGATATTAAAATCAACAGTAAACCCACTTATAGACAGTAATCTAATCTTACACACTTTCACGATGTCAGGAAATAAGCGATACAAGAGAACACCATTAAAAATTTTAAATACATTTGCAGCTTTTAATAAAATAGAGACAGAATTTATGGATTTACGTGATACTCATTTCGTTTTCTTATAATGAACGTAAAATACCGTTATAATTCGTAACAATCAACCGTATATATAGAAACAAATGTGTCAAACACGGAGGCAACTATTTTTTTAGCTTTTTTTATTAACATTCTAAAATTTTTCTTTTTTAATATAGGGAAATCAACATATTGTTGAAGGAATTTTACTCTTTCTGCTTTGCGAATCATTTCCATGCATTCATAATATATGTTCCAAATTTATTGCCATTTTGCTGTATATCTAACAATGATGACTTAAAACATTTTTTTTATCTTTTCCCCAAACAAACGTCTCACATCATTTTACTTTTTAAGTAATGTATATTTTCATACAAAAACCAAGAATCACCTCATACAGAAAATATTTTCCGAACATAATTATCAGTAACTTCTATGTTCATTATACAAAAATGTCTAAAATCTATTGCCAATACCAAAGCCTATAAGGGATATATACTACAAGGGACAGAGTAATAAATATATTACATTAATCGTTGATACATAACCCTTAAATACCATGAGAGAATTTCCTTCGATGGGAATTTGAGAACATCGACTTGCGTCGACCATTTAAATGACGTCAGAGCGTTGTGCATGTGTATATATATATATATATATATATATATATATATATATATATATATGCGTGGATGTGGTTACGTGCGCATACATGCATGCACTTATGAGCGTGCGTAAGTGCATGCATGTATGCGGGCATGCGTGTGGGCGTGTGTCATATTCATGACCGATATAGTTGCAACAATTTAAAGCAAATTTAAACCCCAGACGATTATAAATGTAAAGTAAATGGTTGATTTTGTTTGCAGTAATTAAAAACTTCATTGATTTATCTAACAAATATAAGAGTTAGATATATCATTACATTACCAACATATAGTAGTTGATTGTTTGGAAATAATGTGGAGTCTAACAAACCAAATTGATCTCGCTTCCACGTAGCCAAAAAGTACCAAATAGCCAGGGTCGGATTGGCACCGCCAGAAAATTCTATTTATAACTTTTAACCACCACCCAGAAAATTCTTTTTATTAACGTTTTTATCTACTGAAGATTGTATAAAGTAAATTATTCAGTACTTTGGCCTATTTGGCTCCTGGGGTTTTATTATTATATAACATTTTATAACCTAAAAGTAGTTTATCATTATCGCACTTAATTGTTTAAATGGTATATTTACTTTGTATTGAAAATGTTATATTAAAACTCTAAATGTTTCGGTACTCAGAGACACTAATACAGACTAAAGTATAATCAATTTTTTTTAAACAAAAATGAGCCCACATGCGTCATGATGCTCTCATGCGTCTGCCCCTTATTTAGATTGCTTATTTTATCGCGTGCAATTACTCCACCCTCGCCACTAAATTTTAATGCTATACCCATTTTGGCCAATATGTGTCCGAATGGAAAATTTAATTGTGCGTAAATACACTATACATTTACGTAATTACTACGCGTAGAGTAGCTAGATAAGTTTTTGTTGTTGCTGTAAATGAATTTTCGAAAATACTAATTAATATTTTTTCTATTGAATGAACAGGTTTCAATAAGATAAGAACTAAATATTAATTAAAGTGAACCCCCAGTTTTTACAAAAATACGCCATCTGAATGAGTCAGTAGTTTTTATGTAATGCGCGTTCAGATAAATATACCTATAAAGAGACAAAATATGAACAGGCAAATAGACAGACGAAAATTCCAAAATCAATGTATCTGCAGTTTATTTCCAATGTTTTTAATTTTTTTTTAATATCTAAATTCATAAATAGATATTGATGAAGAGGGAGGTAGAGCGACATGTATTAAATATATCAATTAAAAATAAAATGACTAATCTTCGACTTTTAATTTTTATCGTGATTAACCTTTATGCAATATTTCATTATTTTCCTATTTTGTGAGTCGTGATTAATTAAAAGTACGTATGAACTAGTGTCAAATAAGCCAAATTAAAAAAGTCTTTAATTTTTTTAAGCATATCATAAGAAACATCAAGGTATTGAAACAACATTTTTTAAATTTTTTCAGCAAATAACATTGAGACGATGATCGAATCTTCTTTTTAGATATTATTTTTTTTCATTATCAAGTTCATGTCTAATTACATACTACATAAGCGTTTCAAATTCCGTGCCGTATTTATTGCAATATCGAATTAATTCAACTGTTATTCGCACCAAGTCGCAAAAAGGAATATTGATCAAACGAGATCGATATTGGTAATGATTTTTGAAGTGGAATATCTGCTTTTTTTCGAAAGCACAATAGACACTTAAATACAGAAACCCAAAATTTTTCGATTCTCAGAAGTTTAATAGAAGCTGTAATAGAAGAAAAACGTCTCATTCATAGGTCTTTTTAAGAGTTCTTGAGATAAAATCCATAATTTCTTATAATACGGGCTCTGATTCATTCAATATATATATATATATATATATATATATATATATATATATATATATATATTTATATATATATATATATATACACACATATATATATATATATATATATATACATACATATATATATATATATATATATGTATATCTTTATGACGTCTTTAAACAATTTTAAAGCTTCTCCGAATATGATTGTGGGGGATTATCTTTAATTGTCCCCTATAATCATATATTGATTTCCCCTATAGCTATTTATCTAATAAAGCATTCATATCTTAATATATAAAACAGTGTGTACAATTTCTCTGAAATTATAAGTTACGTTTAACAAGCGTGCACTCATCTCGCTTCAAGGTAAATAATTTAAACAGCTCGCGTCGACATTTTTACAGCGTTAAAAATCTTATTTTTTATACCATCTCTTTCAATCGACTTCATTTAAGGAAAATTTTCCTCTCTTAAGTATTTAGGATTAAGCAGAATCTGTTCATTAGATTTCCACATCGTGAATTATGCGCTTCGTATAGCTACCAATCGCTTTAAAAGGACATGTTTCTTGCGCGTATTTCAAGACGGTAATGGAATTTTATAACTTGAAGCATGACACAAATATAATAAGTACATAATCAAAGTCGAAAGCTTTCGAATGAAGTTTTCGATGTCTTTTTCCGGGTTAATGGGGTGTGCTTTATTAACAAACCAAAATATTTTTGTCTTGAATATGTCTCAAAAGTTAAACTTTAAGATGGAGAATTCATGTGTTTCCGTATTGACGGAAGTTACGTTAAATTTCGAAATATACTTCAAAATCAATCATATTCTATTAATCTGTATGGTACGTAAATAAGTGTGCCTCGCTACTGGCGCTGACCAAAACTTATAGAACCTGCTCAACGGATGCTTTGCCGACTTTGACGGGTCTTTTGCCTGCCGACCTCGCGATTACAGAACGCGCGGCAAATTTTATCTTGACACTTTTGTTGATAAAAAGAGACGTATTTCAGAAATCGTCGCTACTCATTGGCAGTCCAGGTGGTATTCCCCTCATTCCATGGGGGAAACGACCAGGTTCTCAATGTGTCCAAATGTTTAAATAGGAACTGGTTTATTCCCTATTATTATGTTTCAAAATTGTTAACGGGATATGGCGCATTTCGTGCCTGCTTATGTAGGTTTACACTTAGCGATAGCGCAGCGTGTACCTGCGGATTTGAGACTCAAGACCTGAATCATATTTTGTTCCACTACAGTGACCAAAACGATGCGCGTAGAGTTTTGTTAGAGGGCATGCGTCTAAACATTAACGTAGAATCACGCGGAATTTTAGAACGTGTTATCTTTATTCACCGAGATTTTGTTGAGAATGGACTGATCTTTCAGTCATTTAGAGGGTTCGGAAAATGCGTTCTTGAAAAAATGGAGATCCTAAATGATTCATTGAGAAGAGGCAGACTCTAGCCCTGTTGGGTGGAAGCGGTGAGACTGTAGATACAGGACACTATTAGGGGACTTTCGAATGTCTCCTTTTTTTATGAGGTGTGCCGTTACGGGTCCCAGGAGTAGCCATGAGACGATCCGGGTAGAAGGTGGAAATAGTGGTACATAAGTACGGACAACATTTAGCAATCCGTGACTCATTTTCAATTTATAACGATGCTACGTACATTTCAATTCATAACGATACTACGTTTGCTATGTACTTTTTAAAAGCAAACCAAAGTCACGAAAATATATTAAAGCCAAAAATCAATTAACTCAAAAATATTAATGGGCAAGTTATCACTCTTGAGCAAAACTATAATGTCATAATACGATTTACTAAAACAATACCCCATTTTGATACCAGTGTAACTACCTCTAAGATAAAACTACATTTCACTACAAAAACCAATGCCTAATAATATCAAGTAGTAAAATATATTTTGTCTATGATGTAGTTAGATCCACTACAGTGCAGTTGTATAACCACTAAAACTATTAAGTAATACGAAAGCGCATATTACTCAAAACCCAAATTGCAGGATTTATATTGAATATATCCTGCTACAATAAAATGCTTCTAAATGTCCCGACTTTGATATTTCCAAGTTTCGTTGAAATTCCTTATATTTTTGCATCTGTGCATCTATTATATATTTGGTTGCAGAAAATATGAACTTCTTTCAAAATTTGGAGGCCAACTTATGTTTTGTATGAAAGTCTAGGCTCGGTGTAATTTACATATGCATGATCGACGCAATCTGCAATTTTTAATAACGTTTTGAAAAATTCAAATTATCCAACATACCTTTGATGCAGATTCAGTTATTTATTTGCTTATAGTGTTGGACTACGCTCTGAAAATCTGTTCGGTTTTCTTTTCCCCAATACACAAACGACTTTTTAAGTCTTAAAAAGTCCTTCACTATAAGTTGAAACACTTTACTATAAGTTGAATGTTCTTAAAAGTCCTTCCTCTCTTAATCTTTTACTCATACCTCTCCGTAATTCCATCTTCCCGCTCTTTCTTCGCCTATACCGTGTCAAGATTTGTAATCAATTCTTTATTGTGATTGACTGGAAGATCTCATTCAATCAAACACAATATTTGAATTTAGCAACATAAACATGTAACATGATTCCGCCAAATGTATATTTGAATTAATGTACATTAAAGTTAATTATAAATATATAAAAAATTAATCTAGATATTTTAATACCGATATTCCTTTGTTCAAGTTTGTCTTACAATAATTTTTTTTCTAAAATCTTTCAATGTTATAACAATAAATCGATTGCACAGAAAGATTACCGTTTTATTCGGTACCCTTATCTCCCATTGTAATTTGATTTTGATCACGTTTTTAAAAATTTAATTGTCAAGAGTTTTTTTTATTTTTGTTTGTCCGAACATAATACATGATACCCTGTGTTAATACTTGCCAGTTTATTAACTTATTTACTTTGATGTATGTATGCTTGTCGCGAACTTATCGTTGTTTATTAATTTCTTATTACTTAATCTTATTTGATTAATATCTTTCAATTGACCAAAATTATTGTGCATTTATAAAGTTACGTGACTGGTACTTAAGAAAATATGATGGTAAAAAAATGTGATAAATAATTCCGTTAGATAAAACAGAAAACCAAAAAAGATGAAAATAATTCAAGTCCCATACTGTATACTATAATTTATATAGTCCCATACAAAAGCTTGCGAGAAAACTATAGTTTTAGAACAGTCTAGTAAAACGTAGCATATAACACGCGATGGAAATTGTAATGACTAATATATTGTACGTAATCTTAAAAACTACGCCAGAGAGCTTTTCCTTCGATGGAAATCTGATTGTAAGAGACGGCGCGCGAGTGATATTTTCAATGCAGAAGAAACGCGAGGTGCGCCATTTAAATCACATTAAACCAAAATGAATGTACGCTCGTTAGGAGACTCCGACTAACGAATAGTGAAATTTAAATGTTGTATTTTATGCCTACTATTAGTAAGAGTGCGATTTTTTTTCGAAAATTTTCTTTTTTACTTAAGAAACATGAAAAGTAACCTTTGATGTAAATTTAGGTTCAGAACAAAATCAAGTGAAATCAAAACTAGATTGCATCTATTTGTTTTTAAAAGTTTGTTTCTTCGTCCTTGTTAAAATATCAATGACGACATTTGTTTATTTTTTTTGTTCTTTAAACCTCACTTCATCGTCGTTAATTTGGCGGTATGAAATTTAGGATACATGAACTTTGTGTGGCTGCTCAACATGTGTATATGATATTTTATAATCTTTGATAATATTAAATATTAAAATATATATATATATTCATATATATATATATATATATATATATATATATATATGTATTTATATATTTATTCAATGGTCTATTGTCACAGTTTGGTTTAGGCGATACTAGAATTCATTTGACGAAGCAAAAATGGTTACGTTAATAAATAAAAAAAATAGTTTTATTCACAAGAAAAACGTGGAATATTTAAAGCTAAATTTCACCTCTGTCACCTTTTTTATTACATTTGCTTGACTACGAAAATATGTACTATAGATATATTAATAAACAAATTATTCACAAAATAGAAAGCATTATACATTTATGTGTCCGTAGCATATTTGTCCTCTGAATGCACAACATATGTGAATATAAGTCACGACTCTGTTGACTAGCGATTCGTCTTCAGTAAGACTATATATTCTTTTATTACCTGATGTATCTTTTTTATATTGATTCTAATATCCAATGTAATCAAATATTCGGTCATTCATCTGGCTGAGGATGCAGAGGTGCAGTCTTGAAGAAGAAGGATTCGACTGTGACGGCGCTGCACTCGAACTTTTTCCAAAACGATAGGCAAACAATTCCTGGTATATAATTCTACGGTAACTGACCTTTTATTTTCCACAACAATTATTGCATAATACTCAATCTGCCTGAAAAACGAGATGATTTTCTTTTCTCTAACCTTCATCCTTTGTCTATCTTTGTAGGCAACTCTTTATATGGAAATGCTCGCTATCAGGCTGCCTCTTAGTTTCAATTTCCTAATAGCATATTCAGCTTTTGTGATCCGTGAAGATATAAAATTCAGCATCTGTGTGACCTCCATCAATATTACTCAAACTTTTCACTACTTCAATCAGGGCGAGGGTGTTTTTGGGCTTTGGTTAAATTATGGGGTAACCACATAGCACAACGCTTTCTAACGCCTAAATATTAGTGTAAAATTTTCTGCACTAACATTTAGGTATTCATCCATCAAAACATTTCATCGCAATGCCTAAACTAACCTGATTTGTTTAATAAGTTGTTTTTGCCGGTCTTTATCGTGAGCCGCACAGCATTAATATTATCTACAATATCTCGCGCAAATTATCGCTGAGATTGGTACAATCTGACTAAATTAATATTCGTGACGCGTAAATTTTATGATAAAGTTCCATCTTGAAACTTCATGACAAAATGCCAATTGAAATAGATTGTAACTTTGTTATTGATGATCCCACAACGAAAGTCATAAAAATCATCGAAAAACAATTCTCGTTTTAATTTCTTCTTCAAGTGATACACAAACTTTTCAAATTGCCGCCAATTTAAAAAAAAATACAAATTCAAGCAGACCTCGGTGAATTACTAGAATTCGATTTTTTAAACTTTCAATTTATTTTTTCTTACCATTATTACAAAGTTTTACGACAGAACGTGCCACCTTACATAACAATTTGCTTGGTAAGCTAGGAAAGACAAAAAAATAAAATACTTTGCCTCTAATAAGGTTATTTCAATTTTGCAAATATTAAATCAAAAAATTCCTCACCCAATTATTCTTACATAAAGTATCTTCCAAATGGTTAACTTACCTGATTTATTACTGCAAAGATTAAATATTTGCAAAAAGTTATAGCATATTAAAAGGTTCATCACAACCAATTGTAACTATACCAATGGCTGAAAACAGACTTTAAATATTTTATATATAAATTGGTAATTATAATTACAAGCAGTTACACTTGAGAGTCTTAATCACTTATAATTTATATGTGTTATACTATTATTAATATTTCATCATATTATTTTATTGAAGTATCAATTGTGTCGGTATAAGTTTCTTTACGTTGATATACAGTGGTTACTCGATTAACCATACTAATTGTTGCTGTAAGGCAATAGGATAATCGAAAATCTAGATAATTAAATATATGTGGAAAAGCGATTTTTGCACATATGTATTATTAACTTTAGAAAGATAATTTACTTCACACGCGTATACATAATACACAAATAAAACAACAAAAATAAAGTAAACTTATTAACAAAAATCAGTGTTTATTAAGCGATGAGACATACATTTTGGTACGTACGTATGTACCTACATATTTTCTTAAATTACTAAAATATTGCACCTTTAATCATGAAATCTATCGAAAATCACATAGGATAGGTTCTCTAATTTAATTTGGTTTAAAGTACATATTTAGTAATTGTCACTTGACTTAAACAATTTTTTCTCTTAATTGCTGCTACATTACCAATTCATTTTAATTGTAGTAAACTCACGGTATTACACTCCGTTTGTTTTTCGTACATTTTGAAAGCTGTTTGCAGGACTTGAAATGCTTCCGCATGAGATGGCCCTGCATTATTTTCTGCATTTATGTTTTCTTCTTTTTCATCTTCTTGTATTTCCTACTGTTTGTTTGCCTGCAATATGTTTTCAACAGCTTTGATCGTTACTGTCATAAGTGAGCCACTCTTTCATATCATCAGCATCACTTTCCTGGCATATTTGAACGTTTAAAATTAGCTCGTTTATATGCTCCAAAATAGAATCATCCGTATTGGTTATTGAATTTTCATTCTCCCCTTTTAGTAGCTTTGTTCAAAGTAGTTCTTTCCATCAAATTCAACGCATCCACAACCATGTAATAACACTTTAATATCCTTGTAATAATCCTTTAAATTAATTTGCTTGAAAAATGACAAAACGACTTCTGTGTTATTTTCATCAACAGATAACTATCTAGGTAAAAGTTGTTTTTTATAAAGTGGTGTTTATGTTTCAATAACACTTTGCTCAATTGGGTGTAGCAATGATGTCATATTAGGAAGGAAGAAATTTGCTTTAAATATTCCATTTTCTCTCTCTATAACAGTTTAGCCGAAGAGTGGGTTGGCGTATTATCCCGTAAAAGTAGGACATTTCCTAGTTTAAAAATTTCGTTTTTATATTTGTATACTTCAGGGATAAAAGTGTTGTCGTATCAGTCAGTGAATAACTCGATATTCATCCATGCTCTTTCCTGATTTTTTTTAATTAAGGGAATCCCCATATTTGGAAGCTTTGAAGGGTTTTTAATTTTCCTATGAGGAGCAAAGGTATTTTATGGGTCCTGGTAGCGTTAGCGTCAACTAATATTGTTACTCGCTCTTTGCTAGTTTTATATTCTGAAGCTGAATTCTCTTCGAGAAACTAATGATTTTGATGGTAATGTTATCTTGTAAATTAATCCAGTTTCATCAGCGTTATAAACAAAATGCAAGTCATAGTCATTTTCGTCTAATTTTTTCTCAAAACTGTCTTTATATAATTCGCTGCATCTACATCAGCTGACATTTTTTCACCTTGTATATCCAATTCGCAAATTCCATGACGAGATTTAAATATGTTCAACCATCCATTACTTGCCACAAACGATTCATTACCACCTATTTTTCTTATTTAACTATAATGCTTTTTCTCAGAGCAAAGGACTAGATATAGGTTGCCCAGTATATCGGTTTTGTAAAAACCAACAATATAACGCTTCTTCCAGAAGTTCATTTTCGGTTTCTTCATTACTTTTCGATGTTTACTCCCGTCTTCACTATCTAGTTTGTAGGTGTATTTCAAAATTGAATCGGTATTTTTCTTAATATCACTTATCGTGGAAGTACCTACACCATACTTATCAACTAACTTATGACCGGCTTCTCCTTTTTTTAATGAATCAATAATATTTATTTTATCTTTAAGCGATAACACTATTCTCTTACGCTTTGACACTTTTAAATACAGACGTGAGAGTGACACAGCGCAATGCAGCAGAGTAATCATTCCAACTGTCTAAAACAATAACAAAACGCTAGAGGCAATGAACGCGTGAGGCGCGAACGGATAGTGCCAGTTGCAACATGTCAGTGCACACAAGGATTAAACTATAAAGTTATTTGATCGCAGTTGACAATACGGATAATCGCGAACCCGTATAACTCCACAGTAATTTTATCAGTGTATCAACAATATCGGCGGATGACAATAACGTTAAAATTACGAATGACTATTTTAGATATAACCGAATAATTTGAATACATTTAAGTTGTTAGGAGATATGACATAATGAAAAGATTTCCAATCATATTCATATTTTCATTGATAAAATTTAAATGATTTTCTTAAGAGTGACGGACGAATTTTGCCTCCTGTTTTCAATGAAGATTTGTCGCTTCTTTATCTTGTAAACGATTTAAGCTCCGTGTATTTTACGAGTTGGTTAATCTGGAGAATCCTATTTCTCAATATTTACTGAAAGTCCTAGTACGCAAAAGGGGCCAAAAAAGGGGTGAGCAATCATTGACCACAAAGTCGTGCAAAATATCGGTCATTAAAGTCTAGTTTCAAAATATTAAAACACAAAAAAAATAGAAATTGAATACTTAATTTTCAATAATGTTAAATTAACTTATTTTAGTTTTATTTGAGCTTAAATAAGCAAAAAGCTTTCCCGCAATAACACCTTTGTTATGAAAAATAACTTTAAAATTACCTGTTTCTCTCCAAACACGCAAAATAAAATTACACCACAATAAGGTTAAATTTCAGAGTATAATATAAAATTTGAAGCAAGTATTTCATGTTAAATTAAATATATCGTTACCTGGCTCCATTATGTAACTCAGCGCGTGTAAATTTAAAATATTCACCATAATATTCGAGTATTTTGTCCACCATAATATTGTTTCACCATAATATTCGAGTATTTTGTCCGCACCAAGGTTTTAGTAATTTAATAAAGCTCGCCGCAAGCACTTTTTTACAGAGGTAGCCGTCGATTCGCATAATATAGAGTAAAAGATACTTGCTCTGCATTTTCCTAATGTTAATGGTCGGCCCGACACTTCATTTCTATTTATAGATTATCATGTATTTATGGGCAAGAAATTTAATTTCGCCTGGGTAATTTTTATTTAAATGCACTGTCCTTTATTATACCTATTTTCTCTAAGAGTCAATCGATATTTTATCAGGAAAAAATTTAAAAAAAAATAATTCGAGTGGAACTTGTGCTAGAGCAGTAAAACTGTGCACACTTACGGAGGATAAATGTACACACGTAACATACAAATATTTATGAATACATAGTACTATTTACAGATATTAATACTATTTTGTCACTATATATATATATATATATATATATATATATATATATATATATATACATATATCGGATTACTTATAACCTATTTGCTAATATATACTTAGTAATAAGTCTAAAAATGGTGTCGTAGTCCGCCAAATTGTTTTGTTTCGGTAAAAAAATTAAAAAAGAAATTCGTGGTCTCTCGTTCTTTATGGTTTCAAGGTTTCATTTATGGTTTCAAGTCACGTCAAATAAAATTTTGAGTTTTTATTTTCTTTTTTAATTTATAATTAAGAAGTCCCTGACAAAGGAAAGGCGGATAGACAGACGGTTTTACTACAACACTAAGGTTCCCTTTGGACTCTTCGGATAATACTACTACAACACTAAAGTCCACGTTAGACCCTACGGAAATGATCAAGTAAGAGTAAAAAAGCAATGTGTATACAAGATTAATTATTTGTAACATATTTTGTAATAAAAAAATCATGGTAACTAAAAAAACTTAGGTCTATTTTACTCCTAACTAAAAAACTTTTATAGTAGTCAAAATCTTTGTTTATTTAAATACAAGATTATACTGACAAAATGTTCGAAGTGCCTAGGTATCGAGCATGTCAATGCATACCTGATATCAAAGTACACCTGAAAACATCGTTATTATTCAACCAAAAAAAACGTTTGTACACTTGTAAATACGTTTGTACATCTTGTTGTTAAGTACGTTTGTACTCTATTTTCAACAATATCACACATTACAGTGTAGAAAATGGTTTCTTACATGAAATACAATTTCATGCACAATATTCGAGTCAAAGAATTATAAATTTAAGTCTACAACCATTCTTATTTAATAGCTAGGCAGACGAAATAGACATAAGGTCAAACAAAGAGTTGTCATGTTAATGGAGTTTTTTTCTGATCTTTTGGTAGCGAAATCCCAAAAATGAATCATAAAATTATATAATATCATGTAGCTTAATAACCCTCGTGAAAAATGTAAAATTCGAATACTCCATCGATATACAATAACGTTAGCAACTACTTGACCACAGTGACATAATCCAATTTAAGTGAACTACTGATTTTTCTTCTTCATTACTCACACACGAAAGCATGGTCATACGATGACGTAAGAAACTCCGTTCTGAGGGGCTTCCTAATCTAATTATGATATTGTTTGAAACAATAGATTGCCAAGTTACAAATTTCACTTTATTAAAGAATAAGTCATATATATATATATATATATATATATATATATATATATGTATATATATATATTTATGTATACAGAGAGAGAGAGAGAGAGGTCATATTTTATATAACATTGCGAAATAATGAAATAATTCCTAGAAACAATCGTTTTAATAGGTTCCCGTAATTAAATAAATTTGGTTCATCGACTAATACTTATTTGAAAATATGTTACAGATTTTTCATTTTACAAAAATGATGGTCACTAAGTATTCACGCATATCGCACATGTATAAATACCATACTGTTATCGATCATACAAAATAAAATAAGTATATTTTAAGATTATCACACTTACATGATTGACGAAAAAAATAACACGCGACATAAACAAATATCTAGATCGCCTTCGTTAGACTGCCTTTTTTGTGTATAAATACCGTACTCTTATCGATCATACAAAATAAAAAAAGTATATTGTAACATTATCATACTTTACATGATTGACAAAAAAAATAACACGCGGCACGAACAAACATCTATATCGCCTTCGTTAGACTGCTTTTTTTGTGTATAAATACCGTACTCTTATCGATCATACAAAATGAAATAAGTATATTGTAACATTATCATACTTTACATGATTGACAAAAAAAATAACACGCGGCACGAACAAACATCTAGATCGCCTTCGTTAGACTGCTTTTTTGTGTATAAATACCGTACTCTTATCGATCATACAAAATAAAATAAGTATATTTTAACATTATCATACTTTACATGATTGACGAAAAAAATAACACGCGGCATGAACAAGCATCTAGATCGCCTTCGTTAGACTGCCTTTTCGACTTTAATTAGATTTAACATTTGAGCAAACAAGTATAAAAGAACTCTAATTATAATCAACAAGTTAATAAAGGTTGTCCTTGAAATTTGAAAATATTTCTATTAATGACAACTGAAAGTGCTAAATAAATGCTCGAATTAACAATCTACGATTTATATAAAAGCATTAAATTTGCAGTCATATATAAGGTGTCTATAACTCATTTATGCGTTTTGTAGAATTCACAATTGTCAAAAATATTGGATATGGAAATGATATTATTATTTATTCTGTAAATTTCTTATTTATAACTTATGATCTTTAGAATTCTGAAAACTACAGGACTAAAAACAATGTAAAGTATAGACAATGCACTTATTATTTGGATTAAATTCCTCAAATATACATAAATACATCGACTTCCAAGCACAATATCATTTCCGACATATCATACTAAAAAATAACGTATGAATTTTATACATTTAACTATATCTTCTCCAGTAATATGACTTACACTAGTTTGGCAAAATTGAACCTCCTGAGCTCGATTCCGGACCAAAGAAATTATAGTATAAAAGTAGACCAAATATTTTGCAGTAAAGGTTATTATGGCGATGCTCGGCATTTTCCCATATATAATGTTCCAATAAATACGTCATTATTGTACTTTTGATTCTCAATAATATACACTGATACGTTTTATAGTAAATTTAAAACAAATATTTGCTATCGTTTTATCCAAATCTCGTAGCACTACTTTGTTACTCAAGAACATAACAGAACAAAGGACGTCCTACATATAAAATTTGATTGAAACTCATCGTTTTCCAAACTCATCGTTTATCAGGTATCACTGATAGTAATATATATATATATATATATATATATATATATATATATGTGTGTGTGTGTGTGTATATATATATATATATACGTTATAGACATCACTGTACTTAAATCCAACCAGACTTTTAAAATGAATTTCTTAGAGCCAGAGGTCGTTTTTGATATAAAAATATTTCATTTTTATATCGAAATATCTTGATTTGATCTGAACAAACGTTAGCCGTAGAGTATATTGATTCGACCTGAATAAAAGTTAGACGCCCGTGGTCGTTTTTAAACGACCTTGCCAACCAATAAAATTTCTGCTGGATTTTTATTCTGACACAAATATGGATTAATTATCGAGAGAAAATAAAATGTTTAAGGAAATTGTAAGTAAACAATGTTTTATAAAACAAATTTTATTTGTGTAAAAGTTCTTAAAAGAAACGTCATTTAATATACTTTACATCTGAGAGGACGTGGTTCTTTTTACCCAAAACACTGTCATCACGTTGGAGTTCCGGCATGTTCCCAGGCTGAGGTTGAAAAAATAAAAAAACTATTTTAAAAAATCACTATATGCGATTGAACCTAGTTTAAAATTCTCGATGAAACAATATTTCGTTACATAAACCTAATTCGTGTAACATTACAGTTGCATTGTAACAATTTCTTGATTAAAAAATTGATAAACAAGACCCCCGTACGAAAACTTGTTTCAAAATTCTGATTAGTTTACCATAGATTTACGAAATTTGATTCGAGGATAGATTTTTTGAACTTACAGACTTGCAGAGAGTCATCAGAAAAATAAGAAAAGTGAAAAACCAAAAACTTTCTGAATCAAAACAGAGGTATTTTTTTCGTAAATGGACAAATATGCATTAAGTTAAAAGCGGTCACACACCGATTCCTAAACCACATCTATTTTAACGTATGTTAAACACTATTGAATTCTATGAAACTATTGAAAAACGTACATGTATTAACAGCATACGGCCTATTTATACACCAAGCCATACAATCAAAAAATATGTAAATAAGCTATAGCAAATAAAAAAAAGCTATAGCAAACTTTTCAAGATATAATAATTAGCTAACTTTTTTTTTCTTTACTTGCATGTTCAAATATAGCAAATTGTTAAGCATTATACTTTTACACACCTAACCTAACGCATAACCTAATGCATAACTCAACAAGTATATTACACGTTTGAGAAGGACGATGAGGATCCGAGATAGGAATAAACAGATAATAGAAAGAAAAGGAGATTGGCAAAATATTCAGAAAATTGTAATAATTTAGTAATTTATGTAACCAATATATTTCATAGGAATATATTACAAAAAATATTTTTCATTCACAAGGATTCCAAAAATGTTTATTTTTTCTGTCTTTCACGTGTATACTGTCAATAATATGTTATATTATATGCCATAAACCTGAAATTAATAATAATTAAATTTGTATAAAAGGTATATTATTACTATAAGTTTACTGTGCGGATAGGGACCTACCGCGGGATCTGCGGCGAAGTGTATGTAGGGCGGCATCCGCGTGCAAAACATATTGTGAATATAAGTTTACAACGCATTATCGCAAGAGCGACTTGCACTTGGTCCTTTTTTTTAATATGTCCATTTCAGTGACCGAGTCATTAAATTTTCACTTCATTTTCTCCTTTCCTTTTCTGATAAATCCCAACATAATGGAAACAAACTAGGTACACATCGGTAATCATAAGGCACAAATGATACATTAACACCTTAAAATACCAGAGAAAAAAATTCAAATTTATAGATCTGTTTAGTATTCTATGAATTTATTTTTTGCCTATGACCTAGCATTATCACAAAAAAAATAAACACGGTCATATTACATATTTAGTTTGTTAGCTATGCGATCTTATTGCTGACAGTGAATCTCTGCATTCACAATAGATTCTTTCGAAAGTAACTCCCATTGAATGGCGCTCTTAATATTCCACCAGCAGCTTAGCATTACCCTTCTGATATTCAGTTCAGATTTGAGTACCAAAATTCCTTTTTGATCTGCACTAATCCAAGAAGTAAAACGCCAATGCGTTTACGTGTGTGATTAATGTTTATCGTGTACATTTTATCACTAATTACTAATTGCTTCAGCAATCGCAGTCATGTTTAATCAATTATTGTTGGGAAATACTGACTCATAAGGTAGAAGTGTCAGTACTTGATATCGATTTAAATCCATTTTCTTTGATGTAATGCACTTAAAGCCTTGATTGTGAGTGTCTTTAACTAAATGTACTTCAACATTTTAGATCTTGTAATAAAATATTCTAGAACTTACAACAACGTTTCGCGAAAAGTTGTGGCTAAAAATTTATTAACAAACCCAATAATTTATGTTTTACGCTAATTGTTATTTTATTATCGCATTCAGATATTAAATATTAATATACCTCTCGATAGACAATAAATCATAGCATTAGAAATATATGTAAAAGTACGAATTATACTTGTTCCTCTCCATCTGGTCTCTATAAAACTTAATTTAGAGTTGATTGTTTAGATTTCACAATTTACCCCTAGAATACTTTTATAATACATTTATTTGGAAAAGGAAAGAAGGGTTAAAATGGAAAACGTTTTAATATAATCTTATTCAGATGAAATACATTTAACTGGCCTCTGAAATTTCAAGAAGTTTAATACATATAAACCCCATTTATATTTCCAAATAGCCGCTGGCACTGAATTTTCCATTCGTTTTACACTATTCACAAGCACCCACTAATGCGTTACGTAGATAGCTAATGGCCTTTTCCTGACCGGATATCCGGACTTTCTGCAAAGGCTTTGTACGTTTGAAATAGGTCTTTAAACTTTTGTACTTCAGTACCTATAGAGTCGTAAACGTTGTGAGAGGTTTTTTAATGAAAGTCGCAAGACTATTGTGGTGTCTCTTCATGGATTCTCTCCGATTTATTGTTCGACTGGAAATTAATAGTACTGGAATCTTTCCTTTCGAAATGAATAACATTGAAACTTATATAACCATAAATGTTGCCCAATTTCAGTAAATTTTGATAAAATTTGATTAGACTGAAATATACAAAAGGAAAACATGAAAATGTATATGTCATTTCTGTTCTGTTTTCAAGATAGAAATAATTTAAGTTGCATTTTAAAATATTTTTATTTATTTAAAACAATAAGAATCCAAACGTACGTAGTCATTTCATTGGGTAACGTGTAATATAAAACATAAATATAAACTGCAGAATCTGCCCGTATATTGTAATTTTATTATAAATAAATGGATTAAAATATGGTAGTTGTCATAAAACTTTATTTATCAAACTTTCTCGTTTTCCATAACTTATATTCTAGCTAAATTTACAGATTATACCATTCTATGTCCTTATAGAATTTTTTCTTATACTTTTTCTTATGCCGATGGAATCTCCTCAGATTATAAAGTAAAGAATCGATTTTTAACTCAGCTTTTCCGATTTTCAACATCGCTCCTATATTTTATTGTTACTCGGGAAATCTTCTGTTTCTAATATTATCAATTCAGTTTTAGTCTAACGACTTAGTAAACTGTTTGGTTAGGCTAAGTTTAAGTGAAATAGAGGTAATAACATCATAAATTTTATTCTAAATTTTTCCGTACTTCATTTTTAACGCCGAACGTTATTAAGATTCAGATTACTAACATCAAGTATGCGAATATTTTCATAAAACTCATCTCGCTGACTCAAAAGTATTCCGGAAATTTTTTCCGGCTTCATATGGCCAAAATATACTGGGACTAACGAGTATTTGTGTCCATTGTAAAGCAGTGCTACCTTCAAAACTGTTTTAATGGAGACAGTAAAGCGGCGCCAATCATTTGCTCTAAATATGTTACCAATCCAAAGACATCGATACAATAAACCGAAAATTTATTTTGCAAAAATATTTGGTGTAATCAATATGTAATAAATGTAATAAAAAATGTACCCTTTGCATTATTGTGCAAATTTTATGACCAAATTTTCAGATTTCTGAGCAGATTTTCAGAAGTTAACTTTGAAATAATTAAACATAATCCATGTTTATAAATATACAATCTCTAACTAAATCATAAAGTCAGCTTGATTATTTCTTTAAGGAATAAAATGATCAACAACTACTAGACATAGTGTCCGGAGAATTTTCAATTACTCATCTCTCAATTAGGCGATACTAAGTCAAATGTACTAGCTTAACTAATAAAGATTCATTTTTATACTTACCGTTGAACCGATTTGTACGGCAAAAGTGACAATTTGCATTAATTTTGGGTTCAAGCCATATTAGAATCTCCCAAAATGAAGAGATTTTTTGCCCTTAAGACCATTTCATCGATTATTCATCCCGAGTGTAACACGCTTTATAGGGAGTGCAATATTTATCTTGTATCCCGATACTAAATCCAAAGTAAGCCTGATAGGTTTTTTCACGAAAATTCTTAGATTTCTTCGTCGTTCTCAAAGTTCTCTACATCAAAAGAAAATAAAACCGAATCCTAACAAAAACACTCACGTGTCCTTTCGTCCATATGTCATTGCTCTTTTTCACAGTAAGACTTGATGGAAAGTAATAAATGGTAATTACTCAACTGGCGACGATAAAAACTGAAATTACTTATATTTGAATAAATACTGTTTACAAACGTAAATAGCATAATTGTTTAGTGCGTTTATTATTTCAAATCATACTCTATTACACATGAACATATTTTGCATGAACAACATTGAAACATAATAAACACTTGATGATGAAATCGTACAATTTCGTTGAAATATCGCAGGGAAATTTTCGTGACAATCAACTAGGTAGATATTGAAATCTAATATCCCAAACATGGGCTCTGTTGTGTGAAAATTTATGAATAATGTAACAATATTGTATTGTGATTTGATACGAAATTGTTTATGTTCTCTTCATTCTTATTCTCGCCGTAGCCTAATATTTCAATAATGTATTTGTGAAATTATCTTTTCTTTTATCTGAAATTTATCTTTTCTTTTAAATCAATACAAATATTTCGATTCAATATTTTGATATTCTCGACTGGATACAAAGAAATCAAGAAAACATTTGATGCAAAATCAAGCCTCACTTCCTTTGATAACAAATACTTCTTACTCTTATTTACAGAACATTTTCAGGATGAATATGAATCGTACATCAAACTTATTTCTTATTATTTTCACGTGGTAGTTATTGGATATTGTGGGAAAATTAAGAGTTCCAGTAAAAGTTTCTTCTAAATAATGGTGTGAGAAAATGATAGCTGCACAAGCTTGAAATCAATGGACGCAAAGAAAAAATATTGTCCGTAATGCATAATCATTTTCATTTAAACAACAGGACCACGAACACCATTGAACAATTGAAACATGAATACCATAAGAACCATGACAACAACAAAAAATTGGTTGGAAAATATAAATCAACCCGCTAAACGTGACGGGCCATCAAAAAATAGATAATTCGGAAATGAAGCATCATATTTGTATTAAACATTTTAAATTATAAAACTAAGAATTATTTACTTTATTAATTATATTATATAAAATATTTATTATTAATTTAATAATATATTTGAATATCTATGTTAATTAATATTAAGCACTATCAATTGCAAGATCTGAGCTTAAATAAACTGACAGCATTGTCTATTATCCTTTACTTAAAATTAAATTAAAAAAACATGTATAATTAATAAGAAAATAACATTGAAATTTAGGAAAAAGCTCTAATTTTTTAAGCAAAATAATATAACTACACTGAGATATTCCCACAAAAACAATTATAAGATTTCCTAAACTACTAACGAACTGAATATCTGACTACTCAACAACCCCATTTTTTTCGGGGAAGCTTTGGTATCTTGGTAACGAAGGGTTCTAACTGTAATACTAGTCTATTAATTAAATCGGTATTAATAAGTTCACGAGCTATTTTTTGAATATGGTCTAGTCAAAATACCTTTCTATAATTAGCCTCAGCAGCTTTTTCATTTAATTCTCAATATACACTAATGTACATATTACATATTTCTGAGCAATATGTTAGTACTTTGTGGAAGGAATCTAGCAAATGGTATTATGGATATCCTTGTACCAAAAGTCGTGCTGTTTCCAGAATGAATTTACTAAATGACTCTCCATTGATATTATAGTCCGAAGATAAAACTTGCAAAATTGTAGAATAACGTTCGACCAGATCTCTGTTTAAGCCTGTGATTTCGTTAAAACATCTGAATTCAAAAATAATTTTCTCGCAGTATTTCCGTCGTTCGATTTTCCGTTTCAGCCACTTGGTGGTTTACCCACAATTAAGCCTAATCGAGACCTTAACTGATTTTGTACGTACAATTTCTTATCAACCTACATTTTTTATCATAGTTTGACCTAACCTCCCACTTTTTAAAATCTGTTCTGTAAAAAAGGTGAAGGAAATACTCAAAGAATCGAATCCATGAATGTAGAGTTGGAATATCAAACTCAAAACAATTTTCATCGCTTTCTTTTTGCTTGCACCTATCTATGTATTTCATTTCTTTGGGTGTTGCTTCCCAGATATAATACCTAGCCAATGATATTCCTCTTAACACAATACGAATTGTACCATCAACCATAATCAGCTGCAAAGAATTCTGGATAAAACGCGTTCACCTAATATAAATGTTGTCTGACACAAGGAAGGTATCTTTTCTTTAAAATAAAATTCCTCATTCTTAGATACTCGTACAGTAAAACTTTTCTTCACAAATTGGAATTGAATAGGTCTCCAGTATCTTTTAGAAGAGGGGCGAGGCTTTTCACACAAAATATTGAATTCACTATTTGAATTTGTTACTAACTACAAAAGAATATAAAAAGTTACTAATACTATCGTCATCTAACGTAGAATGTAATTAATAGACTGTTTATACTCGTTATGACCCGTACTACCTTCGAAATCCCATTTTCTCATTAAAGGTAAATTAATTCACTCTACTGGAATACTATTTAAAACAATTTTCTCTTGCTCCAAGATCCGCGAAGCTGTGTGGTCTAACAAACTTTGCAACTCTCTCTCGGCTTTTGATTCCTTCACTACCATATTTCTAGGATAGCACATTTCCTTTCAAAACATTCTGACTTAATGGTAAAACTTCATTAGAAATTTTTCTATTAACAAAGTTCATTATCAACAAATATTGATATATTGTAAGCTAAGCTCCCACAAAAATTTATAAAACTTCATCCGTATTAATATTTATTGATATTGACTCATCCAAACTCCAGAGTAATGCACAAACTGCTGAATCGTCAACCTGAGATAATTTTGTTAGCCGTCTATATTTCGATCTTTTGCTAAGATCACTAAAATCCTTCCGTGGTCTATCGCGACCAGATGAAAATGACCTAGTTTGAGCTAAATCACATTCAGATTTATATTGCCCATCACTTGTTGATAATTCAATACACCCAATAACACTAAACTAGTCACCACACATTTTAAACGTTTTTGATCGATTAAGTTTATAGTATTTGTTGACACTTTTACAAGATATAAAAATAACATACATTAAATGTTTTAATACATACATTGATTTTGAATTTTACGTGTCACAAACACGTAAGTAAACAAACAAATACGGATAATATTATTGCAAAAATGAGCCACTGATAGCCCGCGGCAAAGGATCGAAGACGCAGCGCGCGACGCGCGCACTTAAGAAATCAAAATGCAAGTGAAAAACAATTATTAGCGGGAGTATTTATATGTTTTTTGGGTAGTTTGTTTATCGTACTAGTTAGTGAGGTAGTTAGAAGAAAGAATTTAAGGTATTTATTTTTCGATTTATGACCTATAAATGAAACTACCGTGCACTGGAAGATCTTAATATGCATATGGAAGAAAATTTAATTTAATTCAATATTTTTAGTGTGTCAAAATGTTTTCAAAAGTTAAAGCAATATGAAAAACGTGAAAGGTATCACAAGTAGAATACATCAATTTATGACAGATTTATTTCTGTATCTTTCAAAAACGGTTGTGGCCTACCGCTTAGGTAATGTATCGTGTTGAAGGAAAGATTAATATCATAATTTATCTCGAGGTTTCCTTGTATTGTAGATACATGGTACCGAATATATTATTAAAATTTGCCCCAATTTTCATACATTTCACTCAAAACTTACTAAGATAAGATTTTCTCATCATTTCACCACACGAATGTCTCACATTTTAAAAAGGTAATCAAGATTAACCCATTCATACTTTCTTATATCGGTATTTTGCTACTTTTATTAATTTTTTTAAATGTACTACCCATATATATTTATATATATATATATATATATATATATATATATATATATATATATATATATATATAATATATTATAAAATTATATTGCAAATAACAAAAGCCTGTAAGGGACACATATTGTAAGAGACAGTGAAACGTGACATATAATCTGAATGCCTCGTTTCACTCTGTCCCATACAATAATGAGTAAAGTATACCTATAAGTAACCTTAAATACCATGCCAAAGAGCTTTTTCTCCGATGGAAATTTCATTATAAAAGACGGCACAAAAGTAGTATTTTCAATGCGGTATAAACCTCGATGTGCGCATTTAAATGACGCTAAAGCGAAACGAATGTACACTCGTTAGGCGCTCCGTCTATTGGATAGGAAAAATCAGATGTTTTATTTTTATACGTATTATCATAATATAAGCATAGCTTGCAATTTTCTTTGCTAAATTTTGCTTTTATTTAACAAACAATACACTAAACACAGAGAATAATCTTGTACACAAAGTTAATCATAGTTATTTCGTAGTCTGTTGGATCAAAATCAATTAACGAAATCAAAACGCGATTACATACCTGTAATTTTGTTCTCGTCAATGTGAATATATATATATATATATATATATATATATATATATATATATATATATGCCTGTTTGAAATTAAATTAAAAAAAATTATTTATTCATTAAACCAAGAAATTCTGAACTATATTTTTCAAATGTAAAAATAACTTTTAAAAAGTATTCGATTGAAATTGCATACAGATTAATTAATACAAAAAAAATTCAAAACATATTTCTAGACAAAAACATTAATCCATGAAGAACATAAGGCGATGCGAAAAAATTGTCATATTTTGTATAGCATTATCTATTTGTAATGAAGCTCCTAAAAATAATATTTCCAATAAAAAAAAATTGGTTGTCTGTAAAGTCGGTTTACGGACATTAGTTTTACATAATAACGTCATACAGAAACATTGATGAAATAAATTCCGACGCTTGGGCCGATCATGCCTCTCTATCACTTGTTATAATTGCGACCAGTCTCTTTTTTCTAAATGATACATTTTCAAACAAAAACCATGATTAACATCAGTTTATGTTTGCGTATACAGGCATTTTTCTAATCGTGTTTATTTCATAAAATATAATATCCACAAATACCAAAAGAATGGTGCTAATATAACTATTACTGACTTCTGTGCCCATACATATTAATATAAACTTCCAAAATCTTCTATATATATATTCTTCGATGGAAATTTGATTGCAGAAGATGACACATAAATAGTATTTTCAATGCGGTGGAAATGTTAACGTTCGGCATTTAAATGACGTTAAGTGAAAATGTATGTACACTCGTTAGACGACTAGCGAATAGGATAAAGTCAAACGTATTTTACATGTTTTATCATAAAGTGATGATATAGGGTTTTTTTTTCTACATTTTTGTTTTACAAACATACAATACGTAGGGAGTAAAACTTGATGTAAATTTGCTCCTGGTTGTTTCTGGTCTACTAAATCAAAATCAAGCTGATTAAATCGAAACGAAGTTGCTTTTAATTATTTTTAAATTTTTTTTTCTTCCTTACTGAAATATAAACGGCAATATTTATATTTTTTATCTTATATTAAATATTCCTAAATATGGATTTTTTTTCGTCAATTTGGCAGCATAGAATTTAAGAGCCATAAATATTACCTACCTGCTTAACAGGATGCAGTATATGGAATCGATACTTCACAATATTATTTAAATATAAATATTAGAAGAAAATATAATTTTTGCTCGATACTAAGAAGTTGATCTGCTCTGACCCCTTGATTTACTTAATACTAAAATCTAGTTGGCGGGGCGAAAACGTGTTGCGTTGAAGAATAAAACAATCTCTTTATAAACACTAGAAAAACATGGTTCATCATCTTTAAAACTAAAATCTTTTTGTGAACGATATTATTACCTTTATTTAACTACATAAATGTGTACTGCTATCTTAAGGAGAAATGCTTAGTAATATAGAAAGGATTAAAAACGTGTATGTCCGTTAAATATTTGGCACGGGAAAATATGGCCATATTTATGAGTATAGAACACAATGATTGAGTTGTGATTCATTATCGGTACAACCTTAATTTTCTTTTGTTACCTTATATCATTTTTGATATTGATACCAAACTCTTCACTGCGATTTACCTTCCAAAAAGTTACGCATACTTATTGGTACTAAAACTTGTTTATCCTTTTATGAATAATCATTCAAAATATATATCTGTATACGGCCACAAATTATGAAATAAAATAGTTCCCGACGTGAGAAATACACTTCTCTAGAATCACACCGCCTCTAATCGTATTACCTTTCTAATCATTGGAAGAACTAAGAACTTTTTTTGGAAATTTATTATTACAAGTTCGTTTGGTTACTGCAACGTTATGAAATCTTCTTTAATTGATTCTTGGAATAATAAGTTGAGGTAATTGTTATATGAGAGTAAGATCTAAACATTTTTAGAAATTTTTTTTGTATTTATTTTCTTCCACACTGTTAATATAACATAATTTTAACAGTTTATAAAAAAATAATTTTTGCGTTTTTATTGTATTTTTTATATTTGTATTTTTTCTTGTAAATATTTTTTTTCAAAATTTTAATTTAACATCATTTGACATTGACATAATTTTTTAGACAAAGAGCTCGAAGGGTTTTCTAAATGAAATTAAAAGTGTGGTGAAATAACTACCTTTCTCTTAATATCAATTGCATTTCAATCAATTTTTTCCGAAACTAAAGAATTTTTAAATTTTAAAATAAGTTAAATATTTATAGTTTGAATAATACATCATAAAATTTAGCGAATCTCATCGACAACGCGTTTTACACAACTACCTTAAAATCCTTCTCTCAGATTTTCATATTTTTCGGTATTATTCAAAAGAAAAAAAAATTTAAACCGTCCATGCCGGCTTTCCACTGCAACAAAAATGTTATTTATTACCGTCTTTTTAATCAACTTTTCGTTTAAGTGAAACCTTTTTACACCTACCATAGGTTAATACATTATTAAATACTTTTGTATTACGCGAGAACATCTAAAAAGATTTTGATGATACATGTATTCGTAGATTTTGTTTTATCATATGGATTATATTTTATCGTAAATGACCAATTAAAAAAAGTTACATCAATTTGACATATCAAATGTACGTAATACACCAAAAGTTCACTTTTATTATTTTGTAATTATAGTGATATGACATTACGTATATTAATCTTACAATTACGTTAATCGTATTTTCTAAAAGTCCTCATGCAAAATAAGACGTAGACACAGCTAATATCTTATATTTGTAATATTCTAAATTAATTAAAATTACGTGTTGACTTGTGTAACATAGGTCAATTATAATAATAAATAATCATAAGAAACAATTCTTTCGACGTATAGAACAATTTTTTTTTTAATTTCTCCAGAAAACAACAATCATTCGTTATAAAGATCTTTGTATATCTTATATTAGTTCACTTTAAATTTTCAGTCTAAATACATGTTTGTGTTTTATAGAATATTGTATTAGGTCCACCATTATTGTCACCAAACTGCAAACTGAATATTGATTAAAAGTAAATCAATATTCGTACATAATGTTTGAAGAAGGATGTGTACTTTGTTTCGAACACAACAATTTAAAATTGGACGATAAGAACTCAATTTTTTCGATTCTAAGAAACTCTACCAAAACCTAAGGAATGTTTTCTCATTAACCTCATTCATTGTCCTTATTAACCTTTTTTTCTTCTAAATATAAACAATTATAATTTGATACAGACAATTCATAAGGTTACACTACCTTGTACAATTAAACATTTTAATTGTTTTTATTAGTATATGCGCAAACTTTAACAGCCGAGCTGGACTTGTGCCTGATTATCAAACCTTCAAATGTTTTTAACGCTTCGTTTTATTAGAAAATAACTACTGACATTCATATTTTACATTCACCTATGGCTTTTAATCTCACAAACCCATTCAAAAATTATCTTAATATATAAAATACAATGTACAAATCTTCGCAAATGATAAGTCGCCTAACGAGCGTAAATTCTTTGCGTTTCAGCGTAAATCATTTAAAACGCTGTCGTCTCGGCATTTTTCTTGCGCTGAAAATTCCATTTATATCGCCTCCTTCAATCAACTTCATTTAAGGAAAATATATTCATTACATTTGCACATCGCGAATTGTTCGCCTCATTTCCTTACTGATCACTTTAAAAGTATATATTTCTTGCAAACATTTCCTTGAACACAGCAATGGAATTATGTAGCATGAAACTAGGAAACAGAAATGTAATTTCAATATTTAATTAACATCAAAAGCTTCCTAATGAATCTTTGAATGCTATTATCTGATAAAGCACATCCCACCCAAGTTGGACGGGATGTGCTTTATTAGTCACTTAACATAGTGAAACTCACTGACAGGTTCCTTTTAGGTACCGTGAGTTTAAAATTGGCAAGTTTCGTTAAAAATTTATATATTCAGGGCAAATTTATGTTTTCAGTCACGAAAAATATTTAATTACTTGTCTGTTCAAAAGACTACACTTTCAATATCTATTCAGTTCCCTTTTTCTTAAATATGCAAAGAATTTTTGTGAAAAGTCGTTCTCTATCCAAGCTACAATGCCTTGTAACCAACTGGATTCTGCCACCAAGGATTTACATCCTATAAATGTCTTCATAGGTTGCCTGAAAAAGTCCTTCCTATCCTTATAAATGTTTATCCCTGCCATGTTAAAATTTTTTAATTAATTTTTGAACATGTGTGTTTTCTTGCTATTTCATTTTTTGTTTTAGAGTTTTCTCTTTTTTAGAATATACCTAGTTCCCTTATTTCTTAAACTATTGGAACAAAAATCATGAAAAACAGAAATGATAAAATCTGACTGGAAGAATACAGAAAAGTAATAACTACCATCCTGGACCTACCTATTTTTTAAATATGAACTACGCAGCTTTTTACGCCTGTGAATGATACACGTATAATAGGTAAAAACCTACATTGTAAAAAATTAATGATTTTAGATAATTTAATGGAAATACTATGTACCGTTAAATATTTATAAGTATCTGGTGGTATACGGGATTCTGGTAATTGTGGTTTTAGTTGTATTTAACAGATTTATGACGATAAAAACGTAGATAAAAATATTACAAAAAACCAAAGCCTTAATATCATCGGAGTACCCTATGTTGTTCGTTATACAATAAATATCATTACATTATTTTTTTGTTTAGTAGCAATCGCTTGTTTATTATTTTTTGAGTTGATTAATTTTTGGCTTGGTTTGGTTTCGTTTTTAAAAAGTCTTAAAATTAGTAAATATAGTAATACCTTCGTTGTAAATACATCACTATAAATTGAAAATCTGTCGTGTATTACTACGTATCATGCGTCCGTACGTACGTAGATGTACACTGTTCCCACATTCCACCCGGGTTATCTCAGGATCCCGCCTGGAACACATAACATCGCCTCTCATAACAAAGAACGTACCATCGAAAATTCTCTGATGGTGTCCTGTACAATTAAGTACTTCCACCCAACGGGGTTAGAGACTGTACCTTCGCAATGAGTCATTTAGTACGTCCATTTTTTAAAGAACTCACTTAGCGAACGCTTTAAATGGCTTAAAGACCGATTCATTCTCAACCAAGTCATGGTGTCTAAGGATACCACGTTCTAAAGCTCCGCGTGTTTCTACTCTAATGTTAGGACACATGCACTCCAATAAAATTCTATGCACATTGCTCGCCTGCGTTTCGTAACCACAAGAACAAGCCGAACTATATCTGAGGGCAAATCTAAACAAACTGGCGTGAAATGCGCCATGTCGCTTTAAAAACTGCGAGGTATGGTAATCAATAATGAGCCAGTTTTATTCTCTTTGAATACGTCTCTTTACCCACCAGTTTACCACCAGTTTTTATTCTCTTTGAATACGTCTCTTTACCCACATCAAAACACTTGCCGCGTGCCAAAACGAAATTTGCCGCGTGTTCCACGATCACAAGGTCGGTAAGCAAAAGACCCGCTAATACCGGCAACGCATCCTTTGAGTAAATTCTATAAACTTTGATCAGCGGCGCGCGCTGCAATCTCCAGGCAACCCGTCTAGATTATTGGAAACCCCCTCTCCACGGAGCCCAAACCGATGACGCATAGGCCATATGCTTAAGTATTTTCCCATATACATTCACTAGAGGGTAAAGTTATTCAAACCTCAGTCGGCACCGGCAAACCGGGCCATGGCGTCGAAGGATACCGGAACGCTCTCCCTGATGTACCGCGCCTGTGATAAAAAGCTCCTCTATGCATCGATGGTTATACCTAGGTATGTAACGTGATACCATACGTCGATTCTGGCCCCAGCCATCACCACAGACGGCTTTCACGCCAGCCTGTCCTTAAAGGGGATACACTTTCCATTTCGAAGAGGGAATTTGTAACTGACCATAAAATCCAATAATATGGAAATTTTTTACATAGCCATCTTAGAATTAATCAGAGAAACATATCGTTTTCATCCTGTTAAAATAGTAATAAAACACATCCCGACCACGTACAAATAAAAACATCAAAAGCTTCGTTGGAAAGCTTCCGATGTTAATTGAATATTGAATTCACATTTCTGTTTTCTAGTATCATATTTTCTAGTTCCATGTACAATTCCATCGCCGTTTCCAAATGCTCGCAAGAAATATATCCTTTTTAAAGCATCCAGTAGCGAAATGAGGCGAACAATTGACTATGCGCAAATATAATGAATATGTCTTGGGTGACCTTATAAGCAAGGAAAATTTTTCTCACATAAAGTTGTTTGAAGGACGCGATTTTATGAATAGAATCTGCGTGTGTTAAAAATGTCGACGAGAGAAGTTTAAATGATTCACGCTGAAACGAGACGAAGAATATACGCACGTTAGGCGATTTATTATTCGCGAAAATTTGTATATTTTTTTAAATTCATAAGGTTACACTATCCACTTGAAAATTTGTATTTTATGTATTAAGACAATGTATGACCACATTTATTAGGTAAACAGGCACAAGTGAATACAAAATATGATATCTCTTACATATCGCAATATTATAACAACAAATCGATTGAAGAGAAAGGCTATATTATTCAGTTACCATAATTTTATTTTGAATAATTGTTCAACATGAAATGGTTATAATTTAATTCTTCTGCACATTTTGTTTATTTCTGAGTAAATTTCGATAGCGGTTGCCAAAGCTCAATTAGGAACAAGCTTTCTTCAATTTTGTATGTTCCTACATAGCATATTTAACCTGGGTCGTTTCTTGTCAATTTACCATGGTGAATGAAATAAGTTTAAATCAATTACAAAACGTTAGACTACATATCTGAAATAAAAGTAATATTATTCGATCTTTTTAAGGGTTCCGTACCTAAAAATAAAAAAACCAAAACCTTATAAGATTACCAACATGTCTAGCCGTACGTCCGTCACAATGTTTTGTTGTGGATGTAGAAACTAGAAATGTGGCATCTTAACAAAACATTTCAGCTTGCGCATATCTCATTAGCTAAAACTGAAAAATATAAATTTAGATATTTTAGCAAGGAGAAATTAATTCATCGATTTTTTAATTGGGCGTCGTTTTAAAGAACTAGTTATAAAGGAGTCAAAAATATTTTTTTTATAATTTTACGTACAAAAATACACTAACAGACATGCCAAAAAATATATTCCCTCCCCCTTATTTCCCAAACTATTCAACCTAAAATTATAAAAAAATATAATTTTTCAGACATAGAGACTAGTAATAAGAAAACAACATATACCTGGTTATGTGCCGAGAGGAGTCTATAAGCGATATTGTGCCGAGTGAAGTCTATATGCAGGCGATATTGCTAGGTGTGCAAAGAAGTGGGAATGAGTAAAGCGGCATCCACGGCCAATATATATTCATATCTGCCGAAGTTTACAAAATCACGAGACGTTTTTTTATGTTTGAACTATTTGTGGTCCGACGGTTTGGCTGACTTTCTTTTTTCATTTTACCAGTTTCAGCAAGTTCTCTATCTTTAAATTTTCACTTAACCTTCACTCCTTTTCTGAAAAAATTCTGATATGATGGAAAAAACGTTGCATCATCATAAGCAACATATACTATTCAAACGCCTAAAAATCTGAGGAAGAGAAAAAGATCAAATTTTTCTATCCGTTTAATTTTCTTAGAGTTTTTCTTAAGACAGATTGCTAAGCATTATCGTAGAAAAAATAAAATCGATGCTGTTGACTGCTTAGTTACTTGCTACTCAATTTAATTGCCAGCGGTGGTTCTCTGCATTCACCGTAGGTCCCTCCGGAAATAACTCTCAGTGAATAACGCCCTCGGAATTCCCCCAGGAGTTCAACATTACCTTTCCGTCTAACACCAAACCGTTAGCCTTTACTTGTGTGATTAACGTTTATCGTCTTCTCATCAGCAGTTACTAGTTGATTCATCAGATAAAAGTTACGTTTCAATATCAATAATTGTTTAGAAATATTAGGTCATAAAGTGAAAGAGTTCATTTTAAATGTCAATTTAAATTCATTTTAAATCACTTGAATACGGGCACTAGCTGCCATTAACCGAGTACACTTCGGCCCATTTATACCTTATAATAAAATGTTCCAAAACGTTCAACGACTTTTCTAGAAAAGTTCCAAACTTATAAGTAAACACTTATCAGCTAACCAAATAATTTGCGTTTTGTATAAGACAATTGTAAATAAAAGAAAATACGAGATGGAAACATTTTAGTTTAATCCTAATCAGACAAAACCTCCACTATATGCGCCCCCATTTATATTTCCAAATAGCCAGCGATATGACGTTTACTGTTCGCTTTACACTACTTAGAAAGGCCACGAACGTGTTACGTGTGGATAATTAATGGCTTTTTCCTAACCGGATATTCGGACCTTCTGCAAAGGCTTTGTACGTTTGAAATGACTCCTTACATTTTAACACGAGTCGTAAAGAGTATACGATTTTTTATACCAATTACATGACTATTGTAATGTATATTTAATAGTCGAAGTGGGAAATTTAATTATTTTTCTTTGTGGAAATTAATAATATTGAAATCGTTTTACATTCCAAAAATATAGCCAAATTTTGATAAATGATAAAGTTTAGGTTGGCTGAAATTACGCACCACAAAAATCTTTTCTTTGCAATTTTTGTTTTCATTTATCAAAAAAATATATAACAAGAAAGAAGTAATCCTTGCTATATGTTTATTGCTAGACACTACTTGTTAGTTAGATCAAAAGCAATAGAAGAAGTAAAAAAAAAATTTTATGCTGAAATGTTTTAACCACATTTTTTTCTTTATTAAAGTATAAAAGTCGATATTTTTTTTCTATTATTTATTCATTCCTAAAACGATGGTTTTGTTCTAGACAATTTGGCGGCATGAAATTTAAGAGGCTCTATTGCATGGCTACTCACCTATATAAATCGATATTTTCTAAACTTCATTCATCTTAAACATTAAAAAAAAGTGTATATATATATTTATATATATATATATATATATATATATATATATATAGGGCGGGGGGGCGAAAATTTGTTCCATTGAAAAAAAATTTCACTATATGCACCAAGAAAACATGATTCTCTTTAAAACTAAAGTTCTTTAACTTTCTATTAAACTAATTTATTACATTTACTTGATTATGGAAGCGTGTACTATCTATATCTTAATGAATAATGCTTAATAAAACAGGAAACATCAAAATGTCGGTGTGCGTGTGTAACACACATCAAATTTGGCCTAAGGAAGTATACTATTTTATATATATATATATATATATATATATATATATATATATATATATATATATTTATATCCAGACAAAAATACACCCATTCACACGCACGTACGCACGCATGCATATTTTTTAAATTAATTTTATAATATTTACAATTAAATGTTTAGTTTATAGGTTTTATAAATAGCTATCCTTGAGGAGATTCTTTTGTTTTTTTTAATTAGTGAAGCTCAGGTAATTAAAATTACATGTGAACTTGTATTAAATAGATATATTTAAAGAAGCTTTTAATTATTTTAAACTTAACATAAGAAATTGAACTGCCAGTATAAAGAACCAAAATTTTTTTTAAGTTCTATCAATTAAAATTTAATCACTATAATTTCATGACTAATTTCATAGCCCTTCAATTTTTATATCTCATTGGGTGAAATATCAAATTAGAAATACCATTTCTCGCACCAAACCGCACTGGCAAGATTGGTCACTCTACGTTGTTAATCGTATCTGACTTTTGAAGTAGAAAGTGTACTTGTTTCGAAAATATTAATTGAAAATGGAAACTCGAAATTTATCGATTCTGGGAGATTTTTGACCTCATTAATCAATCTAACCTTTAATCAATTCTAACCTTTAATCAATTCTAACCTTTAGTCAATTCTAACCTTTAATCAATTCTAACCTTTAATCAATTCTAACCTTTAATCAATTCTAACCTTTAATCAATTCTAACCTTTAATCCCAATATCGTAATCATTCAAAAATTCACAAATTGATCTTATCATAAGTTTTGATATTATCTTAAATAATCATAGATTATAGTACACAACAGGATATACATGTAATTTTTCAACTGTTTAACCAAATAAAATTAAATAGAAAGAATTTATATACTAAATTGTACCACAAATTATTTAATCTATTTTTGTTATTATAACGCTTAAACTTCCCCGAGCGAACTGAACGTTTGCATGATCACTATTTTCATTGTCACGTCTTTAAATTATTTTAATGTTTCATTAAATTTCAAAGTTATCCACACATTCATATTTAGATTTCACACACACACCATATACATATATATATATATATATATATATATATATATATATATATATATATAGCTTTTCATTAGATAAATGCATACATAGGCTACCTTAAAACAGAAAATACAATGTACAGATTATCAAAAATGATAAGTTGCCTAATGAGCGTATCTCACTTCAACGTGAATAATTTAAACTGCTTGCGTCGACATTTTTCCATTCGGAAAATTCTATTTATAACTTTGTTTGAGGAAAAGTTCACCCACTTATTATCAAGAGACACGCAAAGTATATTCATATCGCGAGTTGTCTAGTTTCGCCATTTATATTTTTAAAAGGACATGTTCCTTGCGAGCATTTGAAAACAGTGATGGAATTTTATAAGATCAAAGCAGAAAACAGAAATATGAATTTAATATTTAATCAACAAAAGGTTTTTCCATGAAGCTCTCTATACTTTTCCCTGGACGTGGTCTGGATGGACTCCATAATCCGCAATTGTGCACTGAAGCCAATATATTTCTTTGCTTTTATTCAGGAACAAATACACTGTGACCAAAATTTCATTTTACAACAGTAAATTTAGAAATTCTTGTACCGTCAAAATTTACTTTAAATTACAAAACCTACACCAAAATTAATCATGTTACATTAATCTATATGGTATATACTCAAACATACGTAATGAATCGTACATCACACGCACGACATAAAATAAATTATAGAAAATACTGACGGTGTACAATTATTCAAGAAGTTTAATAGACTTACGTTCGTTACGTGTCTAGAAGGCAAATTGACGCGATTTTTTTTAAATATCAAGGTTCGGAAACCACCAAAGTTCTGGAATTAATGCAATCAGATATTTGTCGTCCAACGAAAGCGCTATGAACGTAAAAATTATTTCGCTCGGTGGAGCAAAATATTTTTTTACGTTCAAAGATTACTGTTCGGAAAATATTTTTACTCCTTGCTTATAGTGCACATATAATTTTTATTTATTATTATTTAACCAAATAAATATACTTCACCCAAGGGAATTATAAAAATGCAATGAACTCAAAAATCAAGTTCAAAATCAATTAAATTGCAGCATCAAATTTCCCGCTCAGAAAAAGAACTCGATAAATACATAAAGAATTCTTACAGTTCATAAAAAACGCTGAATCTTACATAAAACGACCAACCAGCATACTCCTGAACAAACTTGATTAGCGGAACGAATGAACAGAATGCTGATTGAAAAATCAAAGTGCTTGCTGTTCGAATCCAACCTCCCAAACTATTACTGTGCTCAAGCAGTGTATATGGCCACCTATATCACTAACAGAACTAACGAACACGGGAATATAGAACGGTCAAATATGGATCTTAGATTTTTTGGGTGTAAATCCATAATTCATCACCCCAAAATAGGTAAGGAAATGGGAAGCCAGAGCGAGGAAGGTAACCTTTATCGAATATTATGAAAACACAAAAGAGGGTAAATTCGTGGTACCCCATTCCAGGAGATAAATTGCGAGTCAGATACATCTTTTGCTTCGAAGGGCTGCTGAAACATATTAGAGTCAAAAGACATAACTATAGACTGCAAATTAGTGGGAAGAAATCACGCCTTAGAACGAGGCTCAGTCAAGTCAATGTTTATATTCACCGAATCCAAAAATTAAGAGACTTATACCTTTCAACATAAGGCTAAGACTAAGAAACAAACTAACACGATTTAAAATATTTACTGAAACCAGTTACTTATGTTACAATGAATGTTACTTTGACTTCATACCACCAAACTATCAAAAAGCAATGAATTGTGAAAAACGGAAGATACCAATAAGAAAAGAACTTAAATCACGCAAGTGGAATAAAACATGAACACTGGTATGAAAATCTCAAGATGTCCAGCTAATAGGGTTCAAACGGATGTTTTGTATCAATGATGCGCCAAAAGGTCCTCGCTACAAATCACGATTCTGTTCAAAAGGATATGCGCAAACCGAAGACATTGACCACGACGGAATATTCTCACCTAGAATAAGATATGTCCCAAATGGCTATCACTCTCTATAGCCTCTCAACTTGAGATGATGCAATTCGTCATCATCACAGCATTTTCATAAGGTGAAGAAAATAAAGATGTGACACCCCCCTAAGGACTGGAATGCGAATCAGATACGGTGTAAATTAAATAAATCACTCTATGGATTGAAACAGGCACCCAAATACTGGAACACAAAATACCATCAGCTTGTGTGTGTGTGTGTGCGCGCGCGCGCGCGTGTGCACGGGCATGTGCTTGCACACGCACAACAGCACGCACACACATCCACATAAACACACACACATACACAAATGCACTCCCGTTCTAGCTCACACGCGCACAGCACACGCACGCACACACATATACACGTAGATATAAAATAAGAGCTACCGTTTTACTATAGCTTAATGCAAATCAATACAAAATATGTAAAAATTGCAAAATTATATGAAATCAGATAGATTTCCGCGTAAATATAGAATAAGGGTCTTTGTGTAACTTTTAAATAAAATGTAAACTTAAGTAAAATTAAACACATACTTTTGCAAATTCGGAATTCGTAATTTTAATTTTAGGTAGGCACTGTTATTTAAACTCATTCGTATTGGGAAGCTACAATTGTGAACTTGTTCTAATGAGGAGAGCATGTTAATAGCATGTAATTATGTTGATAGTGTTCTTGTAACATTTAAAAAGCAAAATAAATGTAAAACTATTATGGGTAAATTGTAATTCAGGTAAAATTAGAGTAGATTTATGAGAACGTATAGTTGGGATCCCTGTGTAAGTTTAGTAGGTATGTAATAGTATCTTGCATAGGAGACACACTTGTCTGAAAAGGTTTAATTAAATTAATAAATGTTTTTGTTTTAAGACAGTTTAATGCAATACACCGATATAAACTAGTAATGTTATCAGCGTTAATAAATAAGAAACAATGCTGATACGCCAACTATTTGACTAATTTAAGAGAGAGTGTTAAAGTATTGAAACTAGCGCAATGTCGTCTCTTTTTTTATAATCCTTGTAGTCTATGGTGGACACGTAACTCCGTCACCGCACTTCCCTTTTCTACTCGGTGTCATCAAAAGTTACGGTGGCTGTTTGTTAAGATACCTCATCAAGAACTATCTCAACGATCATCCACGCAGTTCCACCATCTCAACATTCATTCAAAAAATTGAGAGGAAATTTTGATTAATCCATAAAATGGTTTCTTTACTTAAAGTTAAGTCAAAGGTTATAAACTAATTTGTGACTGACGAAGCACGGAGGGAGTTTTAAATATTCCTGGTTGAAATTCCCACCACTATCGACGCCAATCTAAAGAAAGGAATGTTTATATCCCCAGATAATGGATAATGAATTAAAGATATACATAAGGATTTCGAAGCTATGATAAATGCAAAAAATTAAAAAATTCAGACAGGAGTAGAGCTTTTATAAATGTTGATAACAATTTTCTTGGAAATAGAAAAAAAAACAATTATAAAAACGTTTCAAAAGGATTGGAAAGGTGTAAAATAAGGATTTCTAACATATTTAATTAGTTATTTTAATATTTTAAAAAATAATTGCTAAAAATTAGTTATGAAAATCTTATTAACAACATATTCAATAACATTTCACTCGATTTATTCGTTTATAGATGGGAAACATCTAATGGCGAATTTAGATGGGTGTTAAAACATTCTAGTTGCACGTCGCAACGTGCCATTTGGCCAACTTCGCGTCTTGTCGGGTCTTTCTGACTTAACGTTTTACATTAATAAAATTAAATAACATAATAAAATAAAATTAATATTTGATTATTAACAACTATCTGAATATTTATTTTTCGATTTCATTTTGTTCAAACAAAAATATTTCAATACAGAAATATAAAAAAAATATTCAAATCTTTCATATCGGCCAGGTATTTCATGACAGCTCACATTTTTTTATACATTTCTTGAAAGCCCCATGCTCATTTTCCAGGTTTGCTTTGGGCAAGTAATTCTACTAAAAATTACGACTTTAAAGTTTAATTACGGGTTTCTGTATAGAAAAAGTATTCATGACACACTCAATATTTTGGAAAACTTATTCAATGATACAATATATAAGAGGGTATGAGAATAAAAAAATAACCACTTTATATGATGCGATAATCAATTTTTTTAAACATTTTATTTCATTATACTAACAATTTCTACTAAAAATTTCTCAACTAAATGATGTAGTATTATCTCTACTTTATTTAATTTCTTTACCACGACCTTAGTTTCGCTGTATGACGATATCTTCAGGTGGACAATTTGTAAGATTCTAATTTGTGAATCTTTACAAACTGCCCATCTGAAGATGTCATACAGTGAAACCTAAGTCACGGTAAAGAATTTAATTAAAGTAGAAATTATACTACATCACGTAGTTTAATTTAGTTGAGAAAAGTTTAATTATAATGAATTTTTACAAAATTAACGCCAAATATATTCAACATTTTATTCCATAATTTTATAAGCATTTTAAATATTAATATACTACGATTAAAAGAGCTGAGATCAACAGATGGACAAAGAGATAAATATGGCAAAAGTATAAGGGTTCTTAATTTGGCTATGGAATCCTAAAAAACAGCATTACTGCAAAATTACCTAAACTTACCGGAAATCTCTGACGATAATACAAAACGTCATAGTTTTTAATATATTGACGATGCAGTAAGCAGTGGGAAAACCCGCGCGAACCCGACTTCCGCTATTCTTTTCTTTAATATATAAATGCTGTTGGAAGTACCTAAGTATTAATCTTTGCTAATAGCCCACCTGAAGATGTTGTAATATAACAAAACCTAGGTCGTGGTAAAGAGCTTAAAGAAAGTATAAATAATAATACATCACGTAGTTTAATTTAATTGTGAATAATGAATTTCTATAAAATTAACGCCAAATATATTCGATATTGACGATATTTTAGGTCTGTGAACGATATGCTATAACATATATTTATATAGCAAAAAATGGTGTTAATATTTGTATACAGTTTTTAATTAGTATTAAAACTAATATACAGAAGTAATATAAACCCTTAAATGTTGATATTCCTAAATGTGTATCGAATCTACTTAGCTACATACTATTCGTACTTTATTCTAGATACAACTCTTGTACTATACAAACACCAAATTTCAACTTCCTCAAACTTCCATCAACTTAACTAGAAAAACCCAAATTATATGACTAAACAATCTCGTAAAACATCCTGATTACCTCAACCTGATCATTACCAAGGTTACCAACGAAAGGAACGAATATAAAAAGAAACGAAACAAGACAAATAGTACATAGATCAATGCTGAGCGAGATAGGGCATGCATACATGGGAAAATGTGAAGAAATGAAATATGCTGAATTTGCACCCACTTAGCTTTACTTGTCATGAGTGCAATGTGTCACGCAGAATGATAGAATCTTATCACGTTTATTTTTATGCAATCAATTCGCATCATTTTTCTCCACACACAGTTAGTTTCGTTATATCATTTTGGCGTGATCGTAGCAAACTGACCGCAATTACATATGTTCATTTTAAAACGTAAAACTTTTTAAGATCAGTTTCAAACATCAATCACTAATGTCTAGATATAAATATTAAAACACAAATAAAATAAAAATTAAATGTTTAATTTTCCATAATCTTCAATTGCATAATTTTATTCGAGCTTAAATAAACAAAAAGCTTTCCGACGGTAATACCTCCATTACGAATGATAACTTCAAAGTTATCTGTTTCACTCCAAATGTGTTTATTAAAAGTTAACAACAGTAAGGTAAAAGCTCAACGTATAATACAATACTCGAAGCGGGCATTTCATATTAAATTAAATACATCATTCCCCGGCTCTATTATGTAACTCGGCTTGAATATATTTAAAATGCTCGCCGTAAATATTCGGATATTTTGTGTGGACTCAGGTTTTGGTGGTTTAGTAAAATTCGCTGCAAACGCTGCTTTTTATAGAGGACCGTCGATACGCATAATAATATAAAGCGAAAGATACAAGATATGCATTTTCATTTCGTTTCTTAAATGTTTGACTTTTATCAGATACATTTGATTATTTGGGCAACACATATACCGCCTTTCGTCAGTTATAACCTCACTAAAAATCCATAAACTTTTGACAATATTATTTTATTTATCGAACTTCAATAAATATAATTTTAGCCATGGATTGGTCCGAGTTTAATTTTCCTCATTCCTATTGACCCCGTGCCCTCCGCTTCCACTTTTATACTTTATAAATCATTTCCTGACTTTATTTATGTGCCCATGCATAGCAATATACTTAACTTCAAAAGATTTCCAAAAATATAGACTGCATATATATATATATATATATATATATATATATATATATATATATATATATATATATATATATATATATATATATATATAGCATATCGTTCACAGACCTAAAATATCGTTTCTTTAATGTATGAATGTCATTCAATTGAAAAGAAAACAAGGCACTGTAAAAATGATCGGAAATCCCAATCGTTATAAATTTACGTAGGTGTTTATACTAGAAGTATACGCTCCGGGAACCTTCGACAGCTTAAAGTAGTTTTACATTCACAGGTGTCATGTTGGATCTTATGACAGGTCAAGGTAACTGTCGCCTTCCTTCTGCGCTGTGAACCAATTTCATAAAACCGATGTTAATCGTCATATAGAAATATTTCCTACATATTTCCACAAACAAGTAAAAGAAATAGTGAATATATTTGGCGTTAATTTTGTAGAAATTCATATATAAAAATTTCGTTGTATTACAACATCTTCAGGTGGGCTCTTAGCAAATATTTTTGCTAAGAGCCCACCTGAAGATGTTGTAATACAACGTAACCTATGTCGTAAAGAATTTAAAAAAGTAGAAATAATTCTACATCACGTAGTTTCATTTAATTATGAAAAGAAATATTATTAATAATGAATTAGGAACCTAAAGCTCGTTAAAACATCTACAGTGCATTACTCCTAACTTATCAAGAAATTTTTAGCGTCGAAAAAAACCTCACTATTACAACTCATTTCTATATCTGGAAATTTTAATTTACTTAATTTATGAACATAAAGATGAAATATTTACAGAAAATTGTAATATAAAAGGTTAATTGGTAACTATTCATTAGCTATCAAATAAAGTAAGTAGTATTTATTACCAATTTCTATTCTTTAAAATCTACCTTAATATAATAACAGCATGTAATTTCGTTACGCGCTGTTATTATATTCGCCATTTTTTCCAAAAAACTTGGTAAATTGTTTGATTATGCCAAGATCAATGTGAAAAAAAATTTGTTAACAAAATTTTATAAAGGTTAAGCTATACTTTAGGACATTTTTTGCACCGGATCTTGGTAAGTTTTCCTCAAACAATTGTGTTTTCCTCCAATGTAAATTAGAAACCCTACTATCCCATTCGCAAAAGAAGCAATAAAATCATATTGCTCACTCAAGAGCATCCCGAAAATTTTTCCAAATTTCTTTCGTGTATATAGCATATGCTACAGAGAGTGATACGTATTTATGTTCATTGTTAAGCAATATCCTCTTTAAACTTATTTTACTGGAATTAATAAAGTGATGCCAATCGTCTGCGTCACAATTTTCAAATCTAAATTTATTACCAATTGTAGGACTTTCATACAATAAAGCAAAGTCTCATGTCTGAAACATATTTGGGGTATTCCGGATCTAGATTTTCCGAGTTAAGTCATGAAACCCAATAACTAAACAGCATAAGCATTGATAAATTTAAAACTCTGAATAAATCAAGCTCAGCTTCAATAAATTTTTAACAAGTAAAGTGATGAAAAGATCATTACAAATGTCATGCAGAGAATTTCCAATTTTCCATGTCTGAATTAATCAGTACGAAGTCAAATACAGAGTTAAACACTGAAAAATTAAGTCAGTGATGTACTAGTTTAACTAATAAAGATACATATTTATGTTCAGCGTTAAAACTTTTCACTAGTAACATTGTGCATAATTTTCAGGTTCAGGACATATTAAAATCTTCTAAAATAAAGAAATAATTTTTGCTATTGAGACCATTTCCTTAATTATTCAAATCAAGTACGACAAACCCAATGTCTATCCAGATTAGCGATGCTGAATCCAAAGAACTTGTTACATTTTATCGTTGTTTTCGGAATCCGTACATCAAAAAACAAAACAGACCCCAAATAACATCAGTCACGGCTCCGTCCGTCTGTTAATCTGTCACCTTTTTGTCAGTCAGTCTTAGCAGAAAGTAATAAATGGCAAATTATGGAGGAATTAAAATGCTTAAATGTCAATAAATATTATTTAAAAACATGTTTGAAATACTAGTTCAGTATATGAAGACTTGCCCACAATATTGTCATAAACAAACTTTGCAGAAACATATTTTTACAATACGCAATAAGCACTTGATAACCAAATCGTAAAATTTTGTTGAAATATCGCATCGAATGTTTCGTGAGTGTCGCGTAGGTAAATATTGAAATCAAATATGACAAACACGGGCTGTGGCGTATGAAGACTTATGAATAATGTAACAATATCAAATTGTGTCGGAGATTGTGATTTGATACGAAATTGCTTATGTTCTTTTCATTCTCATTCAAGACGTAGCCTAAAATTCCAATGATATATTTGCTAGTCAGAAATATATATATGCTTTTATATCAATATAAATATTTTGTTTCGATATTTGAATATTTTCAATTGCATGTTATTGTGTATATAGAAATAAAGAAAAGTTTTGCTTTAAAATCAACTCTCATTTCTTTATAAAATTGCTTCAAGCTGATACTTGTAGAACGTATATATGAAGGTTATTAATAGTGTATAAAATGTTTGAGGAAAATAAGCTTGTACTCATCGTTACAGCTTTAATTGCTTTAATTTCCTTTTTAATACTTTATATTTAATGCATATATTATTTCATAAAATAAAAGTAAAACCTGAAGAAATATTTGAAAAATTACACCAAAATTATGTCTTTGCAAAACTTTAAAAAATAATATTTTTCTGTGTAGATACAACGTTTAATTATGCAACCACATTTTTCGAGTTAGCGACAATGAAAAATTGCGATGTATAAAATTATTTTAATTCACTTTCGACTACAAGTACACAGACTATCGAAGTTACCTTGTGCTATAAAAGCATATAAGCTATTGAAAGAAAGATCTCATCATTTGAGAAGAATGTAGATGATAATATTAATTTAACTTTTATTAAGCTCTCAAAATGTTCGATTAAATTAAATTAATTTAATTATTAGTATATTCTAACAAAAACAGAATGCAGGACTTTTGGAACGTCCAGCTGTGGACAGACAGGCTGAGGATAATGATATTATAATTAAAAATTAGTAATGTGCAATGCAAGATATGCCGTTGTTAACTATGTCAATTTAAAAAAAATAACAATTTTTTTCAATTCACATATTTAACAACGGCATATCTTGCGAAATTTATTTTCATTCGTCAATGTAATTTAATTATTACGCAGTAGTAGTTGAATATCGTGGCATTATTAAGAGTTTTGCTAAAATTTTCTAAATGATGGTATTGTTAAATTATGTTACTTACGGAAATGCAACTAATTAGTAGATACAAAGAAACAAATTCAATTCAAGAATACATAATCGAAATATAAATAAATACCATATGAACAGTGTCTCTAAACATTTACACATAATGGAATGTTAAATAAGAGTTAATAAATTTATTAAAAATATACAGATAGAAAAAGTTAATTTTTAAACGCTCAAAAACTTAACCGAACTTGGCCCCGTGTGAATCACAGATGATGGAGCTCCATCCTATTCTCTACCTACTCTTTTATAACATCATATATATATATATATATATATATATATATATATATATATATATATATATATATATAATATCGTTTTAAATTATTATTCATCCGTCTTCATATTTTTTTTGGTGATGGAACTTCAAAAATATTTAATTTTTTACCTGAAAATAAGATTTGTTACGAAATTTATTAAATATTTATTTATTTCCCTACACTTCTCCATTAAGAAAAAATTTTGTTAGTTCATTGGTTGCTATTATTATTATAATTATTATCTCCCCCTCGTATTATCTCCAACTTTATTTATTGGAAAATTTTCTCTAAGATTGATGCCGACAAGGTTAAAATCTTTTAAATTAGCATTTAATTTGTCGAAACAAAAATAAAAAAAACTAAATTTATTTCACGCCAGTTAGAAAAAAGAGGTAATTTTGTAATATTAACCCGTTATTTCCGCCTGAATTAGAGTATCATTTTACATATGAATATATTAATTTCAACCTCCAGAGAAATTGATTTTTGTAAACAATTCAATAGAATTATAAAATAAATTGAAAGTGTATATTATTGAAATGTCTTTTTTAAACAATTTTATAAAAATAATATAAAATAAATAAATTATTAGTGTTTTATTAAAGAAATATTATAAAAATCGAGTATGTCTATTATATTTTTCCTACGAATTAGCTTCCACAAAAAATATTTACACATATTTAAACTTAATTTAAAAAGTGTAAATTCATACAATAAGCAAAGAAACCCTGAACCATATTTTTTGAAATGTAAAAATTACTTTCAAAAATTGGTATTCGACTGAAAATGTAAGTATATGCAAAGTCATATTAATCATTATTAAGGCAATTCACACCATATTCAAGACAAAAATATTAATCTCTGAAGGATATAACGCAATGCGTTAATTTTTTTAACAACGGATTATCCCAGGCATCAGCGATGATGAGTAGAAATTATGCTAAAAACAAATATGAATTAAATAGTTAGATTTTCCTTAAAGAATGCACTAAAGTAAATACTGTTTCTGAAAAAACTAATAAAAATGAAATGACGTGATGCTGTAAGCTTTATGAGAATAAAATGCAGTTTAAGACATTTTTTCCAATAAGGTATGAACATTTTTTTTGAAAAAAACTTGTAGTATTTCAAAAGTTCTTATTAACTCGGTATCATTTGTATACTTTCATTGCGAGATGAATTTTTAGCAACTTTTCCTAAAATTTTAAAGGTCACAATTTTGAAAGTTTAAAACAAATTTGGTAATATTGGCCAAAATTTGATTCCAAAATTTGATACCGTCTTCAAATTTCGTTATATCCCATATATATAAATATAAATATATATATATATATATATATATATATATATATATATATATATATATATATTATATATATATATATATATATATATATATATATATTTATATATATATATATATATATATATATATATATATTTAGACACACAAACACACACACAAGCGCACGCGCACGCCCACGCACGCACTCATGCACGCTCACACGCACGCAGGCATATATACATAAAAGGATATATATCCCCTTGTGGGGCTAAACCGATTTCGTGTTATATCGCAACGTCTATTTGAGCTATAAAAGTCAGATTTATGAATCTTGCGTGTTTCGTCCACTAAGTCTCCTATCATGTAGACCTTTATTTTTTAGATCGATGTTACACATTTTGACTATCAGAAAACTTTTGATCGTAAAGATTATAACACCCTATTAAACTGCCTTGCCGAAGCCGATTTCTCTCTTCAACTGTTACGTTTATTCTCTTCGTATCCTGCGAACAAAAGGCAATAGTACGTAATTTTACATCTGATTCATATTTCACGCGATCAGGAGTCAGCCAGTGTTCGAATCTCGAGACTTTACTATTAGCTGTACTGAATAAATAATATCGATACCATAGTTGAAATTGCATGCTGCCTTCTATTCTCAGATGGCATGTAGATTTTCTCATCTGTAAGAACGATAGCAGATTACAAGTTGCTGCAGCGTGATATCGATGCTATTCTCGAAGTGGAGCATTAAGAACGGCCTACGGCTTAATTCGAGTAAGTGCTCTGTGGTAAGTTACGTCGAACGCGCACTCCTCTCGATACACCATTGGCGGGACACCTTATGCTGACGTGTTGAAGTCGTTGATTTTGGAGTTCAATTTTTTTCTCGCCTGACTTTTAATGGTCATTTAGCAAATGTAGCGACATAAGCCATTCAAAAAGCTTAGAGAATTCCTGTTCTTTTTCTGTTATAAATAACATTAATAAGAAGCATTCTCTTTCCTTTGGAATCCACGTGAAACTAAATACTTGATTTCACGTGTCAAACAATTTTTCCGTTTATATTTGTACGTGAGAAATATTATTACTTCTCTTTTCTCTTTCGTAATATGCTGGGTTAACATACGTTTTCAACACAGAGGAAGAATTTATTTGGTGAAATTTTTCTTCTAATTGTTAAATGGAAAGATTTATACTATAATTTATTGAAAAACTCTCACTCTTCGTATCTGATTACTACTTGTGCCCACGTAGTCACCATCTTTTTGCAATATTGGTATCTAGAACCGAATTATATCAAAAATCCCCACTTCCCAAGGAATACAATAACTCAATCAACTGATCACGGTTGCACCAGAGTGTAACATGTTTGTGATTAGTCAAAATAAACTTGTTGAAATATGCCATCGTTATGTGCTGTAACGTTAATTGAATTTATGTAATTGTCTTTTAATAGTTATTGAATAGCTATAAAACTGTAATGTTTCCGTAACTGTATGCTAATAAAAATGATATTATATATATATATATATATATATATATATATATATATATATATACACACACATCACAATCAACATATTCTGTATGACAGGAAACAAGTTTGAGCCTGAGAACAGGTTTATTTACGAAATTTTCATAAATAAATAAATTACTTGATTAGATAGACAAGAAAGAGAAAAAGAAGATGAAGATATTCTGTTTCTTGGGTTTGCAAATAGAATTTAATTGTAGTAGTTAAGGTACTTCATACTTCTTGAGAGACCTTAACTACAACAATAATTATACAGCTTGGTCCAAAAGTCCGGTAACATTTCATACGATGATAAAAAACTAGTTATATGAAAGAAAAAATGTTTATTTATTCTGAAAGTACAGAATTTGGAATTTTATTTCTCAAAAAATCACATCTTCGTATGCGATCCTTCATTTTTTGACACTGGTGCAACCTGGAGCGGAAATATTTAATAACCGACTGACAAGTGTTTCGGGAAATGTTTTGCATTTCCTCCGAATATGAGCCTATAATTCCTCAAGAGTCGCTGGATTGCTGTTAAAGACTTTACTTTTAAGGTATCTCCATAGGAAAAAATTAATTGGAGTAAATCCGGGCTACGAGGTGGCCAGTTAATGTCACCTCTTTTGGATATAACTTTTTGACCAAAAATTTCGTGAACTGCACTTGAAAATTCGTTGGAAGTGTGACATGTTGCCCCATCTTGCTGAAGCCACGATCGTTGATTGAAACCATCAAAATTTTGAAGCATTGGAGCATAACAGTTCTGTAGCATGGCAATATACCGCTCTGTATTCACTGTAACAGCGTTTCCTCTTTGATACTCATAAAAATATGGACCAATAATGCCTCTTGCTGACAAAGCTGCCCATACACAAAACTGGGGTGAATGCAGGGGTCTTTGATGCTTCAATTTTGGATTAATGTCACTCCAATATATTCAGTTTTGTCTGTTTACATGTCGATTTAGGTGAAAGTGGGCTTCGTCTGAAAAAAAATGTTAAAGCTGGCGAACATCCCTAGCATTTCGTTAGCAAACTGCAGCCTGTGAGCATAATCTTGAGGCTTTAACTGCTGAACCATTTGGATTTCGTACGGATGCAAATGTAAATCCTTGTGTAGAATGCGGTTGATGATGTAGATGTTTTGGATACGTCTAGGACGCTAGACCGCTTTTGAGTAGATAGTCCAGGTTGTTCACGAACAGACGCTCTAACACGCTCTATGTTTTTGGGGTCCCGTGATGCTCTAGGTCGGCTAGATCGTGGTTTATCGATTGTTGAACCAGTTTCTTCAAAGTACTGGACCCATTTTTTATCGATTGGAGCTTTATTTTTATGCTGTATATTGTAATGAGCGCAAAATTTTCGTTACGCTAGAGTCTATCAAATACGGTAAAGACTATGAACAAACTGTACAAAACCAGCTTGCATCCGAGAAAATATGGTTATTGAGAAGTGCGGCTTATTTATTAATAAGGAATATTGTTTTGCGAGATCTATTCCTGACAGCAAATATGCAAATGCCATTATGGAAACAAAATGCCCTTCTTCTGCTGCCAATATGTAAAAGAAGCAATTGAAAGTTTAAAAAAATTACATGGAAGAAAAATTTTATTCGTAGACAAACAACGCTTGGTATTACCAGGTTGGGCTGCATTTTACAAAACTAGACCATTGCCTATTTGCTGTTTGGCCTAATGAGAAATCACATTTCAAAATGGAAACGATTAAGCGGGATGACCAATTTTTGGAGAACAAAAATCTAAACGAGTTAAATTTTATAATGACTATTTACTTCCAGAATTGGTTATAGAAGACCAATCAATAATAGATATCCATATTTCTTGGATGCTACCGCTATATTGAGAAAAAATTAAGATTTCACTGATATGATGGACGGTTCATATGTCAAAAATTTGTTCTTCACCACTAAAAAATATTAGGTAATATGCAATTTTATATAAATACATTAACAGTCCACCCCAACTTCGTACGGACATAAATAAGTTTTTTGATTAAAGTTTTTTTATATGTATTTTTTCATGAACGTAGTCATGAACATATTCCCGCGCTAAGCGTACCCATTTTTCTTTTCAAAAACATTTTAATTTTCCTTATCTCCATAAAGACATAACAACGGCTTTGACAATTATTTTAATAAGAATTAATATATTGACCCAATTTTCGCCCCCTTTTTTAACACACAACATTTTTAAGTTAATAACTGTTACGGTGCCTTATTTATAATAACTTCGATATATATGCTGTGCAAGACTTTTTTGTATATATTTTTGATACCTATACTTAACCCGTTCCTAGAGTTAATATACCCGTAATAGTTTTACCAACGTTCGTCATGAACACACCTTGATCACTGACTTTTTATTCAACTAATTTGGCTTTATCAATTATATCTCGATAATTAAACAACTTACATAATATAGTCTATAGCAATCTGGAAACTATAAGCTATCATACTGAGGTATAGGCTATCATAGTTGTATACTAATTAGATTAATAGTTTTGCATGATTCTCTAAAAAACAAACATACAAAAAAAACGAACCATCCTCATTATAATATATATTATAGAGGGAATATTAATATATATTATAGAGGGATTATAGAGTGAATATAATGTTGTCGAACTGTGAATAGTTGCAGTTTTTTGAAATATTTTATTGCATATAGTTTTTAAGGCAAACGTTACATTAACATACTCACTATACCATGATGTTTCTTTTAGCGTAGCTTTTCTAATTTTTGGCAATTATATTTATGCTAGAAAAAAATCGAGAACAAGTTTATGTGTGAAAAAATTAAATATCTAAAGTGTAATTCATTTTAATATTATTGTATAATACTGTTGTGAATTTTTAGCGATTTTTAGATTTCTGAACTTAAAGTTAAAGCAATATGAAAAACGTGAAAGTTATCACCACAAGTAGAATACATCAGTTTATAACAGATTTATTTCTGTATCTTTCAAAAGCAAGTCTGCAACTGCGGTTCAGGGTTATCGTGTTGAATGTAATATTGATGTCATAGTTTATCTCGAGGTTTTCTTATATTGTAGATACTTGGTACCGAATGTATTATTAAAATATGCCCAAATTTTCATACATTTAATTAAAAACTTACTAAGATAAGATTTTCTCTGCTTTTCACCACACGAATATTTCACATTTTAAAACATTAATCAAGATTATTCCCTTTATACTTACCCATATATATATATATATATATATATATATATATATATATATATATATATATATATACGCCTAATATAATTATGAGTTACTTCTATTTTCGTAATATATTATAAAATTATATTGCAAATAACAAAAACCTGTAAGGGACACATATTGTAAGGGACAGAGTGAAACGAGGCAAATAACACGTGACATATAAGGGTAATGAGTTATGTATACCTATAGGTAACCTTAAATACCAAGCGAAAGAGCTTTTTCTTCGATGGAAATTTCATTATAAAGACGGCACAAGAGTAGTCTTTTCAATGCGGCATAAACCTCGATGTGCGCAATTTAAATGACGTTAAAGCGAAACGAATGTACGCTCATTAGGCGCTCCGTCTATTGGATAGGAAAAATCAGATGTTTTGTTTTTATAAGTATTATTATAAAATAAGCATAGCTTACGAATTTCGTTCCGGAATTTACTTTTATTTAACAAGCAATACTCTAAACGCAGAGTAACCTTGTATATAAATTTAGTCGTAGTTATTTCTTCATCTTTTGGAAAAAAATGAATTAACGAAATCAAAACGCGATTAGATACCTGCAATGTTATAACCTGTATATATATATATATATATATATATATATATATATATATATATATATATATATTGTGTGGCGCCTAACGAAAGACAATTCATCTCGCTTCAAAGTAAATCACTCACACGGCTTTTTTTTGCACTGCGTAGAAAATTTCATGTATAACCGTGTTTTCTTACTGATTGCATTCAGTTTAAGGAAAAGCTTTTCGGCGTAATACCTACTTAAGATCGCATAAAATAAATTATTCAATACTTTTTCACATGGCACATTATTTATGTTATTTGCTTCTTTCTTATTTTTTTCTTTCATTGTTTTAAACCCAAATCCTCTTACAACTTTGATATAGAATTTTCTAACCCGAAAGAAGTATACACAAAAGTGTGTATTTTGTGTTTCATGAAAAGCTAATTACTTTTAGGGCCTCGCTTAATAAATAAATTATTTCATTTTCTGTTTCTTCTTACTTATTCCATTTGTTGCGTAATATTAACAATATTTTTATTAGTACAAACCTGCAAATAAAAAATTGATCAAATTAATTTTGAAAGTGTTATATGAACTTTATTAAAAACATTTATTGAATAAAGAAACACAGAAGTTCAGAGACTCTAATCCAGACTACGGAATAATCTTAAATTTTCTCGTTAACTTCATTTATTGGCCTTTTTAACCTTTCTCGAATGGTCTGAGAACAAAATTCCGTAAACATTCTAAAATTCACGGAAAATTCCATTTAGTTAAAGAATAAAATCTTAGCCTAAATATTGATATTAACTTAACAATTTTGAGTAATAGTATGCCATGTGACATACATGTTATTTTACAACTATTTAATCTAAAAAAAATAAATATGGGCAACTCATAAAATACCATTAAATATTTAAACTATTTTCTTTCACTACTTCTTCATTAGGCCTTCAAACGCCACCTAAAAATTTACAAAGTCTGTAAAACTTATTATCACAAACAAATCTATAGAACTAATTAAATTACAAATATTGGTAACAGATTCAAATTTTGGAAAAAAAAATCAAGTAACGAGGTAAGCTTATATTGAATGCATACAACATCGAAATGTGTAATGAAAGATGGACGACCAACAACGACGTCTGCCTTGTCGCGTCTGCCGGCATTCAAATTATTTACTTATGCACGTAATACCACTTAATTTTAATACCATTCCCATATACACCCCTCCCGCGCCCCACACACACACACTACTTAATTTCAATACCATTCCAATACCATTCCATAATTTCAATACCAGTACCAGGTGGAAAATTTCGTTGTGCGATTCAAAATACACGTAGCGCCATTTATATATAAACACACTATGAAAACACACTACATAAATACGCTATATATTTGCGTAATTATTACACATCGAGTAGCTCGGTGCTTCTATGTTGTTCTCACCCTAATGCAATGTAAATGAATTCATGAAAATATTAAATTCACATCTCTTCTGAATGAGTGAACCAGTTCCGATGAAATAAAAACTAAACATTAGTCAAATCCTACGTTTTTCAAAAAACTCCATTTGGATTAAGTCTTTATTTCATAAATAATTCAATTCTACAGTTTGTTATACGACTCGATTCACTTATAGCTTTTAGATGATGAACGCATGAATAAATTATTTTAATGTGTATAATACAATTTACAAATCCTTGCAAATTTTCAGTCGCTTAACGAGCGTACTTTCTTCTCGCTTCAGCGTAAATCATTTAAACTACTTGCGTGAACATTTTTACCACACAGAAAGTCTTTTTACAGCACCGTCTTTTTCAATAAATGTTATTTAAGGAAAAGTTTACTCGCTTAACACTTATCACTTGATCACGCGAAATATATTCATTTCATTTTTACATTGCGAATTTTTCGCCTCGTTTCTTTACTGATCACTCTAAAAGTATAAAAACAGCAATGGAATTGTGTAACATGAAACTAGGAAGGATTTTGTAATATAAAAGTAAACAATAGATATATGAATTTAGTATTTAATTGATATCGAAAGCGTTTTAATAATATTATCAATGCTTTTCTCTGAACGAACTGGAAATAAACTTTATTAGCCGTTTAGCACTATGAAGTCAATATGTTTTTCTCCTTATATTCTGAAACAAATAAACAGTGTATCATAATTTACTAAAAATTTTAATTACACGTCGCTAAATTAAAACACTGTATTGTAATTCTTGCGAATTTACAAAATCTACTTCAAAATGGATCGTGTTGTGCTGATCTGTATTGTTTGTACTCATACACAAAAAATGGATAACATTTAACAATACGTGACACATTTTCAATTCATAACGATGTTCGCTATATACTTTTTAAAGGCAAACCAGTCACATATAAAATATTACTGTCCAAAATCAATTAAACAAAATTATAATTCCAAAATAAGGTTTATAACTCAATACATAATACTCTGATAATGTGAAGGCATTAGTTTTTGCAGTAAATTGTATTTTATCTATACAGCATATTTGGACCGGCGATAGTGTAGCTTTATAACTATGATAATAAATAGAAGAGCATACACCACTCAAAAGCAAAGTTATATCCAGCTTTTATTGGACAGTGTGTTCTTGGGTGCAGTTTTCAAAGTTACTGTATATTACGGATATACATTTACTACTGTATTTATAAGAGACTTTGGGCACAACATCATCGAAAACATTACGCCTCGTAGTGGATCGAAAAAGGAAAGTGAAACGAATTTGTGTGTAATCATGTCATCACCACTAGCCGTCATCGCATTTTTTATTAAAACAATTTAAATAAAACAACGCGCATTATGTTTCTCGTTAATACCTATTTCGGACTTTTCTAATATAGGTGAAAAACAATGTGAATCAACAAAACATTTAGTAATTTGCAGTTTACACTTTGAAGACGTAAATCAAGTTTTGGAATAGAAAAAATCTGTTTTTGAAGAAAAGTGTAATAATATGGTTTTCCCAGTAGTAACGAAGATTGATTGCAGTTTTTGGGCCCAATTAACGGCTCTTACGAGTATGTAATTAATATTCGCAGATAAACAATATATTCTTTTGTACGAAAACTTAATGATTTTTTTAAAAATTATTTTATCTCAATATTTCATTTTTTTCTATAGCATATATTTTTATTTCTCAACTAGCTTTTGCCCGCGGCTTTGCTCGCGCAGAAGTCAATATTGTAACACATTCCAATAAATTATGCAGCTCTATTTTTACACTATATGTATATTTGAAGCAAATCCATAAAATGAATAAAAAAATTATACAAATTTTCATTTTCTATTTTACCCGTTTAGGGTTTGTATTTTTAAAAATCCTTTCCTCGTTATACATAACTATGAAAAAATCTAAAGTATTTACTTATATACTACATTTTTTACTAATTTCGTGGTCGGTGCCAGTAAAACCAGGCTATTTGGCGCACTGACACGGGAGCAAGCCACATAAAATTGGCCATGGGAAAAATAACCCCACTCCCTTAAATCAACCCCAGTAAATTTAAGTCTGGCCCTGTGACTCATTAATTATTATAGCAAAGCAGACATTCACCGGAAATTGAACTCTTTTAAATTCGAATAGTAGGTTGTTGGGTATCATAGGGATTCGGGGTATGAAGACTATCTCCTCCTAGCGCACCCAGTCATATAGTAGCTTCTAATACATTCCGATATACGACTTTGATATGAAGCCTGCTTCCATTAGAAACTTTTGGTGGTTTTGGTTTCCTTTACAACATAATGGGTGTGAACATTCAATCTTTAACATCCGTACTTATCTACATCTCCGAAAAATTTAGTTATCGCGTACGACTGTCAATGACCTCTGCCCTCGGGTGTCTGCCCGCATTCGGGTCGCCATCTCACGCACACTTCCTTGCCCCCTGGCTCCGGCCCCATACGCTCTTTCCGCTTATCTTGCCGTGCACACAATTTACTATGATGGTTGATATACAAAATCAGAATTATTCTTACGGACTTCCATACTTTCATCCCCTATTTCACACCTTCGAAAAAGGAACGCATTGATTTTTTTCCGTAACCAAGAGTACAAACCGAGGAAATTTGATACAAACATTCAATCCCTATTTTAACCCCTCAGGGGCAAAATTTCCAAAAATTAATAAATACATTAAGTTTGTTTTGTAACCAAGAGCGTAAATCTAAAATTTCAATTGTGTAATTTTTAAACCGATAAAATTTCATACAATCTTTGACACCTATTTTATCTCTTAGGGGTAAAATTTCCAAAAAACAATAAAGACTTCAATTTTTGTTTATTAAAGAGCATAAATCTAAAATTTTAGGTTTTAACTTTCAAACTAACTAAATTTCATGCAATATTTCCACTCCTATTTTACCCCTTAGGGTAGAATTTCCAAAAATCAATAAACTCATTCATTTTTTAACCAAGAGCGTTATTCTAAAAGTTCACATGTTTAACTTACAAACTGAGGAAATTTCATGAATTTTATTTTAACCCTTAAGGGTAGAATTTCCAAAAAAACAATAAATCCATTAATTTTTTATTAACCAAGAGCATTAATCCAAAATTTCACGTGCCTAACGTACAAACCGAGGAAATTTCATATAAATTTTCAACCCCTATTTTACCTCCTTAAGGATAGAATTTCCAAAATTCTTATTGCTCACTTACGCTATATAAAGAAACTTCAAAATTTCACGATTCTAGGTTCAGCGGTTTAGGCTGTGCGTTGATCTCTGTGTCAGTCAGTCAGTAGCAATATCTTCCAATTAACCAAAATTGCAGTGCATTTATAAAATACTGGACAGATAGAAAACAAAACGTAATGACAAAAAAATATGATAAATAACTCATTCAGGGAAAACAGAAAAAATATTCTAATTTTCAGATAGTTTTGGACCAGGATTTAGGGGTAGGGCTTCCGTTAGTATTTTCTATAAATAAATGTAAGTTTTACGTTTCTAAGTATGACCGCGATTAATTACCCTTTATACTTTCCTATACCGGTACTTTGCTCCTTTTCTTTATTTCTTGAAATATATTACCCACATCTACAGAAATATATTTTGAGTATAATCATGGCTGTATTCTGTGTTCATTATATATTAAAAATACATTTCTGAATATTCCCTTTGCACCAAAAAAAACTACTACTAATACCAAAAACCTGCAAGAGATGTATACTTTTAAAATAATAAAACAAAAGTTGACAAATAAAACGCTATTTACAAGTGTAATGTATGTAAACTAATACATTGTATGTAGCCTTAAATACAACGCGGGAGAGCTTTTCCTTCAAGAGTATTTTCTGAAAATACCAAAGAAGTATTTTCAATGCGACGGAAACGTCGATGTTCGCTATTCAAATGACATTAGAGCAAAACGTAAACACGCTTGTTAGGCAACTCCGACTAGCAAATAAGGAAAATCAAATATGATATTCTATATATATTAACAAAAATTAATAGCGTATCGTATGATTTTCTTTAATAAAATTTGTTTTTATTTATGAAACAATGAGGGCGTGACGTTATGTAAATTTACTCATGATCATTTCTCGACCGGTTAGATTATAATAGTAATCAAAATGTGATGGCATATACATTATCTATACATTTCTAATTCTGAAATATTTGTCCCGTCAACTTGGTAGGATAGAATTTAGGAAACATAAATATTTAATGGATGCTCAACATAGATGTAGTATATAGTTGATTGTAATCGATATTATATAATCCTTCTTCATCTTGAATATTAATAAATATAATGTTTTTACTCGATGATATAAAACTGGTTGCTTTCTGATTTATCCAATGCTACAATAGTATTTATTTGGCGGAGCAAAAACATGTTGCGTTGAAGAAAACGAAAAACCTTTCTACGCTTTTGGAAAACATGGTTCATCATCTTTAAAGCTAAAGTTCACCTGTATTATAATATTTTATTACCTTTAATTGGCTACGGAGTTGTTTACAATCTGTATCTAAATGAACAAATGCTTAACAAAATGAAAATTACTAAAAATGTACATGTCTGCTACATAATTGAACTCAGAAAATATAATAACACTTGTGAGTATAGGCAACGACACGATTGAGCCTTGATTCGTTATCGGTAAAATTTTATATTCTTTTGTTATTTTATTTTTTTTCTATAATATTTTTTATAAAATTGTAAACAACTTATGTAGACCCTCTTACTTTTTTTGTTAAACTTCCGAACTTAACTGTTTTTATCTTTCGGATTTACTATCTGAAAAGCTATTCGTGCGTGAGTATTGAACATTGTTCGCATTGACAATTATTAAAACTGTACATGTCTGCTACATAATTGAACTCAGAAAATATATTAACACTTGTGAGTATAGCCAACGACACGATTGAGCATTGATTCGTTATCGGTAAAACCTTTATATTCTTTTGTTATTTTATTTTTTTTTCTATAATGTTTTTTATAAAATTTTAAACAATTTATGCATACCTTCTTTTTTTTTTAGACTTACGAACTTGGCTTTTTTATCTTCTGGATTTACTTTCTGAAAAGCTACATACATACGTGAGTACTAAACATTGTTCGTTCATTTATGAATATTCGTTATCTGTGCATGCCGACAAATTATGAAATAAGTTAAATACCAACATAATAAATGTATTTCCATGGAATCGCCTGTAAACTTGTATTAAATAGGTAAATTTTAAAAAGTTTCAATTATTTTAAACATATCATAGGAAACTAATCTTTCAAGTGTAGAAGCAACGTGTTTTCAAATTTCTCCAGCAAATAACATTGATTCGATGTTTGAATGTTAGTTTTATATTTTATTTCGCCGTCAGTGTGTCTAATTACAAGGGCGTTTCATTTTCGGGTCTTATTTGAAGGAATATTAAATTCGATCATCCATCATTCACACCAAACACCATACTAAATATTGACCAAACTAGATTGATATTCGTACGTGATTTTTTGGGTTCCGTACTTCAAAATAAATAAGGAAATCTTATAGGATCACTTCGTTATCCGTCTATGTCTATCGGTCAAAACCCTTTTTCTCAGCAACGTGGCGCTATCGAGTTGAATTTAATATCAAGTACTAGTATCAACTAGTATTAATAATTAAGTCTACGCTCTATGGAGCTGTAAAAAAATCAAGCTTCTATGTCAACGCGAGAAGAAAAACTATAAAAATATGGCCATTTATACAACATATTTTGATATTCGCAAGTAAATCAAGACCTATAGGGTACTTTCCGATAACCTAAAATCATCAAGTTTAGCAAGAAGCAAGGTCTTACACAACTCATTTCCTCTATATTATTTTAAAGATCGTCTAAAAGTACTTCTTCTCTTACTATTTTGTTCCTATCAATCCTGAATTCTGTTTTGCTCTTATTTTTTCAACCATACCGTAACAAATTTCTCATTCCTCATTTCAAACATTCAATTGGAAGTGAGTTTTTTTTTATTTTTTTATGTACATACGTGGCATTTTAAATTCTATTTTTTACATGTCAATTTATTTATTTACTATCCGGCGAACTTATTGCTACAGACTCAATCTCTTCCAATTAACTAAAATTACAATGCATGCATAAAGTTACAGAACAGTCAGATAACAAAATTTAACCATGAAAAATTGGTAAATTATATTTTTAAGATAAAACAGAAAAACAAAAAAGATGAAAATAATCTAGTTTTGAAAAGTCGGGACAAGTTTTGGATTAGAATTGAAGAGTAGTGCATTTCTTATGGTCTTTTCTCATGGTACACATCATTTTGCTGATTTTATTTATTTCTTGAGGTACACAGCCCACGTATACAGAAAAATGTTACTTATATAATAGTGAATGACTTTGTGGCCATTATATGTTAAAGATACGTTCCTTACAATCATAAAATACCATTTTCCTTCCAGGTCATAAAATTCAATTGCCAATATTAAAAGACTGCAAAGAATATATTTTTTAGAGTATCAGAGCAAAATGAGGCAAATAACACGCGGTATGCAAAAAAATGACTAATATATTGTACGTAACCTTAAATGGGCTTTTCTTCGATGGAAATTTGATTGTAAGATGCGGTACAAATGTAGTATTTTCAATACTATGGAAATGTCAAAATGCGTCATTTAAAGGACGTTAAAACGAATTTAATGTGCCACTCGTTAGTGCGTAGAAAATATCAAATATTGCATTTTACATGTATTATTATAAAGTGAAATAGTACAGCGCGTCAGTTTGTTTCCTATTTTTTTTTATTTAATAAACAATATAAGAACTAGCTGTGCCTGCGACTTCGTTCGCATCAAATTCATTAGTAATTATTGTTTAGAATAACCATCATACGTAAAAATATGGACAATGGATGAACGATAAATGGATAAATATAACTTTGATTTGTTTAAAAAATCAGTACATAGACTTCATTTTCTCTGACCGTAAAACTTACGAATAACGCTAATAGGTGGCATTAACTATATGTTTATTTTTATAACGTTATAAGTCAAAAACCAAGTTTTAAAAAAATGTATTGTTTAAAAACAACATCATTGTAGTAACGAGTATTTTAAACTAAAAGAAAAAAAAGCCTATCGGCCGGTGATATTGTACCCACGTCTACGGCGTACCGTACCAACGCGCTAACCATTACATCGAAGCTGATACAACTGAACAGTCGAAACTATTGGCTATAATTAATATTATCATCATATTATTCGGTCTTCTTTAATTTTTTATTTATTTTTTAATATCAATGAGCATAATTTTCATTAAAAACTTAATAGATAGCGTCCGCATAATTTTCATTGAAAATTTAATAGATAGCAGTAGCAATATCGTAATATTTATAAAGTTAGAGTTTTTTTTAATATGTAATTTGCAAATAAAAGTATCCTATATATTACTTGTGGTATAAACTATTACTGTACCAAATTTCATCAAAATCGTCGAATGGATTTTGCGTGATTGAAAAACAAACTAACACACAGATAGAGAGACAACCAACAGTGATTTAGAAACATTGTACTTGCTAAAACCTCTATATAAAAACATTTCTAAAATTACATTTTTTCTTACTTATGGAAAAACCGTCAGCATCCAAAATGTTACTTCTGATTTATTGATACTTTGGTTTGAAGAACAAAGGTAAAAAATTATTTATTTTTCCATTTTTACCGTTTGTCCTGTTTTCCTAAAACCATTTTCCCACTTAAATTCTATCTATCTTGATATACAGTTAGAAGTGATTGTCGTAATCAAAGAGCGAAAATAATTTTGATTACAAATGTTACACGCAAAAGTGATAAAAAATTTAAAAAATTTGAACCCTGTAAAGTAATTTAAATTTCGAAAATATTTAATAAAAAAATGCCTCACCTCACCGTTCATACCCAATCGTATTTCTCAAATGGTTAACTTCTTTAATTTTCTAATATAAAATCATATATTTACGGAAAGCTCTACAAAAAGCTTTGTTTGCAATTTTCCGTAGACTGTAGCATAGTAAGTAGTATTTGTCTATTTTAGTATATAGTAGTATTTGGATGTTAATATTAGTAATCGCAATTAATGTTTGTAACATATTTTTTCTAATTATTCCTGTATTTATTTAAATATCTGTACGTAACTATAGCAATGACTGAAAATGGAAATACTTTAAATATTCGATATAAATAATTTTGAAATTAGTATTTGTCTATAGTAGTATTTGTATGTTAATATTAGTAATCGCAATTAATGTTTGTAACATATTTTTTCTAATTATTCCTGTATTTATTTTAACATCTGTACTTAACTATAGCAATGACTGAAAATAGAAATACTTTAAATATTCGATATAAATAAATTTTAAATTAGTATTTGTCTGTAGTAGTATTTGTTGTAGTAGTATTTGTATTTGTCTGTAGCAGTATTTGTATGTATAAGTAATCGGAATTAATATTTGTAACATATTTTTTTCTAACTATTCCCGTATTTATTTAAACATCTGTACGTAACTATAGCAATGACTGAAAATAGAAATACTTTAAATATTCGATATAAATAATTTTGAAATTAGTATTTGTCTATAGTAGTATTTGTATGTTAATATTAGTAAACGCAATTAATGTTTGTAACATATTTTTCTAATTATTCGTGTATTTATTTAAATATCTGTACTTAACTGTAGCAATGACTGAAAATATAAATACTTTAAATATTCGATGTAAATAACTTTGAAATTATAAATAAAGGGAGTTATACTTTATGATCTAATTATTTGTATTTCACATATGGTACGGTAATAACAATATTGTACACAAATTTTATCAGTGCGTTGATTGTATTGGCGTAACTTACATTATGTTATTTGGAGCGGTAAAGTATATAAGTATTTTTTCAGCGATAGGTTATTTTAGATATAACCTGATAGTTATACACTCTAATTTTATTAGGAGACACAAGGTAGTGTTTCTAAAACTAAGACATTCAGAATCACCCTTATAATCCTCCTACAACCATAGTCATCTAAAAACCTTATTATTTTCATAATTTTAGGTTTAATAGTTTCGGAAAATATTTATACAAAATTATCCATACCAATATTTATGTATATTAGCTATTTAGATATATGTGAGTTAACATAGTTTATTACTACGCCAAATATCAAGTTTTTACGTCAAACAACTTGTGAGAAAATCGACTGTGACGGAAACACACATAGACACGCCAGACCTTAAAAGAATTCTATTTTTCCTTTTGAGGTAAGGTACACGAAAAAATATCCATAATAAAAATGAAAACTTAATCTTACATCAATTTGAATCATTTCATTTATTTGAGCTTAAAATAAACAAAAATCTTTTCCACAGTGGTATCTCAATTACAAGAAATTATTTCCGACTCATCAGTTTCACTATAAACACCTATATTAAAATATACCACAATAACGTAAAACCTCAACGTGTAATCTAAAACTTGAAGCAAGCATTGCATATTAAATTAAATGTACCATTACCTGACTTCAGTACATAACTCAGTACGTTTAAAACGTTCGTCATAAATATTCGGGTATTTTGCGCGGACCAAGACTTTGGCGGTTTAATAAAACGCAAGCACTTTTCTCCAGGAGTACCGTCGGTTCGCATAACGATAGAAAGCAGTGAATACTTGCTCCACATTTTCATTTCGTTTCCCAATATTTGTTGGTCGACACAAAGCTCAATTTCTCTATATAGTTTATCAAGTACATGTAATGCTATTGGCAACGAATTTCATTTAATTTCCGTAATATTTAATTACATATGCCAACCTTCATCACACTTAACTTCTCTAGGAGTCAGTCAATGGTTTATCTGGACAAAATTTAAATAAAAACTGTTAACTGCGAGCGGAACTCGCATTAAGGAGGTTATGTACTCACTTTATATGCAAATATTTAAAAGAACCTTGTATTTCTCTTAAAATATTTACAAATATTAATACAGGCAAACTAAACTAGGCAATATATTTATATTATTTCACCCTATAAATATGTTACCTGAGAAAGGCGTAAAAATATAATTAATTTCTGAAAAATAATTTAATTTGATTACTTATAACGCTTTTACTATTAAATACTTATAATTGTAATTATTTATTATTTAAATATATCTTCTTACATTACTAAACTTTCCAGGAATAATTGGTAAAAAAATAAATTAAAATAATATAGTCGCAAAATGTTTGCTCTTTTAGTAAAAAAAATAAAAAAACAGGATTTTGGTCTGCTCATAGACCTCTTTTCAATAACATCCCACATACCAATGCAGAAGAAAAGAAGTTTTTTCCAACCCCTGTTTCTTTTTATAATTTCAAGTCATTTTAAGTTCAATTTCTGGTGTTGGGACAACTAAATAAATATATGTTAATTTCAAGTAACTATTTTATTTCGTTTATACTTAAATTAGAAATCCCTAACAGATGAACAAACGGACAACTGACTTTACCAAAAAATAAGTTTCCATTTGGACTCTTCGCATATCACAAAAATGGACGTAACATCAACAAATATTATTTTGTATTACACTGAAAGGAAAAAACTGGCTTAGTCTGGGTAAAAAAGATGACATGAGTACAAGACTGACTGAAAAGATCGTTATAACTAGAAACATTATGTCTGTTTTATCACTAACTAGAAACATTTTTTATAATGGGTCACAATCCTTTGTTATTTACGTACAAGTTATTTGCAATATTGACCAAACATTCGAGGTATTTAGGTATCGAGGGTATCAATATAGACCTAATAGCAAAATGCATTTATAAACAAAAAAAATTACGCTCTTCTACATCGTTATTATTCAAAAAAAGAAACGAAAAATATGTTCGTACTCTACTCAAACAGCTCTTAATCTCTAACAAACAGTCGGAAGGAAAAACAGCATTGTTAAAATAATAGGATTCCGTTCAGAACCGGAACCACAAAGATAAATTTTGCATCATAATTTATTACGTGATTACTTTTACTCTCTGGAGTGACGTTAGTAACCACTTCACTACTGATTAAAATACTGACCCTTCTTCTTCACTACGTACCATGGAACTCATAGTAAGCAGAGACTTCTTTGTAAGGACTTATACAATTTTTGAAATTGCTTGAATTAATAGGCTTCAAATTAAAAATCGTATTTTATTAAAGTATTACTCAATTATAAAAGCAATTAAATAAATTCAGTTTACTTAATTTGCTGCATGACATCTTATCCTTGCCTTTGATGTGCTATCAAGATGACATGTAGTCAGCATGACAAACTGTTTAAATATAGTGAGTTGGTTTATTTTATGACACTAGCTGTGTCTACGACTTCGTTCGCGTGAAATTTGGGGTAAGAAAATTTATTAGGAATAATCAACATTAACATTTCCCTGTCTTTTTGTTTGTTTTTACAATATCTACGAGTAGTACTAATATCTTAATATTCACCAAGTATGTTTTTTTTTAATTTATAATAACCATATGACATGTATCCCATATGTCTCCCTGCGGTGTAAACTATTACCATAGCAAATTTTATCAAAATCTGTTTAGTAGATTTCGCATGATTGAAGAACAGATAACAAACATACAGACAGACAGACAGACAGATAAAATTCTAAAAGCAGTTTTCTCGATGCTATTAACATGCCATACACTAAACCAATCGCTCTTTCTAAATTTTCCATGTGCTGAAGTCACCATATTATAGTTTTTTTATATACGAAGATAAATAAGTAGCAAAACAATTCGTAAAATAGTCGTTTCAAAAGGACCTCATCATTAAAGGAATTTAGTTCTAATAATTCTTTGACAAGAATATCACGCTATATTGATTATATATTTGTCATTTTGTGGGGTTGTTATCCACGCGTATCGTACCTATATGTATATATACCATGTCACACCTATTGTATAAATACCCATATCGATCATACTAAAAAAATAAGTACGAGTATATTTATAACACCTGCCATATTTTACATGATTGACAAACTAATGAGCAATATGTGCAGACATCTAGATCGCCTTCGTGAGACTGCATTCTTTCTTCCTCACTTCACTTTAATCAGAGATGCTAACCTGGATTGTAGCATTTGATATTTAGTATTTGATCATACATGTATAATTAAACAAATCTTAATCGATGTATCACAAAGCATCTCCTTGAAATTTAATTTTGAAAGCATAACTGTGTCATTATAATATTTTTTGTTGCATAAAAAAGATTATAGACAATTACAAATGTTTCAATGAACGTTAACTGAAAGTGCTAAATTAATTAAATAACAGTATAACAAATAAGATGTAATAAATTAAATAATTATTAACAAAAAGAGTTAGGTTATTAAATGCCACAAGCATTTAATAGTAGCAATTATTTTCTGCCGCAACTTATTATCTTGTTCTTTGTCTTAATGCGAGGGATGCGTATATACTATATTTTGCAGTGTTATATATAGTATAAATTTACACTTTTTGTATATAATGTATTCATGAATATTTTTTCAAAATTTACTATTTTTCAAAGGGCCGTATATTTGGAAGTAATTTTATTATTTCGTCCTAAAATTTATTTCCAAAGTGTATACTTTACTACCCCGAATTTTTCGTATACCCAATTATATCTTTATATAAATTTTTTGTCTCCGCGTTCATAGAATTCTAAAAACTGTAGTTCGGAAAACTTACTATATGGTAATAATATACGTATTACTGATATTAAATTCATCAAATATACGTAAATACATCGACTTCCGGACATGATATCCTCCCCAGCATATAACAGTCAATTAAAAATAGGCTATAAATGTTATACATTTTATTATATTTTATACAATAAACTATACTGTAAATTATAGTTAATTTCAGGTTATATATGGCTTTTTCTTCGTCGCATATTCTTTAACGAAAGTCGTGCCCATCTTGAAGTGCCTTGCTAGAGCAACTGACCATGCTGTCCTGTCTTCGGCTTTTTGCAAGGTGGCAATATTATTTAAATTAAATTTCTCAAATAGATATAAATACATTCACTTTTAAACACAATATCTTCCCTAAGATATGGTATCAATTAATTATTAGCATATAAATGGTGTACTTTTTATTTTACTTTCTCTAATAACGTGATAACAAATTAGAAAAAATGAGCTTTCTACGCTCGACTCCAACGCATAGACAAAGAGAGTTCAAATTAGTCAAAAATATTAAAGTAGACGTTAAGAGAGCAGTACTCACTTGACTTGGCAAGGGCACTGCTATTCCTCCAGATACGAGGTTTAAATTAATATTTCATTATTCTACTTTTGGTATTCGAAAATAAACATTTATTTGGTATGTTTTACCAAATCATTAACAGATATTTGGCATTGTTTTTATCAAATCATTAACAGATATTTGGCATTGTTTTTATCTAAAATCGCGTAGTACTTTTTTTTTTACTAAAGAACCTAACAATGTTCTGTAAGTACAAAATCGAACTAATTTTGAACAGATCAATGTCTTCTTCTCAGTCGCACTTTTTAGGAAGGCGTTCTATAAATCGTTTCGTTCCAACTTTGTCCAATTTCGACCTATCTCATAGCTATGCCTATTGAGAACTTTGAATATCTCGACCCGCTCGCTTTATATTTTTTATTCTAAATGACACAAACCTTTCATTTTGTATTTCGTAGTCAATTATTCGAGGGCAAGTAAAAAGTTTAAGGTAACTGGAAAGAAACGACCTTTAACAAAACAAATTTTATTTGTGTAAAAGTAAGATAAACATTCTTAAAATAAATATTATTTAAAGTCCATTACATCTGAGAAGACGTGATTCCTTGTTACCCAAGATGCTCTCATCACAACAAGCTTCCGATATTATTCTACGCTGAGGCTGAAAAAAGGAACCATTTGTATAATAAATCATTGTATGATCTTCTATTGAACGTAATTTAATTTTAATCTTTTCTTTCAATTTCAAATCTATTTCATAAAGCGTTACAGTCACATTTTTAGAATTTCTTAATTAAAAACGTAATAAACAAAACCCTCATGAGGTGACAAACTTTCGAATATTTTACCATAGATTTACGTAATTATGTTTGGAGGTAACTTTATCGAATTTACAGACTTGCGAAGAGTCCTCACAGAAGTAAGTAAAGTGAAAAACTAAAAATTTTGTAAAATAAAAGTCCTTTTTTGCAAATGGTAAAATGCGTATCAAACTAAAAGCGGTCATATGCCTATTCCTGATTCAAATAATTTTAATATAAGTCTTACACTATTGAATTTTAAGAAATAAGTAAAAAACGTAAATATATACGTAAATATATATATATATATATATATATATATATATATATATATATATATACATGTACAGCGTCCAACTCATTTTATACTAAGCCATACAATCGGAAAATTTGTAAATATTGGAGGATATACTGGAACAGGCAATAGTTATAGAGAATCTTTAATAATTAACTTGACAAATTTAATATTTATGTACCCAAATGAAATTTGAATATTAATTTTTAAAATTTCATAGAAGTAAGTTACAAAAAATGTTTTTTTATTGTTCGACAGTCACGAAAATGTGTAATTTTTTCTAAAATTCTCCAGAAAAAATGGAAAATAATTAAATTTTTAATGTCAGTCTTTGTTAGTGAAATGGGAAAATACTTTTTATCTTATAATTCCACTCTGTCTATTCAAATTTATCAATGGAATTAACATTTACGTTTGTCACGGATAGAATGACTTAAACACAGAAATAAAGGTAAGTATGGAAGACTAAAACCCAGTATGCACCTATGTAATCTTCATTTATGAAAAGAGAAAAATATTTTATTTTTACCTTCAACTGGCGCTGGCGCTGGTGCCGGTGCTGGTGCAGGCGCTGGCGGAGGTGCTGAAACAGGAATTAAATGCTGTTTACCTCACCGTACAATGATTTTAAATAGGTCAGAGTGGTAGTTTCAGATAATTTGTATTTATTCATGGAAACTAGGTTTGCCGCATATGAACAATATTTCAAAAGCTTTGTCTAATTGTAGATGATAATCAATCCGAAAACCTATCGGGAAACAGTTAATATTTTTTAATAACACTAAAAACAATTATCAATCATTTATTAAAAGTGTAATTAGGCATAAAGTATTATAGGTATATCTTCAGAAAACAAAACATGTACTAATACGTGCCTTCCGCTACGGGTGCGGGCTCAGCAGCAGGAGCGGGGGCGGGAGCGGGTGCGGCAGCGGGTGCGGCGGCGGGCGCGGCGGCGGGCGCGGCGGCGGGTGCGGCGGCGGGCGCGGCTGCGGGAGCATCAGCAGGTACCGGAGCGGCTGCTGGGGCGGCAGCCGGAGCTGCTGCTGAAGCGTCTGGGGGTGGTGCTGCGGGTGCGGCGTCGGCAGGAGGGGCAGCGGGTGTAGCTGCGGGCGCTGCTGCCGGTGCGGTTCCTTTATTTGCCGTAATTATACGTTACTTAGAATTATTATTCAAATTATAATTATCTCTAAAATAAGGTGGCTACTGAAGTTAAAATTAGAGTTTTCAGAAGTGGTTATCTTCTCAGAATTTGACAGACAACGATTTTACAATTATCTGCCGTTATATATTGTGTATACGACAAAACTTCCTCAGTGTTTTCGCACCCATAAACTCACAAACGTCCGAAGTTTCTTACAATAATATGAGTATACAATAATTATAATCTAGAAAATTTACATTTACTTTTATTTTTGTTTCATGAGACTCAAGTTAAAGTGAATAAAAATTACTTGAAGATAAACACACCCCCTTCTTAAATCTGATATGGCCGTATCTCCTTACATTAGTAGACTTCATTGGTGGCATATTTTCTACCAGTTTTGTATATTTAAAAAAAGATTAATTTTCCAAATAAAGCCACAATATTACGATAATTCGTTCTTATATGAAGCAAAACATCACTATGTTTTTTATTATTAAATAATATCTCAAAAATAAAATGAACGTGTAACTTTATTAAAATGAATAGTACTAAATAGAGATTATCTTTTTTAAAGAATTACAAATTAAAACCATTTTTAAGACATGTTTGTATAACGTAACAAGGGAAGAAATAAAAATAGCATTATTTTTTATCTATGCATAGTTATATGCGTACAATAATATGGCAATTTCGACACAAACTTTCTGTTCTTAAGTACTGCTTTTATTTGACCTTCATTTATTCTATACATAAGGCTTGTGTAAAGGTACTTTACCGATGTACCTGATTTAAACAGATGGTGCTGAAGCGGGAATGCATTGTTTAATAACAGAAAGACGGGAGACGAAAACGTGAATACGCAAGATTGTCAAAGCGTATAGAATGCTAATAAGAATATAAAATAGCAAAAATATTTCAAAGAAAGTGAAAGAGAATATGTAAAATAAGTAAATCATGTTATGTATGGAAGTGAGTATTTTGTTTTGCAAACATAAACTAATTATGTGTCTGAAATAAAATAATTTCGAAATCTGATTTAAAGCAAATTCAAATTTCATTCTGTTTTTTTCCTCAGTCCTATCTTATGAAACATGACAGCAATTAACGGTTTCTCACCACCTTACTCGAATAACTGCAGTAAAATGTAAGACACATCGGTATGTACGATGTACGTCTAAAATACGTGTATATAAGATAAATTAGGTGAGATATATTATTTAAAACACGTAAAGTATGTCTAAAAGACTAATTTTCCTTGTCGTTTAATAGTTTTATTAACATCCACAACATTTTTGCCATTATTTGAGACTACCAAATTTCTGTGTGACATAGTACCAAAGTTTAAAGACGAGGACATACCATCAGCGGGGGGCGCAGCAGCCGCGGGTGCGGCGGCAGGAGCTGGAGGAGCGGCAGCTGCCCCATCAGCTGGGGGTGGAGCCGCAGGTGCTGCCGCTGCCGCTGGTGCACCTACGTAGACAATTAGATTAATTCAACCAACAATGTATATTTATATTTTTATTTCGGAAGAGATTCATTACATAACGATAAAAAGAATAGGAGCATATCACAAAGATTTACATCTGCATTTCTTCACACTAGCCCTCAATTTTGAATAACGATAGCATAAAAAGAAAAAGCAAAAATTTCAGTAATTAATAATATGACCAAATGAGTTAAAATGTAGGTCTGTATAAAAACTGAAAAAAATACATGTACAATAAAACAAACAAGAAGAACATACAATTCATGTATTACAGGCGACCTCATTTTGAGATTCAAAGTGTACCTTTTATATGTTGCTACAAACATATATCCAACTTATCAGCAGGACTTTGCAAAAATATCTGTGGAATAATATGGTATAATCATCATTTATAGGTGAGCGTTCGGTTCTTCGAAAATGGATATGTGACTTGGTATACTTATATATGACAATAGGAATTGCATTATTGTGATGATTTGAGTTTCGATCTAATTTCATCGTGAGTGATGAAATGGAATTACATTTAATATTATTTATATAAATTCTAAACAATAATTCTTATCGTTCTTGGAATTCTTATGATATGTAAGATTCTTCAAAAAAATTACAAAAATACCAGTGTTACTATGTTTCGCTACCTTATTTGGAATTATTAGAAAAATTACATAGATGTCAAACTGGTACTATACCATCTGTGGCAGCAGGTGCAGGGGATGCAACGCCATCCGAGGGTGGTGCCGTTCCATCAGATGCGGGGGCGCCTGGAGCACCCTCGGCTGGAGGAGCCGCTCCATCTGCGGGGGGTGCTGCTCCATCAGCAGGAGGTGCTGCTCCATCAGCAGGAGGTGCAGCTCCATCAGCGGGAGGCGCAGCTCCATCAGCGGGAGGCGCAGCTCCATCAGCGAGAGGCGCAGCTCCCTCAGCTGGAGGCGCAGCTCCATCAGCAGGGGGTGCAGATCCATCTGCTTGTGAAGTTTCTGTTCCTTCCTGAATATAACAGTACTTGTGATATTTTACACGTTAATTAAGATGTTTAATAAAAGTATGTGAGATTTTGTTAATTTGTTATTTCAAGAAGATGCGAAGCATTTACAAAATTATTCAAGATGTGAAATTAGTCAAAACTACTATATTAAGAAGCGTAAGTGAAATCGTTTCTTATAAATTTTACATAAGAAATAATAAAGATCTATCAAGTGCGAGTAGAATCGCCGCCAGAATTTACAGAAGTACTTATAAACGTTTAAGGGTACATAGTATTTCGAATTAAACTATTTGAAAATATATTTTTTTACGACGTAAATATGTTTCTTACTAAATCTCCCACAGGCTTAAAACAAACTAATTATGAAATTATATGATTCCGGATAAATTTAGAAATAATTGTTATAATTTTGCCTTTACTAGTGCCATTATGCCGACGTCTAAGTTGTAGGTTAACCTGAATTTTAAAAAAAAATACACATTAATGGGTTATATTCTTTATTGCGTAAACGAAAAGACTTGAGATTTTTACAGCAATATGAGACTTTCGACCTCAACATACGATATTAAATCAATTAAAATGTCAAGTCGTTTCCGAAAATAAAGGTTTTGATAGATAGACAAATGAACGGATAACCATGGGACAACCTAAAAGGGTTCCGTTTTTTTTATTTTCAGTAACGGAGCCCTTTAATTACCTAATACAAAGACAATGCTTGAAAATATATATGTGCATATTAAAAAAGGCAAAAAGTTTTATCACTGCTCTGCAAAAATAAAAAGATTCCGACATAATTTTGTAATCTAACAAATATTAATGACACTACTGTAACTTTTTTATAGAACCTAATAAACATTTTAATGACAACTTGTATTAATATAACAGTTTACCATAACTTTTATGAAGTATTTTGTTTTTTCCTACATTTTCAAAAAACTAAATATTCCTTGGTTTCTAAAATAAAAACGAACATTTTTTACTACAAGCGGTGAACTTCTGGTCATGCAACTTATGCAAAAGATACTAGATGGTTTTCTAAATTGTATCACCATTGCACTCTAAATAAAGTAAAATAGAGAAATAATTATTTGAAACGTAAAACTCATCGTAAAATATAATATCAGACATCGTCCTTGAAAACTCTGTTCCACCACTTGGCAGGCCTACTTTAAACCGTTTTAGATGTGTTAATTTAATTTAAATTAACGGTGATATTTAAACGTAATACAAACTTCAAAGCAATGCTAGTTAAAACAAGCGTAATTTATTTTATTAAAACGTTATCATTTTAATTTAACTGTTATGGCGTAGAAATGTTAAAATTAATTAGGCTCTTTAGCGCATGCCTCTTTAAATTTTACCGTGCCGTTGTTAAATCTGTGTTATGAAATATTTAAAATCTCATCTTAGTTAATGTACTTTGACAGATGTTTTGTTAAATTGTTAATTAGCTCGCGAGAGGCTCCGCTGAAGCGGTGAAGCGATTTTAAATATTAATGCACTTACCTTTTGAGGCTGAGATTTGTTTGTGATATTTTCTTCAGGAGCGTTTTATGAGTTTAAACTCTATTACAGGTCGTCTTGTTTTGCTTCATTATGTTTACTTTTTATTTTCTTTTTCATCTTTGTTTTACATTTAAAAAATAATATCGTCTAGTAACGGGAGGATGTTTATTAGTATATGAATATCAAAAATGTATGAATTTCGTTGTTTAACCCATGGTTTTCAATTTATTTTGATTGCTTGATTGAATAGGATTTATTGGATTTTAGGTACGTTGTTAATATATTTGAAATGCTATAATGACAGGGTTCGTCACGGTTTTTTTGTTTACCTATACAGCTAACTCTATCTACTTCTTTACGCTCTCTTTTAATTGGGAAATGTGGCAGCTATAATAGTACATACGTACATATGCTAACATATATCTTACATCTCCATTAAATATTCTTCAACGCAATCTATTTAAATCTATTGGGCGTAAACACTTTGACATCAATCTATTCTCATCCCCATTCATACTTATTCAACATCGTAGAATATTGCCAAATGTTCTCCTTGTTAGCGTAATCAGGTAAAAGTTCTAAAAGAAATTCTTCGACGATGTCGAAGACCGTCTTGTAATTATTACTGAATGTGCACCCATTCTAACACAACGTAAAAAAATAAAATTCCTGAATAAAAAAAAATATTTACATTATAAACAATAATAACTCAAATCGATAAAGAAATGAAAACCCTGATAATGGGAGAATAATAATATTACAAATAATAAGTTATTCTTGGATAAGTATTTTGTTTTGTAAATAATTAAACAGCTTCAGCGAAAGGTCGTAAAATTCCTACAATGCTAACTTTACCAGGACCTTTACCAATTTGAATATAACCTAAAATTTTCCATTCTAATAATGTTAAAAAAGCAACCCCAATTAATTCTCCTAAAACTAATAAATTCGTTCGAATAAAAATAAAATAATTTACAAAACAATTTTTCACGTTAAGTACTAATATTTCAGCACATATCAAGCAATAAAAATATACATTTTTACTGAACATTTTTCTACCAATAGAATATCAACACCATTATATATTGCTCTTAAATAACTCACCTAATACAAAAAAAATCTGAAAAAAACGCCGATATTCTAATACAGACAATACTCGTCTTATATCCTTGTATTCCTTATATCCTTACATCGTACTGCTTGATATATGTTAATAAGAAATTCATGTTTCACACCCACAATACCCCTACAATTACTTTCAATTTACCATATCATAAGTCTTCGCTGGTTTTTTTTAAACGTAATATAGTTTTCAATCGTTTCTTTCTTCAAAATATTCCACCTGATATACACATTCTGTTCCTTTCCTGAATCCCACATACAGTGCCAAACCGCCTTTTTCCGACACAGAAGGAGCACAGAGAGAACAGAGTGAATTCCGGGCATAGAAATTAATTTAAAGATAATATTTCATTTAGCATATAGAATGATAGTAGAAGTCAGAAAATCTGTTTTTAGAATTTTTGTCTGTCTCTCTGTGGGCTAATTTGTTCTTCAATCACGTAAAATTTATTGCACAGATTTTAATGAAACTCGGTACGGTAATAGTTTATACCCTCGTGCAACATATAGGATACTATTTTTTATCTGAATATTGCTTCATTTGGTGAATATTACGATAATGGTACTGCCAGCTTCATCTGTCAGGGTTTTTAGTAAAATGTATGCGTTTAATATATATATATATATATATATATATATATATATATATATATATATATATATATATATGTATATATATATGTATATTACGATATGGTACTGCCAAAGCCACCTATTAGCGTTTTTTGTAAAATTTATGCTGATAGATTTCTGAGAGAGAAAAAAAATCTAACAACTTTTCCTATACCGAATTCTGCGTGAATAAAGTGGCATCAGTACCAGTCAATCTAGTGCAGTAGATTATAAGACGTATAAAATAATGAATTTTGACATGCTTTCCCTTACTTGAGGTGTGGCTAAAACAGTGATCGCTATCACTAGTTCGCGAAGAACATATCAAAATAAATGAGTTTCGGTAAAGTAGATAAACTTGTTCCTTCCAACACTTTTGCTTTATACCTTGTGCGTATTAGCAATCAACTTAAAAATCACGCATTAAGAACAGTCGCGGTATCGTAAGTTTCGGTGAAATAGACAATTTCGTTTTTTAAGGAGTAATTATCGTTTCTACCCATGAGTTATTGAATTATTTGACACTAGATTTTACGATTACAAACAATAAGTACAAAATTTCACACCGATATATTACTTTCACGTCATAATAACAACGCAAACGTTTATAATTAGAAAATAATTAATCTCTATATTTACATTATCATTAAAATAAAGATTGACATAATGTGAAATTAAAAACAAAAAAATAATTAAATTTTGAGCAAAAATTTAAATGAAATCTGAAATTAATTTTGAAAGACGTATCCAATATTACCTTGAGTGCACGGAAATCTCGCCCTCATTTTAGAGATACATATAAAAGTTTAATATTTTATTACTTATTAACTGAGACCCCTGTATGGTACATACTTGCAAACTTGCATCCTCATGGATTAAAAAAATCTACGAGCCTATGGTAGATGGATCGACGGACGTGAGAAATTATAAGTGTTGGTTGACTACACAATCCTGAAAACAGATAATAGTACGTAAAAACTCTATACTGGAAAAAATACTAAATGATTCAGGGTAAATTATCAATTCCGCATTTCAACGCCAAATCTATGACGATATACTCAATACAACGTTATTGTGTATGACAATATACATAGATAGACCCATGCATCACATACTCTTTAATTTAGGCATCTAGTATTATTCGCAATAGGTTAAAAAGGACGTCAATAGTGCACAATATTTTTAGATTATTATATGGGGCTATCAACACAAAAATTTCGTAAAATGGCGGAGTTTTGCAGAATCTACAATATTGAAAAACATGAATTTTATAACATCTCGTGAATCATGAAGTTTACAACAAAAAACGTAAACTTTTTTTTATATTGAATTAATTTCTCTGCAATTTTTGCTTACTTCGATTTTGAATAAAATTAATATTTGTGAAAATGCTGTGAGTTAAAAATTTGTGAAAATAGTTTTCGGCAATAAAGCTAATAAACAAACGATAGATCATTTGTGTGAAGTTTTACTTCTTTTATTGTAAACCTCACTCTTTACGAGATTTTACACTATTTACGCTTTCAAACATGACGGATTAAGTTAACATCTTCCACTCTTCCCATTTTCTGCAAATGCTGAATAGAAAACGTGCACTATCTACATCTCTTTGTAACCGACCAGATGCTTGAACTACTTCTGGTATAATAACTTTTTATATTCCATACTCTCTGTATGGTAGATTGTTTTTTTTCATTCCTTACATATATATATATATATATTGTTTATTCACTCGCTATTATCAATATTTAAATAACATTTTTCTTCATTGTTGACATCAACTCTAATACAAGCCGAACTATTCTGAGATTACAACAGTTCACGATTAATGGTCTGTGTTAGTCCTTTAAGAAAAGGAATATTTTAAATAAACGCTACCGATTTCTTCCGATCTACTTGTGTAATAGCCCGAGACTATAAATAGGAATTTTTATGAAAGTATAAATACACTTTTTTAATAAATATTGAAGTATAAATCGAGTCACCAAGGAAGGCCTTCTTGCCTTACAAAAATTATGTAATGGAGAGTAAAAATTAAAATTAAGCACTTGTACGCAATTTTTATACCGTTCATTTTTTTCGCGTAATTTATAATTTTTTCTATGACATTCCCTTATTTCGTTTTGTGACATATCGTTAATATAAAACACTCAGAGAACACAGTTCCATTCTCTATTGACTAATTACAGTTTTGATCTCATTGCCTAATTATATATGTTCTAATCATATGACGTAACTTTAACAACTTCTCAGTTACACAATTTATTTGCCTAACTGCTAACGATAGTGAAAATTTCTATAAAACATCAGTCTCCGTTAATAAAAAGAGAGCTCCCAGTATAATGGTTATTTTCATAAAAACGTGAAGTAATACCGATGAGAAAATCAGGAAATAACAAAATAACTTAAAATTTCCCCGGAAATTGATTTTGAAGTAACAATGAATACTTATGATTCTAAACTCCTTCAAAACATTTATGGTTTTATAATTTGGTAATTCATCCATTTTTTAGAGTTACGTAGCGAAATAAGAACTTGTTGGAAATGAAAGTGGTATCATTGAAAAAATCTTTTAAAATAAAATTAAGTTTCGTTTTACCATTTTAGCCTCCGTTTGTGAAGTATTAAGGGCTACAAAATTAAGGACCATAGCAGCCCCCCTCCCTCTCCATCATCCTTTAACAAAAGTCAGACAAGGGAAGGGGATGCTCCTAATTTTCCAAGTATGGACTTGAAAAATTTTGAAAGCGATCTATGTATATGATTAGAATTTCCCATTAAAATATTAAAGTGAATTTACCTCAATAACTTCAAGAGAAATAATCAGTGTTCCAACGCACACTTTTCTTATCAATTATAATTTTCTTATCAATTATAGTAATGTAAATCTTAAGGCACTATCGCGAATTAAATGCTTTATCGAAGAAGATAAAACATAAATATTTCGTTGAAATCAATTCTATTACTATAGAGATCACCCCTCTGACAAAAAATATTTTATTACATATGAGCAAAAAGTTCATACCTTCAAGCCTGTCTCTATATATTTACCAACCAAATTGATATAATTAATTATAAGTTTTTATATTCAAATTATTACTTTAAAACTATTGGACTTAGAATTTTATTCACTTAAAGAATAAAATTGAAATAAATTTACCAATATGACATGATATTATACATCAAATCCCACATACATTTTATACTAGTATGTTACAGTCACTTACGTTACTTATTTCCAACTTTTGCAATATTGACAATAACCACTCGCCTTCTTTTCCTCGGTAATTTCACGAAATAACCACTTATTCTAAAACTAGATAAACTTCGCAATTGTTACATTAACTTTTGTAGGAAACTCTTAAAAAATATTCAGCGACCACATTCCGAACAAATATAAACCACGCTTGACATCCGTTTCATTCCATAACCATTGCTTGACACTTTCCAACAAGAGCAGTTATTATAGATTTATTTACGTCAATAGAGATCCTTGAATTATAAAACTTATCGATTATAAGATATATCGCACATCTCAATATTCTGGAAAGTAACATATCACTTGTGGATCGCTACTTTTGGTGGTCGCGTAAAAAATGCACTATCCTGTTTAACATGAATTAATAACAAATCTGTTCCCTTATCGCTTCACATATACAGTAAATAAATATTTTAATTTAGAATAATTGACAAGATTAAATGGTAATATTTTAAAAAGACTAAAGTTTAATTTAGTCTGCCTAAATATTTCTCATTTATATTCACATCCCCAAAACGTACATACCGGTTATTCACAAGCAGTATACTTTTTATAACATATCATACCAAAAATCTACAGTCTACTAAAACAACAATATAATGTTAGCTATAATTAATACTCTAATTAAAAAGGGATCATTAATCACTCATCAGGGATCATTATCTATTCGGACAGGTAAACACGAGGACAGGAAAACACATTTATATTAAACACAAGACAACGTGAAAATCACTGGTATTGTTTATTTGCATCAACCTGACGAAAATACGCCAAGCAATTTGGAAAAACAAATTGTTTTCTTACAATAATTTAAATCGATGATAACGAGATTACAAAATATACAATACTATGCATTTTCAAATATAAATATGTGTATAATATTTTAATATTATTTATCTTAAAAAAAATTGTTTTTATATTATTAAATAAATAAAGTTTATTATGATTTGATGTATCCTTCAATGTGTCAGAAATGTTTTGTCGACATGTCGATGTTAAGATCACATACATGTAATTGGTTCAAATTATTCATTTAATTATTTATATCTGAATAGCGATATTATGCTATTGAATAGTTAGCATAGATGGTGATGATGTCATGGTTTCAGATGTTGGACGACATTCGGGAAGGAACGGATCAGGTCATTGGAAATATAAACGGTTCAAGCCTCAACCTCTTCCTCCTTTACCTTCTGGTCGCCTGGTTTGCCCTTGGACCAATCAGGTTTTTTCTGAAAGCATAAATTGGTATGGTCTTAGATATCACATTTAAAAAATAAAGTGATCGATTGAAATTTTTGAGTTTATATTATTGGTTAAATTCTACTGTAATATAGATTATTATAATATCTACTATTTTCTTCAATGAACTAAAACTTTGAGTTTATTTTTAATAAAAAATATTCAAAATATTATGTTTTGTTAATATTCCCTATAATCTTTGAAAGCTTATTTATTTTAGAATATAATTTAATTACAGAATTCAACAAAAATTAAATTATTGCCATGTTCACTGCAAAAGTTACATAAGTTACAGTAAAAACTCAAAAAAATCAACCGCGTAATCATAAACGGCACAATTTATACAAATGTACATTTTGTTCAATATATACAGTGTAAACAAAAAAAATAGGCAATAAAATCTTCTATACGATCGTACCTATAAATATATAGGGATCGTCTAAACACTACATCGGACGATAACTCATGGCGTACGTACAATGAGTAATGTCTATAAGGCGGAAGTTTCATAAAACCAAAACAAATAAAAGCTTAAATTGATCCTGGCGATCACTAACGTGTCCTGTAAATGTATATAGCAATGCTATTCTAGAAGTAAATGTAATATAAACAAATTCTCTATTAACGCTAAATCAAGTGTTTGAGTGCAAGTGAAATATGGTGTGACTGTACATGACGATATTAGCAAAAAAGCGAAGGTAAAATTGCAGACAATGTTAAAAAGAAATATGGTTTGTTGTTGAATTTTGAACGTTACCAATATATAATGTTATACATCAAATTATAAAAGAAAAATGTTCATATAATCAAAATTCATCAACAGTCGGTTTTTACGTTGTTTAATTTCAAGTATAGTTTTGAGTTAAAAACAGAAGTAAATTTTAAGAAGAAACTAACTATGAGGACGTAATGGTAATATAACTAAAATAGTATATTTTAGAAGTAGAAGTAAGAATTATAAAGCTTTGAAATATTTATTTTTTCTCTTGCGAATATTTTTCCTGAATCTTTTATAAACTGTTCATAAAACATTTTATGAAATGTAAAACATTTGCTGGAAATAAAATTAAAATGATATGTTTTATGAAATTTTAAAAATATATTAAATTTGATTAAATGAATCAAGTAAAAGTTAAGTGTATAAAACACAAAGTTTTTATGAAAATGAAAAAGAAAGATATGAAAGTTTTATTCCCAAATAAAAGAAAAATTTCTTTAATTTAATTTCAGTATTTCGATATTATGATAGTGGTTAGTCAATTACATGGAAGAATACGTATTTTTATATTTATTTATGCGTAATTTTCGGTGGAAAGTGCTAGTTAATATGTATGTATATATATATATATATATATATATATATATATATATATATATATATATATATATACATATGTATATCTAATATGCAAAGGATTACAGGAATAGTAAACCATTTTTCACGAAAAATTACGCAGATGATTGAAAATTATTATCAAACAACACTTGATTTATGAAACAATAATGTACAATAAACTATTTACAGTGCGTTCGAAAGTCATTTAGCATCTAAATCTATCTATGCTTTAGTTAGTTCATAAAAATAATCCATTTTAACTTTATACACGGAAGGAAAGCTAAACAAAACTTAAGTATGAAAGTAATACGTGAACTTTTTGTTTCGATATTCTAGAGAAGGTTTTTCATCGAAGATATTTTCTATTTGTGATCTCTACCAGGACATTTACCTTTGCTCCCGCGCCACCCTGCAAAGCATTGCAATAAAAAAGAAAGCCATTACTTATGTTTATGCTGTTTGGTATACGCTTCGTTATGGGTAAAAGTTTGACGATGGTCATATTTTAAGTGTCAACTGGTTTTGTTTATATATGTTTATTGATGTTTCGTAAAGTTCAGGAAACGAAATATAATTTAAACCGATGTAATAAGTAATGAGTTAAAGATTTTTAAATACGATTTTGAAAGCTCAGATAAAGGGAAAAATTAAGGGATTTTATAAAAAAAAAGTGATTCAAGTGGTTTATTTAGTTTTATTCCACTACCAACTCAAAAGTTTTTTTTTGTTTTATTTTGAAATAATATACCATTCACTAAATCAAAAACAGAAAACTAAATATGAAATAATAGACTATAAAAACAATTCTTTTGAATCAATTTTTAATGTTTTAAGTTGTCTTTAACTTATTATTGTAAGTATGCATCGTTTTAATGGTAACAACTGATGAAATAATCGTGTTCATTTTGTTTTAAAGTTTTATCTCTTCAAGAATTATTTACTTAACTGTGTCGTGCAATTAATACCATAACATAACTAACTTTTGAGAAAATTAATATTAGTAGCCTATTCCTTTAATTCCAAAAACTACCCTGTTAGAAGACTTTGAGGGGATCTGACACTACACTGGGAAAGATGATATTATTAGCAATATTTATTATAATTTCGTCTACTTTGATTAATTTATGATTCACTTATATTCTTCAATATGTGCAGCTTAAAACAAAATAACCGGTTTAAAACAAATGTCCGAAAATCTATTTAATTAATTTAATATTACTATATAACCTATCTTGAAAACTATAATTTATTGGGAAATTTACAACTAGTACAACAATTTTATGAGGAAAATTAATGTTTTTCATAATTTATAGATTAATGAAATTATTTTTTTTCGCTTTAACCATCAGTTAATGTTTACTTTTCTGAGCCCTCAAGATCACATATAAGTAGGATATATACAAGCACTGATAGCATGATGGTATGTCACAAATACATTTTGTGTTCTTACAAAGCAATACACGAAAACATTGAAGCGGAAAATTTTTCACGCGATAAAACTCTGTAAAGTGGTTCAAGTGGGAAAGTATTTATTTTTGTCTCTGATTCAATTTCAGGTTAATTGTTTTAAAAATCGAATACGAAATAATTGCTAACGTTTTACGACATTTATTTTATAGAGTGAAAAATAGAATTATATCGTTGATGATTAAAATATCTCACTATATTATTTTCTAAATTAGCAATTATTTTAATATTTGACTTTACACAAATGTAAAAATGTATATTAGTAATAAAGGTGATAAATTAAAAACATAAAATAAGCTCTTTTGTATATCCACATAAACATAACATATAAAAAGTGTACCACAGAAGCAAGCATTTTTCATCAGAAGCAGCCTCTCACCTTTCATAAAACGTCAAGTTTCTCATGAATAATTTTTTTCCCACCTGACTTACTAGTCCAACTATTTCATGAGTAACAGTTCAAACCTGACGGTACAGTTCAACATTTCCATAGTTGATTATGTGGTTTGGAAAGAAGTTTGTCATATTTTTATTTGGTTACGATACTGTATTAAAAACTCAAGTGAAACCATGTTAAAAAGTTATATTACAAAACAAAGATTTTAATGAAGAAAGAAATTTATAATTTTATTTTAATAAATAGAATAACATAAAATAGATCTAACAATAAGTATTAATCATGTCGTGTAAATGTTGGTGTTATTTTAATAATTAACGTTTTAATTGTTGTTTGTGTAGGTATGTCGATTTATTTATAACAATTTCTATACTACGTCAGTTTTACTTCTTCGCCCATTCAGCTTTCTCTGCTTTCTTTGCCTGTGGGATGACATTACTCGTTTATCGTGAGGTTCAAATTAAATTGTAATTAAATAAACTTCATATGAAATTGAAAATAAAACAGCCAACTGCTTTAAAATAAACAGCCAAGAACCAATTCCTGAACATAAAATAGTCTGCGCCAAAATATGTGTGGAAATATTTTTTGTCGATCATTTGATTAATTAAATGGTAATAAAATAAACACAATCATGTGATATATTAATTAGGTAAAGGACAAGAAACAACATATTCTTATAAAATATTTGCTATTCTATCCAGCAATTTCCTACCCAATATCTACAAGATTACGACAAAACGCCGCATCACACTTACGTACCGATGAGGTACATTAGAAATGGCCTATAAGTTGGCCAAGTTCTTTCCTACTACTGAAATTATTAATATAAATATATAAATATATATATATATATATATATATATATATATATATATATATATATATATATATATATATATAATCGCATCCTACGCCCAATAATCTTAATTAACTTTTAAAAACTTCAAAATTCACTTTTATTACTCCGGACAAGACTCTAACTTGCCCGCATAATATTGCTGAACCATATTGGTTACTAAAATATTTCCATTTATAAATCATGAATTCCTTGCATTTTTCAGTCGTAAAAAAACTTAATACTTTTTAAATTAACTAAACATTTTAGATAAGATTTACCACTTAAATAATTTTTGGGTTCGGAAATAGCATAATAAGTGCTTACCTCCTTATCTTCTTCTTCCAAGGTGAATTCCTTCTTTTTCACAACCTTCAATTGGTTGCGGAAGTTAAATTCTGCGGCCTTCTTTTGAAGCTTGGCGAATTTGTTTTCGTATTTGGACACCTTCTTCAGTGTGGGTTTGACGCTGTGGCAGAATAAGGTGAGAGAAAAGTTAAAAAGAATTTTTTAAATGTTATCATCCTTTCATCACTAATCAAATTATAATCATACATGATGATTTTATTGAACAGACGTATATATTTTATCTCGCTATGACTATTTAATTTTATTTTATGTTATTCATAGAAAAATTATATCATATAACTAAGCAAAAACCCAAAAATATATCGCAAATATTCACACTACTTAAAATTTATTATAGTCTTATTTATTTTTTTACTAAAACTGTCACACATTTTATTAGCTTAATCTCAAAAAAAACTGTTTAAGCCATGTTTTTAAATACACAGCAAAATTCTCGCTACTATTTTCATAAATGTAATTTTTGTAATAGTTACCCTAATATCAGCATTGCTCACGATATATGTTATTGTATCCTACAAAGACTATTACATAGTTACGATATATTATCAAATTATGTAATTAGGACTCTGATTTTATCCTGTGAGTATATTCATAAGTTTTATCGATGAAAATGGACAAAAAAAATTAAATCAAAAGTGGTTTTCTTTTACTTTGACAAAACTTATTAAAAAGTTAATTTTGTAACTAAGTGTATACTACACATTAAACCAAATTATGACTAGAAGTTAAGAATCAATAGTATACTTACAACTTTCCTCTGAGGTCATTGACTTGAGAGTTAAGGTCTGCGATCTGTGGGAACGTAATTAAAATATTATTTATAAACGCTAAAATGAGATAAAGTTTTACAAAATACGTTTAACATGCCAGACGTACATAAAAGTTATTATTAAGTAGACTTCACAAATTTAAGATTTACTGATCAAACAGAACTCACCATTATTTAAACTAGTAACTAGAGATTATGAAAATAAATATACATAGAGAAGTTTTAATTTTACTATGTAAACACTCTGAATTGTTATATACTGGTGGTTCTAAATATTTTATCGTTCTGTAAGTAATGATACTTAAAAAAAATTATTGGTAAAATAAACTCTAGAAGCATTATATTTTTCAACAAATACAACTGAACCCCTTATAAACAATTACAAAAAAAAGTCTATCTCTGAAAACTTAAAAAAAAGTTGTGAAAACCCTTCATCTTCTGTAAGATAAAGTTCCATATTAATTATCTAACTTATAAGACTGTTTTTGTAAATGTTCATGAAGTGGTTACTAAATTATGAAATAAGGCTAATATCTTGAATTTAAAAATGATAAAAATTAATGATTACATATTACAAAGTGCTTACTGTGGTTGCCTGTACTCATCGAATGTACAAATGCAATTAATTTTCATAAAAAATAAAGTCTCTGAAGAAATCACAATTGAATATATTGGAGTTATATGTACATAGGTATGACAGAATTTTAAGAAATACATTGTACATGATGAATCAGACAACATGAAAATTAAATATGAAACATTCAACAAAATGAAAATATCTACAAATTATACAAACGTGAAGTGTAAACTACATTTATAAAATACACAGGTACAAGTGTAATAAATTTCTTTACCTGAAGAGTCAATCACGATGGTTCAAGAAGTCGCAAATCAAAATCAATAAATTTATCAAAACAAGACAAAAAATGCAGTCAAACAACAAAAAATCGCAGCACAACACTCAAAACGACATTTAGAAAAGCATATTTACTGCAACGAATTTATTTACACAGCATCGTATTTTTTATGAGAAACAATTAAAGCCGAAAAGATGAAATGTAATCACGCAACGAAAGTTTACAATTCGTACAAAAAAGCCCAAATCGACATAAATAATTAATTGTAAGAAAAAAAAGATGTTGATATTAATAAATCGATAGTTAGAGCGGCGTAAAGAAGAGAAGAAAGTGACAGACATTAGGCAATGGTTATTTGCGATATGTTGGTTTGAGGAGTTAACATTCCCTTCATTGTGATGGGAAGAATCATTGTTTTGTGCCTTTTATAAGAGGATACTGCCTTAAACACTTCGATACACGAAAGTGCGTTCCCTCCTTAAAATGACCATTCCTTTTGGAACACCAATCATTGCCTTGCGGCGTTTCTGTCGACCGTCTTTGCGTTAATGTTGGAACCGCGTGACCCTAAGTGGTCTATCGTGTGACTGTGTGATTCTGTGTGATACCATAAGATCGAAACATCATTTGTAGTAGCCCTTTCCAATCGCCATTTTGTATCATTCTCAACTAATGCTGTGTATGATGAGCCGTTTATTTAAAATAGGACGCTGGCCTTAATCAGCACCTGTGAATCTACACCTAATAACGTGTTTAAAATTGACTTATAACTAAAGGAGGTAATTACTTCAATGCTATTGAAGTTTAGTTAATATTAACTTGTTACATTTACTTATTGTTTTATATTTTATTTTAAATGTCAATCCATACGTTTTATTTAATCATGATACTTTTATATGTTTAGTACTATTAAAATTACAAGTTTGTGACGTGCGATGTTGCGGGAAAGAAGTTAAATAGTTGTGGATCCACATTTCGCTAAAAAAAATTCGCGGAAATCTCTATAATTCCCAACTTTAGCTTTTAAACAATACAATTAATATACTTCTTTACCTCAACGTCACTTCGCGGAAGATGAATCAATAAACAACTCATCGATCGATCTTTAGTGCAAGTACGTTATTGGGAAAACTTCAAAACATTCCACATGTGATGCAATTCAATTAAGTAATCTACAAAATCCATGTCAGCACTTGCATGTAAAGTAACAATTAAATAACTAATAAACAACCTACAAAAATGTTGCACATAACACTAAGGATGTACACATAGATCTTAAATGGACGCTGAGTTGGTTTGTGTTTGTGTCTTGGTGCAAAATCGATTCTTTCTTGTATATTTTATCGTTACAACATAATCATCTGTACATATATATCGTTGCAACATAATCATCTGTATATAGATATCGTTACAACATAATCATCTGTACATAGATATCGTTACAACATAATCATCTGTACATAGATATGAACAAGGTCTAAACCAAAATAAGAATGTAGCAGTGTTTAACTCTGTGGCATTACTGGATAAAACTTAAATTTAAAAAAATACAAATACGGACACTATTATGGGGATATAAAACAAAAGGATAGGATTTGTTATGCGTCCATAGCATGGCACTTAATTTAGTTGTATTAATTTCACTTTGTTCGACTTGAAACATGGTATAAAATTGTATAAATATATATTTATTATATATAGAATATATATATATCCTCGTTTACACGCATATCGCTTATTTATGACGGTACATGTGTGAAGAAAGATTGAGATTTGGAACAAGAAGTATCGTTAGCCGCGGCACTTTCGTGTGCCGATAATTAAGAGCAAACAAAACGCATTCATACCAACATTGTATCGCCTTTTAAAGTAATTAATCATTAATTAAGTTGTGGTGCAACTTAGTGTTAACTTATTGTTAAAAACAGCCCGCCATCAGACATGAAGCAAATAAGATCGTCTAATCTAGGAAAGTGCATTTAACATTTCTTTTCTATATCTTTCACTCATGAAGTTAAATAATATCTAAATATATATTGGTAGCACATAACAATAAATAGAGGTGTGAAAAAAATAAAATAAAATGATATAAATAATTACATTATTAAAAAGTGCCATACTGTTTTAATAGGGGAAAATTATTAAAGGGTCAAGAACTACTAGGATTTCTGTACATATTATGCGTAACTTATCGTAAACTATATTTGTCCAGTATTAAGTTTAAATCATGCTCCGCAGTCTTATCATGCATTTTACGTGATGCAATTAACTACGTCAACAATACATTGCACATAAATAAATAATATTCGATATACACATTATTTATGACGCTATTAGTTCGATACTTGAATTCTTGAAATTCTAAAATCATTTATTTTCGCGGAAAGGTTAATTTTTTAATTGACCTTCGTAAAATTAGTTGTCCGCTTTTTTCGATCTTTATTCATATAGTTTGTATAAAAGTATTTACAAAATAATTCTTGTGTAATGCCATTGATATATTGCATTGTGTTCTCATGTAGAATGTTCAAAGTGTGTGTCGTTTGTAATCGAATCGAATGCGAAACAAAATTGTACCTATCTAGATAACGGAGCGACATTTCAAAGAATCAAGTCCTCGGACTTTTTGATTTAAATACTGAACAACATATTGTTATTGACAAGTGAATAGAATACGACGCATGCAATGATACATGTGGGTTTAGATATGAATGAATGAATGAGTTGATGAATGACGCGTCTACTTGGGTTATTGCACCGTTAGTTGTTGGTTAAGCCTGACAAGCTCCATGTTGAATGACGGACGCGGACGCGACGTGAATCGATTTTGCACCGCACGCCACCTGCGCCAAGCGTGATGTACTCCAGCTGTTTATTTACAAGTGCTCTACTCTAGTGCTAGACAGGCGCGGCGCGCCGCCGCCCCCCGCGGCGCGACCGCGCTTCCCTTATGTACAGTTTGTAAAAAAACAAATCTAAAAACGTTCCAAGCGTTATTCACAAGGAAACACGAATTTCCACACGTAATTTTATCGTAATAGTAACAAGTCAATGACTGATATATTCACAGCGGTTACATATTTTCTGTAATATATAATACCTCCCAGTCCCTTTTCCTGACTTCCTGTTCCAAATCCCACTTCTGGCCCTCACACACATACATGCGGTCATAATACTCCTTCACTATATTCTTGAGCTTTGCTACAGGATAAAGAAAATTATAAATTATTTATTCGGTTCTTGATTGGTCATTTGAGGTAGAGGGGGTGGGCCTACTCATCCGGCGGCGTCGTTACTGCTCATCCTCTTATACGGGTGGCGTATTGTCCACGCAACGCACACTTCAAGCGCATTCGGTCACTAGGGCGTGATTATATTGAACAATAAACACATGTGTATCTATTCGTCTCAAAGGCTATGTGTAAGTCTGTAAGGTTTGTGTATTTTAAGTGTAAAGTATCAACCCTCTTTGTTTAAAAAAAACTAATGACAATATTCAGAAACTCAGTATGCATTCCCAATTCGTAGTGGCTTCAAATTTTACCTCCATTTTTCGAATTTCAATCGCGCGCTCTAGGTCAATTTTATCACCTTCTAGGTTGTATATTCTTTGCCAGTACATTGCACATATCGTCTGGAGTTCGGCTAGAGAGAAACATAGGCACATATTGTGAGATTATGATATAACTACATTCTTATAAAACTGTGTGCAGTGGGGTGTGACAGCGGCGGCTTCCTGGAGCGCGCAGCTCGTGTCTTTTAGGTGTGAGGGTGAAGCATAAGCGGAAAGCTAAATTAATATAGTCAGGGCAATGACGTTACACAGGTCTACCATCTACTCGGTCGTCGCGTGGACGACGCGGTTATTTACCAATAGCACATTTGGCAACTCGGAGTCAACTAATAGACAACACAATGCCGCTCGTGGCTGGCGATCACTCGCGGCAGGTTTGGGTTATTTCTGCGTAATATTGAGTTTATAATGTTATCACAGGGCCATCGCGGCCCGCGACTGGGATTCAATAAACTAAGGCCTCTCGTAAAGCGTAGGAGCGGAAGGAAAGCGGCGCGCACCTCCAGATCTTTGCGCGCGACCTCCAATTCGCGGTCGTACTTCTCCTCCTCTAGACGGTTGATGCGGTCGTGGTAGCCCCTCACTATGCTCGTCAGAGCCGCTACAAAAGTCAAGCAGTCGGACAGTGAGTATCGCTGAGTCCCCGCCGCCGCGCCGGCGTGGAGCGTTATGTTATTGGTGAGTGTGAATATATAATAGAATACACTTATAGAATATTATTATTATAGAATAACAATAGAGGATGTGAACAAGAGAGTAAAAGCGGCGAGCTGACGCGTCGGTTGCAGACTGCACATCGAGAGGAGAGAGAACGAGGTGCAGGGGAGTGACGCAGTCCGCTGGGGGCGCGCTCCCCTGCCTTCGTTTGTTATGCAAAGTTGAAATGTAGACAAAACGACAGAGTTTCACAAATAGACAAAAGTAGATGCGTATAACAAGGGGTGAGTTTTGTGAGTTTCTTGTAATAAGTCGAGCTACAGCCCACGGCTGCTGACTATGCTACTACCTCGTAATCTTTCTTTTTAACGATGATTTCCAGATCAAATTTCTCGTCTTCAAGTTGGTTGATGCGGTCGTGGTACTCTCTGAGAACCCGCTTAATAGTGTCTACAATGCGACATAGGAAATATATCAAAAAGTAGGTAAGAAATTAATATTCATGAATAAAATGAGTGAATGAGGTGTGGAAAAGTATGTACTCGATTCACTTATTAAACTGATCATTCATTCAAAATAATGTATTGCAAAAATGAGTGTTTTCCGTGAGTCTTAGGCAATTTGTGATCTAATATTTGCAATGATTCCACGTTAAGTCTTATTTTGTTTACTACTACAAGTTACTTCCTATCTGCATATAAATATAGCTACGTTTATATTAGCAAGTTCATAAGGTTACCTTCGTTTGCATCTTCAATGTTCTTTGGTTTACCACAACGTTCCTCAATGATACGTCTCCTTTCGGCGGCTTTACGTTCCTGTTCCTTCTTCAATTCCTCGGCAGCTTTTTTACGGAGCAACAACTGAGTTGGGAGTGAAAAATTAATTATAATAACTGTCTTATTACTTGCGAGTAATAAATTCAAGATGGATAGTATGATTTCAATAAATAATATACCACAAGATTCGTCTGAAATTTTAATGTTTTACATTCTTAAAAAAGGGAGGCTTTCCATTTGTTTTTCTTTTTCTCTAAAGTTTTCAAATAATAAATAAGAAATCACATATCAACATATTAACGTTTTCTTGACCGAGCGGATGATTATTTTTAATGGCCACATAAATTTACGTAAACGAGATAATTGGAAAGGTCCATTAATGTAAGTGCTTTTTAAATTTTTTACACGGGGATATATTGGTTTTCAAGTTAAATAAAATATAAAAATTATTTTTGAAGTAGTATGGTTTACATTTTATTTGAATAAAATTTATTATTTTACCGAGTCTTTATCTCACAAATTCATTAAATTTTAATAACAATGATTAATGGCTTTGTTTATTATTTCAATATTACAAAAAATCATATATCACTTTTAACATTATTAAAAAGTATAAGTATGCCTGAATTCCATTTCACGATACTTCTATTGCCAAACTTATATTATTTGCATGTTTTATCAATGCAATTTTCCACAAACAATGGAGTTTTAAAATATTCTTTCATTTTTATTATATTTCGCAACGTTATGTGGTACATTTTTGGTAAAAACATCACTCATCCTAAAATCGACTCGTTTAAATGCATCTTTCAAATTTTAATGCAAAGTTTTCCACGTAATTTCAAGAATTTCTTTTCTGAAAATAATGAACGAATTTCTTTTCTGAAAATCTGAATATAATCCATAAACTTTATTTCCTTTTAAGAAAATTTGGAAACGACTACAATAGTTTTTTCTTAAATTTCCTCCGTCTACCAAACTGCAATATGAACTATGGTATTAACCATTAATTGACTATGAAGAGCAGGAAATCTTAGAAAATATTTTAAAAAATGCATTTTAATTATTTTGTTATTTTTAAAGCCTACTTGAGTGTGTGATAGACTTCATCTGGTTCTTTTAACTCGTGAAATTAAAAAAAAACACCTTAAATAATAATCATTTTAAAAGCTCAGCCACTCACCCTGAGTTTCTTCTTCCTTTCCGGTGTCATGAAACCCTTCTTCGCCTTCTTGGCCTTGGAGGCTTCCTCCATACGCTTGCGCACTTCCGCGCGCTTGCGGTCGATCTCGGCCTGTTTGGCTTTCTTCGCCTAATGTACAAAGTCACGGGATTATTGTATTTGAAAGTTAGAATAAATGCCTAGGCTAATTTTGATCTAACTCTAAGATATTTGAAAACTTCTGCTACTGTTTGGGATTTGTTGAACTGTTAAACTAATGTTATTATTAATATCTGCCTATCATAATATTTGAAATGGCTAGATTCATCGAATCAGCAATATACATAAATAAAATATATATCTGATGCATCACAAGCTTCTTATTATTTCATGTCATTAATTTAAATTTTCTATAATTATGAAACAGAACTGTGTAATGGCTTTAATTTTCAGTTAGTAAATATACATTTATAATTAATTTCTTTAATTAACAAAAATTTAATAAACTATCCTAAGCTATATATTATAATTGGATGTTGTCATGATGTTCCATTTTACCTCCTCGATACGTTTTTTCTGAAAGAGAAAATTTAGATTTGTTAATAAAATTGAAACCTTATTTTTTTTTTAAATTATTTATTTATAAGATATTTTCTACTATTTTGTGGGCAACAAACATATTCTTTTCTTTTTTATTTTGAAATTCAAGTTCATTAATTTTTCTACTCAACTGAATAGTAAAAAAAACGCATATGTGTACGAAAACGTGTTTGCATTTTATTAAGAATATGATCATTATGATGTAATAAACCAAATTTAAGTTTTCATTATAAAAAAATTAATTTTATAATCATATTACAATTCTTCCAATATGAATTCATTTTTCTACGAGTAAAATTAGTTAATGAAAAAATTTTGCGAAAATATATTTACTTTTACTTACTCTTCGATTGGTAAATAATCAAATTTAATTGTTAAAGTGCACTTAAAAAAGCGTGGTGTTTTATTATTTATTTAACAATTAACATTTATTGTAACGGTCTGTATTCAAAAACTGGTCATTAATAAATTATTTCTCGATAAATTTAACTATAAAAAGCATTACGACTATGACTAGTCTACACCTAAACTAAGTTTAACTTAAGAGGATTCTAATACAACGTAATAACCAACAACGACCATATTAAATAATTCTATTACACTTCTCTCACTCCTCTCCGTGACATAATTTTTCAAGAACATTCATTCGCTCTTAAGGCTTCCATCATGTCTAATAGGACAATTTTGGAAAAGTTTCTTAAATATTCTAATTAACTAGAGATCCAAAACACTGTAAGGAGCATATGCACTCTGTTAGAAATTTTCCAGATTTCAATGGTCCCTATTCTTTTAGAAAACGTCTACCTTTATTGTTTCCAACGAGTAATTAAAGAAACTTTAAGATCGTTATAGCCAGTATTTAAATACATACCGTTAATATACAAGTAACATAAAATTAATTAACTTAAACTTAACATAGAATGTAGTAAAGATTGATTAGGTGCGAGTATGGTGCATGTGTTTTGCGTGTGCTGGTGTAAAGCTTGTTATTACGAGTTTATACTTTTTGTATAGTCGGCAGTGCATTTGTTACTACATTGTGTGCATACATTCATTTATTATAAATACAAAATTAGATCATAAATATTATAATGATTATGTGTACAAAGTAATACATAAATATATACATAAAGTTGAGTGTTATTTTTGTCGAACCAGATTTCAACCCAATCAACTTAACGTTTATCTATGTTGCCGCTAGCAATATGTAGTTATAAGGTAGCTATTTTATACATGATTATTTTCTTATATAAAGCTGATTGTATATGTATGAAACTTAATTAATAAAGAATTGTAGAACTTGAAATCACTTTCACCCTTCTATGATAATTTGATTGAATGAAACTTTGTGAACTCATCGCGATGAGATGATGTATGAAATTGAAATCTGGTTTCGTACGTGCTGTTATTGTACATCCATTTATATCGATACTCACTTCATTGTGTGGATATTTCTAGTAATATAGTTCGAGTTGTAATCAATCTGTCAACTACAAGCTAAAATATAAATTTTGATTATATTTCAAGAGAATGGTAATTTGGAAAAAATATTTTGCATTTAATGTACCAAAAAAATGTTTGTGCATCGAACGTAAATATTTTTTGATATAATGTATATATAATTATAATGTTATATATATATATATATATATATGTATATATATATATATATATATATTAATCATCTTTCCTTCCATATAAGAATAGATTTTGAAATTCACTTATTTTGTGTATTCACTGAAATATTTCTTGAAATATGTATGAAATCAATAGTCAGTTATGTTTCATCGCAGTATTTTCGTAACAAGGTTTATTGAATAATAAGATTGAACTTTTTCATTTTTTCCTTTCATATAAGGAAAGGTTTTTATAGTGAATTCACTTATATATTTCGTGAAATATGTTTGAAGTCAATAGTCAGTTATGTTTCATCGCAGTATTTCCGTAATAAGATTTATTGAATAGTACAGTTGAATAGTGTAGTTTTACAATGAATAAAACTGGTTCATCTTCGATTTTCATACAAGAATACATAGTGAATTCACTTATATATTTCGTGAAATATGTATGAAATCAATAGTCAATTATGTTTCATAGTAATATTTTCGTAATAAGTATTATTGAATAGTACAATTTTGTTCCATTTTATGAATATTTTAAAAATCATTTTCACGCAGTGTTTTATTATGTTTATATTTCAATGTCTCTTAAAATTAGGACAGTTATATTAAATATTAGTAAAGCTATAAGCAATTATGTACCTTAGTATCGAGAAGGGGAACTCGTTATCCTGAATACTGTGCGGTTGAAGATTGAGTGCGTTGTCATCCAGAACAATCCAGTTCGCAGACACGGAGTGCGGCATAAATGCAATGAAGTTTGGGGAAAGGGAAATTTGGAACAACAAATACATGTTATAATTTACGGATAAGTTATAAGTGCTATTTTGAGAAATAAGTTTAATAATTGGAAATATTAATCGAATAAATAACAATATCTTCGAGTTTATCTTTATATATGACCATATAATATCGAAAAGATAAAAGAAAGTTTTTGCCAACAAAATTAACCATTTCTTTCAAACGCATATGGTTAAGTAGCTAATAAAGATACACAAATGGTTTTTTTTTCTTATCAAAAGAATTTCTTTCGAAGTCTTCACTGTTGCTTTATTTTCATAAAAAATAAGATGTTATATTTAAGAACTATCATATAAAACATCAAATGTTAAATCGCAAAAAATAATATTCTCTGAAATAACCTGTATTTTAATTATATAGTTTGCTCAAACTTTAATTCTTTTATAATTAATTATTATAAATTATATGGCTTATAATTGACAATTATATGGCTTACCTCAAACACCTTCGAGTAGACCCATTCTTTTGATGTTCCATAAATCATTTTTAGACCTAATTCGTTCGTTAAATATTACTGTTCATAGTATGATATTCGACACTTAATGTTCCTTATATTCATAGCAAAATGACAGTGGATAGTTAACACGAGATTAACACGATACATGTTATTCCTAACATGTTCTTAACGTTCATTAAATTTTACTTATGTTCATAAAACAATCAACGTTAGTTACAATATTTTACAGAACTTTTTTTTAAGTTTAAATAATAAAACTATTTTTCCGAGCTTTGAATCTCACTAAACTTTCCATTAAGATTGTGGATTATGAAAACGATATTGAATTATCTCACCTTACTTCATCGTCCGCCATTGTGTTTGTTGTTTATTAGAGAAGGTGTCCTGTAATAAATAAATTTTAATTAATATTAAAAGTTATTTTTATATGAAAATAACTAAACTTTATTTTATTACAGTGCTTAACTCACTGTTGTTCAATTTATATTAACTATTTAATAACCCCAAAAATGCCGTGTCACTCTAATGACATTGCTACCGTCTCGAGAAACGGTCAAGCTCTTTCAATATAGTTACTACAGCAATAAAAAATTTAGTCTTGAAATGAAAAGTAACAAAATTAAAAACAGTCGACTGAGTATACAGGCACATAAAATCTGAAAAGGTTAAAATATTTCGTTGAATTGATAGTATTTACTATTTGTCATTTAAAAAAGACATAGGAGTTTACACCAAAAATTTCGATTCACCATCAACATCTTTTGGGCTAATTCACATATCGCAAACAATATGGATCCCAGCATATGGTGATAATTATAAAAGAATTTGTTACACCAATAAATCATAAATTAATCAAAACCAACGTCCTACAAATTCAACTCGAATAATTAAATCAAAATTATCCTCAAATAAGTCTATAAATATTAGACAGATCAAATTGTAAAATTTGTAAATTTTATAAAATATAATATTATTTAAATTTTATAAATTATATAATTTACAATAATTATGTAAATTTTCATTTTCACTACCATAACCTTCCGTTCGAAGCTAATACTATCTAAAAACTGCTATCATATATAATTAACTGTCAAGAAGTACCCTAACATCGTTTAATTACTGTGTTCGGTAGACAATATATTATATGATCGATATCCGTACTTTACATTTGATTCTGTACTATCAAGGAAAACTAGGCATACTAGATGTATGAAATAATTAGAATAATTTGTAATTAATAGTGATTAACTCGTAAAATAACAGACGTTTATGAAAACGCAACTTTAACGATAAAAGCAATAGGTTCCGTAGTACTTAATTTCATAATTTGATTAATATTTTTGATTCTTCAGTAAAAACGCTACTACTCAATGGGAAACTCATATGTGGCCCAGCGATGCCATTAATGTAAAGATGAACGTTTTACGAAAGGAACCATCTATTGACGGAAAACCAAAAATACAACAAACGCAGAAACCAAACAAGTTTACAACCGTGTCATAATTCCAAAATACACTCATAGAATATACCATATATTTTTTATGTATCAGTTACTGCCTGTCAATACGATTCATAGTTAACGTTTTAGTCTTTTTTACGGATCTTCATTATCTTTCTAACTACTAATTCCATTATACTGCGTTTCGTTAACTTAATTTAATGAATTAAAATCCAAAAGCGAAACGAAAGACATTAAATGTTATTCCATTAAAATAAAGAAGGGTATGAATAAAAAAATGAACTATTTTATTATGAATGCCACAGTAGTTTATTCTTATTATAACTCATACCATTAATAGTTTTCAGCATTTAAAATATTTGAGTTTTTAGTATTTGAGCATTTGGGCATGATAATCTTATAACTCTGAAGTAGTTAATAGACCTAATTAAAGTAATATTCAATATATTTATTTTAATGCAAAACTTCTTCAACAAAGTTGTTGGAAGACTACAGGAAAGGTCTATATGTATTTTGAAACGTATTTTGTGTACAAGGCGGGCAAAATACAATCAATTAATTAATCCACATAGAAAAAACGAAAAGAATTTTGTCTCCGGAAATGTATTTTTGGACATTAAAAACACTTTTTTTCCCGAAACATTGAAAATATGTAACAAAACTGCACGAGAAATTAGTGATTGCAATATGTTAGAATAATTTTTATTATCATAATCTGTGTGTGAGAATTTGTTATACATTTTAAGGAATTTTTAATTTATTTTCGGAGTACTAATTTCTAAATCTTGCCGATTTTTCTGTTTAAAAATAAGAAAACATTTTTATTTCTTTAATCTTTTTATTATGTCTGAAGCAAGCCCTTTCATTTTGCACATACGAAATTAAAAGACATTTAATGGCCAATTACAGTGCATTATCATCATCCCTAATAACGTCGATAAAACATAAATGGAATGAAATCATTTCATTAAAAATACAACTTAGGTTGGTCTCAAACGAGACTAGAGAATATTAATAAAAATTTGGCTTTTAATTTGAATCCTGAGTTGTTTTTGACGAAAAACATTTTTGTATCGATAACTTTCCAAGTACAACTTTACTTTAAATAAGAAACTACTAATATAATTATACAAAACTTATCTCAGATAATATCAATCGTTTTCTGAAGTTGTACGTGAACTTTTTCATAATACTGAGGAAATAAGACAGACTTTATAATCAAATATAATTTTCATTAAAAAAATATTCCACAAATTAATTTCGAACCGACTATATGAATGAGACCTACCCATGCTGTGGCTTCAAATCCGCTAAAGTGGATCTACTGTTAATGATATATAGAGTTTTTGCATTTCCTATCACCCTGAGTTCTGGAATCAGGTAAGCTGCATACTGTACATATGTTTTTTCTCATCTAACCGTGAAATTTCAAATGGAGCCACTAAAGAAAATTGTGATGTTATCTTGAGATTATTTGAGTTGTAATTAAAGATTTAACAACTTATTCTAATATAAACCTTTTATAAAAACTTCTGTGTTTTCTTATTTCTCACTACATATTAATGATCTGTAATATATGGGTAAATATAGTTTGATAAATAATAACAAATACTCGTATAACTTCAACTTTTAAAGGTGTTTCTAAAAAAGGTGATTTTTATAGTATGGGATAGGTACAGATGCATTATTAGTTACTTTCACTAAATCAACCATATTTCATTGAAATCGATGTAACCAATAGAACAGTATCTAAGAATAGTTTTAAATGGAAATCACCAACTTTTTTTGAAGTTAATTAAAGTTCTCGTAAATATTGATAAACACCCTCAAAAGAATGTGAACAGAAATAAAGCATTTGTAAACACAATCGTGAGCCAAAACATCGAAAAACTCATCGTCTGTTGAATAAAAATTGAAACGATAGCAACGCAGCAAATAATCGTACGCCAAAAAAAGCCGCGTAGCTAAAGTATCTTCGAGAAAAAAAAGCTGCTTAGCTAAAGTATCTTCGAGGAAAAAAAGCCACTTAGCTAAAGTATCTTCGAGAAAAAAATGTCGCTTAGCTAAAGTAATTTTTAAACGAAAATGCTTTCTCATATGTTTCAACAATTATTATGAAATCCTTTTTAACCCATTTGGTAAGTTTAAATAAAGGAAAAACTCTGAAATGACAAGTAATACTATCAATGCTAGTATATGGTGTACACCATTGGAGATATTCTATTAATTCATCAAAAAACAATTCGGATATCAAAATCGTCAACTAAGATTATCATCAAAATTATGACTGCTCTTATCCCAAGTTAAACTCGATACCAAGATTCCTGGATCCAATTCTGATTAATGTAAAACTTAAATTAATTGTATTTTACCTTATGTTTTATTATACAACTCGAAATCTTTTTATCCGTAATATCTGATATGTCGCCAAAATTAAATAAACAGAAATAATACAAGACTAAGCTTACTTATTTCTTATCAAGACCTTTTTTATAAAAATCTAATCTAATTAAACTATATGTAATCTATTGTTTCCCATTTGTCCTCCTGTAAATTAGGAGGGTATGAACTATACTTCTATAATTTTTTTCCACAAGCTCAAAGCGTCTAAAACTGATAGAATTACATTTAATTTTTTTCCTTTAGGTATTGGTTTATTAATATTGTTAGTAATTGAAGAAAGTTATAATTTCGGAATTGTTTTTTTTAATAAATCACAATATTTTTTTTATTCAATCAACGTTTGTCATTATGTACCGTAATTATTAGTGACAAGTTTATTTGATACTAATTTCATGAAAGTAGTTAATTCAATGAAAATTCAAGAAATATATATGAACACATTAAATGTCGTTACTACATTAATCTAAAAATATTAAATACCATTAGACACGTACCATAAATTGATACTCTAATCGAGACTCACAAATTTAAGTTTAAAAAACCATAAAACTTGGATAAATGTCATATACTGAATATGACAAAAACCATTTATTTCATATTAGATTTTATTACTTTTTTTTCATTAAATATATATCTGAGAAAACATACGGCAACTTGTAAACAACATTTCTTTAAATAAAATTTCTGAAAAAGTGTTATATGTAACAGAATATCGTGATATTAATAATCCAGGTAGCCAGACATAAAAAAAAAATCGAAATGTCAGTCGTTAAAAGCGTAAACCGCCCAAAAATAGAACACAGCTGCACACCTACGACGAGCATAAAGTACGCCAAACAATTTTCCGACAAATCCAACTTCTATTTATTTCACCGTTAGATCATATCGCTGAATCTATAAAAAGATTCGGCAATCTCCGCCGGCACTCGGGTGCGTTCGATTCCTAGCGACAAACCGAAATAGGGCGAGTTGGGTTCCCTCCCACGTCCTAATTTGGTCTCCCGCACTCGAGTCGGTGTTCTGTTACATAGCGCGGCGCACCGCGAGCGCACGAACAACTTCGCGTTACTTTCCACGTAACGATTTTTTGACGTAACGTGCGATCTATTTGAGGATTTGCACTGCACGAACTGCCGACAATGTACGTTTACGTAAACACCCTCCATTAATTGAGCGCGTCGGTTTATTTTAGATTTATTCCGAGTTCATTCTAACACTCTGTTTACACCGATTCAAAATTTAGCACGCTTCTCGGTTATGTCTTGTTTTTTTTTTAAACATAATGCTTTATATAAAATAACTAAGGCATGATTCATTGAAACTGTTAATGAAAAATCAACACTACTTATATTATCCTTTAATAATTTAATACTAATGAGTATTAATAACATCAAACGGTATTAATATAAGTACGTGTAATTAATGATCAATACGAAGGTATGTACAATTTCTTTCTACATCTCGATATTAAGATTGCGTCTCGTCAAATATTTCTAACACAAATTAAACAAACGTATTGATTTAAAAATACGTATCTCGATAGTTTACGTTGTAAACTTAATTCTTAAATTGCTATAAACTATCTGAGCTAGAAATTTTTTTTGACATCAATCACCAAATATCAATATAGCAATCAAAGAAATGAACTACATTATCGCAAATTTATTTTCCATGTAGATACTCGTAAACATCACTTCCCGGTACACTAATCACCGTTTGCAACTTTGACACTTCGAGTTTCGTTACCTAGCGCCGTTACCGTACGATCTTCCTATTAGCGACGTAACATGGTCTTCTATTAACACTTCACGTAACATATAGATATAACACTGATTATTTATTTAATACATTTTCTATCAAATACTAATATCAATGAAACAATTAATCGAATGTAAAGCGGAGGCTGTTTTATCAGATAACATGCACTCACCTAAGATAAAATACGATTGGCGATGTTTGCGGGCCCTAACAGGTGGATTAGCCAACACGAGCCTCTGCTGCTGACTGGTAGGACTCGAACCCACGGCCTCCGGCGCCATGTCGGTCACGTGGTCGCGCCCGCCCCACTACGCCGTCAGCTCCATTTTTAGGACGCGGCTCGCGGGCTGACAGAAATAACGCTAGATATGTGGCGGCGACTGCCCACGTTGGCTCAATATTTTACGAATATCTTCTTTCCACCGTTCATTGTGAAATGGCGGTGAACCGGTTGGTGTAGGTTTAGGTTTCTATCTTCGTTATGGGGTCGGAAGGGACGAAAATTTAATGGCATTAAATTTTCGTCACACACACACACACACACACACACACACACATATATACATACATATATATATACATATATATATATATATATATATATATATATTACTCGCAAGTATATTGGTTTTAATCCTTTACTCCACTATAAAGTGTTAAGTTTAATTTATATGTACAAAACAATTGTAAACTTTTTTCAGCCGATTTGTCCAAATTCCATGATTATGTCTGAACTCTATGATAAAAGCCGACTCTCACGCTTACTCCTCAAATTCATGTGTCTATTATAGTCAAATACCTAGAAATTAAACGGACACATTTTGATGAAACTCGGCAAAATAGACCAAATTAAAACCTGCATGGTTTCTTTATTGGGTGACAATCTTAAATTATGTTGAAATAAATATTGACACAAAATGGATCACCTCCTCCAATTGGACCAACAAATTAAGCATTTAAGTTGCTATCTGATAAGTACAGATTCAGTAATAACAGTAACAGCAGTTATAATCGATGCTGTTAGTGATAATAAAAATAAAGCAGAAATACCAGCTCTTCAAACAAATAATGGGTTACTATCGACTGATATCCATGCCGTTATTACGGTAATTAGAACTACATATATAAAAAATTTACGCCTTCTAAATAGAAAAAAATTCAACTATCTGTAAAGTAAAAATGGATACATCTAATAATATAGTTTGCGCCCCATTTTCCCAATTTGACATGAACTTTTTGACACATTATCAGAAATATCATATTGAGGTTGGTGCAATTTCAAAGAAGGGTAAAACAAAATTTTTACCCATATAATTTTATGGAATAAAAAACTACTACTCAACTGCTTTAAAAAAAATTAATTTATCTTAATATTTACTGTAACATTTTCTTTTAAGTACCGTATTCTTTTCTTATCTAATCTTAAATAACGCAATGATCTCATTTTAACAGCCCTCAATTTGCTTACATCATCCTTTTGTCTTTATTCCAAACTCTCTTTAATTTATAAACTCACTGTTATATGCACTTTTCCTTTTTTTCCTTTATTGATCACTACATCTACTACCGTTTCCATTAGAGAATCGTTCATTAATTTAATCATATGTAGTTATTGATCAATATCATCTTCTAGATACATTTCTCGATAATAAAATATGTATTTTGAAAGAAAATTCTTTTGAAATGAATTAAGATCAAAAAGAAATTTAAGACAACCCTCCATAACAACCTTCCCGCAGGCTGCTCGTAATAAACTTACTAAAATAGACAACGGTAGTTGTCTCTTGTAAAATATAAAAAAATAAATTATTTATTGCATGTAGTTACATCAAGCCGCTGTCTGAAACTCGCTTTCATGGTTATGAAACTCGTTGTCCGTTGGAGAAGTTGTGGAGAGTTACGTTGAAAAACCCATACTGTCACAAACCATTTCATAGTTTCGACAGTTGTTCATTAAGCGTAACAGACAGTTCCTTACAGAATAACGAAAAACTATTGTTTTTTTTGTTGTTTCACATAAGTAAATAATAAATAGATTGCTCAAGTTATTTATATGAAACAGAATATCGGGTGGAATAACAGAAAATAATGCTGGTGTCAGAATAAATATTAGTGTCGGAATGAGAATATGAGAAAGCAAAGAAATACGAAGGATGCAGTGAAACAAATATTAAAATTGAAATTAATATAATGGAAATGGACTAGCTCCTTACAACCCTATAAATACAAAATGAGGTAGACAAGGAAGAACCTGTACGAGATGGAGTAACGACATAGTGAAGGTAGCTGAGAAAACATGACACAGGGCGGCGAGGGACCGACAACAATAGAAGCGTTGAGAAGAGAAATATGATTCAAAATTAAACCCTTTTTTAATTACTAAAATTATAAATACTCGAGTTCAATTTTTCATAAAAGTGTAAGTAATATTGCAGTTATACATACAATATATAAATATTTTACAGAAATGTTTTGAAGAATAAATTGAAAACAAAATAAAAATATAAAACGGAAATGTATACAGTTTTCTTCCAATCATAAGAGACTTAATGATGACGTTAATTGGGTACCAACAATACAACTTGAATTAAAGCACACAAAAATAAACTAGTACTTCACGCAGCGCAAACTCCTATATGTAGTCTTTATTAGGTCACAAAAATAATTTATTACTCTTTTTTATCGTTGAGCTTATTATAGTGCAAATTACATTGCACTCCATACGCGTAACGATGAAGAATATGTCATTATAACATGCATAAAAATAATATCAAGGAACCTCTAACTCCAAGAAGGAAAATCTGATCACATTGTCAAAACAAAAGGATGGGAAAGAAGGGTTAACTAACACTCCTCCGAACATTTTTTCTCACAATTTTCCCATTTTATTACAAACATGAACATATGACATTCACTTACTCAAGTTGGTTAAGAAAAGTGGTTGAAACGTAGGAACTTTATATTTCCACAAACACACATATGTGCGGAAACTGCCAAATATATAAATACCAAAACCTCCACGAGGTATTATCTGTCCACTCTGTGGAAAACTTAACGAAAATGAATACATCAGAATAAATTAGATAAGAAAAATAAATCAGAGATGCACGTTATATATCCAACGCAAATTCGGACTCCGCCTAAATAAGTTAGACGTTTATTTACCTATAGATACGTTTATCCATCTTCACTAGTGAAAACGTCTAGCACGGCTCTGGCATCAATTGTCTATCTTTAAATAACTGGACCACGTAGAATCACGATATTTTTAAAACATTGAAGCGAAACAACGCAAAGAATCGATCGGGCATTATATCAGAGCAGCAGACACCTAAAGGCGTTTAAAATATTCAAAACTGCTACGCAAGTTTCCAGTTTTTATATATATTTTCTTGATATATTTTTTCTTTGCTCAAATTAATTATGCCAGCTATTTGTAGTTGACATAAGAATTGTTTTTCTTTTTATGAAGTAAAACAGCAAAATTCGAGCAAGATTGATTCTGAAATTAAACTAAATCTTTTATAAAATGTTTTATTAATTTCAGCTTAAAAAAATTGTTACAAACACAGTTTAAAAGAAATGTATAGATTTATTTCAGATATTAACTAATTTGGTTTAAAAAAAGGGCCAACAGAGAACTGAGAAATGACCAGAAACGGATGTACTAGACACAAAGATTTTTAAAAGATTCATAAATAGCTCCAACGGAAAATAACTTTCCATTCAGTAATAAGTAGTTTTTCATGCTCAAGGTTTCCATGCTCGAGGCTAACTAATCATTTAATATAAATTCATCAAATTCGTCAAAGATTACAGTGCAATTTATAAAACGCTCATTTAAAAACTTAAGTTAAGCCAAGAATATTCAAATTTAATTGCAAGAAATGAATCCATGAAGAATCTCATTTAAATTGAACTGAGGTAAATAATATTCACGTCCAGTCTTCAATATTTGATAATCCTGACGTTGAGTATGAAAGTCCTTATGACGAATTTGTTTGATTGAAATATATAAATGAAAATATGCACCCAAATGAATGACTTCAACAATAAAGGAAATAATTACATTTAAAATAAATTTTCTTGGCGTTAAAATCTCATCTTTAAAAGATATTTTTTAACAAATTATTAAAAATTTTCGTATAGTTCCTTATTATTTTCTATTCAATTTTCTGTAAAGAACAAAGATTCTGTGAATTATGGAAACGTTGTGTGATTCCGATTTATGATTGTAATAAATTCTGGAGAATGATTATAGGGAGAACGAGCAATAGATAATAATAGCCCACTTCCAGGCCTCAGTTGACCAGTAATAAGCAGCTCTGTTTATGCTTTCAAACCTATTATATTCATTATTTGTCTATAATAGAAACACAGCGTAAATACTTTTGTTTATATGTACGTTACATGGGCACTCCAGAATAACAATAAATAGAAAAAATTCACTCCTATGGCACATGGCGGCCAGGGTACATAGCATGATTTGTTTTATAAACTTATTTATTGTAATAAAAGCTTATTAATTTATTTTGTGACTGAGCTTATAAAGTATTTTAATATATTAGTGCATTTATAAAGCAATACTCATTAAGCAGAGAGCGCACACGGTCCGCCTTCGCTGTAAAAATTTGCACACGTTACTCTTCAAAAAGCATTCCAATTAGATTTTGCCGGAAAATGAGTGGTAGCATGTTATTTTATTTTAAAAGTACTAACGATAAGAAAAGTTCAAAAAAATCATTTGAGCCGTTTTTTAGGAAATCTATTTTAGGTATTTTAGGAGCAAGCATAATTTTGAGATTAGAAAAAAGAAAAAATATTTGCAATATATTCTCAATAACAAGTATCGCTCAAATACCATAACACGCTCTCCTTACGAGCTCGAAATTAAAAATGCGATAGTTTTTTGCATAATTATACTTTTCTTTAAAATATGGCGTAAGAGTACAAGAATAATCTAATTATTCCGAAGACATTTCCCCCACCTCCTTACGTCATACTTCTCAATGGTGAAAGTCTCTACAGCTATTTTTCTCTTGGTCTATATCTCGCCATTTGTCTATATCCTATGCAGTACGAATCTGATCATACTAACGTACATGTATTTTCGTTCTCTCGACTTCCTTTCGCCTTGTCAGTCGATAAGAGAATGTTTCCTCTATTTTTGAGAATCTGACCAAAGTATTCGAGAAAAAGATCAAATATAAAATATCCAAAGTAATAATCATCATCATCATCATATATATTAATACGCTAAGGTTAAGATGTTACTCTCCCTTTTTAGAAAAAACCTCACAACTAATCCACATAAATTATATATCATTTTATAGATAATTGCTTGCTCTACCGGCATCCATAACTAAAAAATTTATTATTGCTATTATTTTTGCAAATTAATTAATTATTAAAATTATATATACAAAACAGCAATGCTGCCATCTAACGGTTCAACGTCAATATGATTGACGGTCGGTAAAATTTTTGTTTAATTTCAAATCCACTCACGTATAAATAAAGTGGCGCTTTAGCTCAATGCTTTTGATACTTGCGCCTCTATATGTCAATTTTAGTAAAATATTTGTTTGATCTGTCATCTGAGCTTCATAATGAAATAAATAATGCGAAGACTTCGCACGGGTCACGCTAGTATCAGAGTATTTCGTTTATCATGATAACTATTCGATTCCGAAATTCGGCATTCTATGGGAAATTAAATATAATTGCTATAATTCTCTACAAAGCAATATATAAAATAATTATAATTAACCAAACAAAATTAAAAAAAAATTATAAAGAAACAAAATTGTATGCTACTTTGAATAACACTATCATTGAACTCTAACAATGTTATTACTTTGAATTGAGGATATATTTTATATATGTAACATTACATGATTATGATTTCACATAACTTAACGATGATGTTGTAAAGTAAATTTTGAACAATGTCTTTGATAAAAAAAACTATAAAATTCCATTTGAATTCTAGTTTTATCTCAAAAATCTATTCACTGTTACAGTTAGAGATATGGAATATATTAAAAGTGTGAAGTTCGAAAAATTTTAACTGAAAATTGTAATGTTCATGTAATCATGGACATGTAATTGTCAATAAAACATATTAGTAAAGTTAAATTTATATTTACATTACAAGAAACGTATATGTTGCCCGCTATTTCATGTACGATACATTAAAATAAACGTCACATCAGGCAACACATTTAATCGAAAATTTATGCCGTATCTATATATATATTCAATAGTATCGCTCTGTAATTTTTCAAATAAAATATAAAAATATATTTCATTTTCATTTGTATTTGAGCATGGGGATACTTAAATAATTCCCGACGCCGCCACCCTCCCCCCAACCATTAAATTTTCACATCTTTTCGGATACCACTACCTCGCATTACAAATAAAAATTGAAAACAATATAGTTTCCAACTCTCTTCGCCTCAGGGTGGTGACAGTCGACTTTAAAAAATTATATTAGTGTCGTAATTTTGGAGTTAACGAGATAAATAAATAACCCTATAGTCACAATTCGATAAAACATTACGAAAATTGTCATTACGAAATTGTCATTTTATTTGATATTTCATTACGAAAATTGTCATATTATTTGATATTTTCTTACAAATACTTGATATGAATTTTTATAATTTGGAAAGTCAACAAAAATCGCGTAAATATTTATAAATTATTAGGATAGAATTAATAAAGTACATTACATGATCATATTATAATTTGTTCAAATTATAAAGAATAGACAATTTCTATATTACCTAAAAATCAATCTATAATAAAAATTAAATAATATAAATTTATAATCACATAAGCAACCATAAATATATATAAGAATTTTTATGTTATTCAATAAAAGTATTTCGGAGAGTTTCATGACAATAATTTATAAAATTTGTATTCATTACTCATAAACATACATTTTAAATCATTTTGAATTTATGCATTTCTTTCTTTATTTTGACAACCGTGATCTTCTCACAATAGCATTCTCAACCCACATTTTTATTTATAATTTTATCACACAAATACTTTCCACTTGTACTTCGCGCTGACCCCATTTTCTCTGTGTTCAGTATACTTTCATCTTATTTTCGTAACCACGAGTCGCTACCTTCGTTATTTTCATAATTTTTTACCAAATGATAAATAAAATTACAGAGAATATTAAGCATGTATTAACGTGGATAGAATAATCAAAAAAGAAATCCTTAAGATCTTTTACTCTTCTCCCAGCCATCAAACAGTTGACAATCTACACATTATGACAAAAATAAATTAAAAGATTAAGTTTTTTTACCACAACGTAAATAAATGCTACATGGAATGATCTTGCCAAAATGTTTGTTGCCAAAATTTTAAAATAACTAAATCTGTATACATTTTTCCATCCACATTTAATGGACGCATACTTCACGTACCAACATATTCCTGATTCTTATCAAACTACGAGTATGTTTTTCGGATACTGTGCTTTACCAATTTCTTTTCATTGCGAACATTAATAGTTATACTACAGCTTCCATTGAAATAAAGCGATCTCAGCGCAAAAATAAATTACTCTTTTTTCATTTAATTACCGCAGATCACTTTTATCTTTCTTCCTTTTAAAATTTATTCCCAACGAAAATAATTTACCAAGTAAACAACTTCGTCCAGAAACTCTATAACTTTGGAAAAAAACTATGGTCATCTTACGTCGCCAAAAAAATGAGCCAACAAGTATTAATTTCTCTATCGATTGTTTAAGGAATATTGTATCCATATGACAAATAGAAATCTTTTTGATACCACGACACGAACAAGAGCCAGGAACCAATACCGTCTTTACCATAAGGGCACTCGGGGCCAGTGCCCAGTGCCCCCATCCTCAGAGGGCCCCGAAGGACCGACAATTTCTTTCACATTTAATCTCAAAATATTTTGGTCGGGCACATTACATTTTTCTCGTTGCACGAACGTCGATCATTTTCAAATTTATTCGAATCAATACATTTATATGAATAATTTGAGTGATTCGAACACCATTATAACTTACCAGACATTTATTTGAGTTTATAATGTCTACTTTCAAGTTATTTGATTTTTTATTCAGTTATTCGGTAATTTGAAAGGTTACAAAATGTAATAATATTTCTGAACGCATCCTACCTAATTTACTAAGCACACCATCTAGCGATCATCCATGCAAACCACTCCGATGCCAAAGTCAAGCGGCCATAAATAAATATCGACTTTGTCTATGGTTAGGGGAATCCCCGGATTATGTATAAACTTTCAATCGGACAGAAGTAACGTGATTTAATTTCGTTTAATATAATTTGGGTAATATTAATAGAAGTTTTAATTTGTTCGTTTAAATATTATCTCATTATGTCGAAAAGAAAATATTTAAGTGGTTCACAAAAGAGAAAAAAAGTTATAGCTCAAAAAGAAATCACGGAAAAACTACCTAAGCTTACTTCGTTTTTCACGGTGGAACAAATAAGTTGGGTAATTCTTCATCATCACCACCTCAAGACAAAAATACTTCTGAATATCACCAGAAAAAAGAGGTTATTACGTGTGACGAAAATGACAAACACACATCAAATGCTGAACCCTCGACTTCAAGCAACTGTGAGTCAATAATTACAAACTTGGAGAATGTGTCTGTATCTCATGACCCTGGTAAGTACTGTGACGACATTTTAACGTAAGAAGTCCATAATATTTGGATTCGAAAAGGGCCAGAGTTTTTCCAAAATGAACATTGCGACTTTTCCGAAACTTCTACAAATTTTCCAGATTCAAGTGGTAAAACAAAAATTAGATACTTGACAAAAAATATTTTTACCTATAAATTGACGAATGGTGAGTCTTTGGACAGAAAATGGCTCCTTTATTCCCTACTAAAGAAATATGTGTACTGTTATTGCTGCCGTCTATTTAATACCACTATTGGCACTGGACATAATTTAAGTTCTCCGAATGGAATAAGGATTGGAAGCATATAAGTAACTTATTGATGGAGCATGAGAACAGTTTGCAACACAGGCAATCTATGATGAATTATGTTACAAGAATGAAAACTACTGGAAGAATTGATAGTGAGTTTTTGTCCCAACATAATACAGAAATTAGCTATTGGAAAAATGTCCTTAGGAGGATTGTTGCAGTAGTAAAATTTTAGCTTCAAGAGGTCTTGTTTTTCGTGGTGATAATGAGACATTGGGATCGCAAAATAATGGGAATTATTTGGGATGCTTAGAACTGATTAGTGAATTTGATCCTTTTCTTGCCGACCACATACAAAACTGCGGAAATCGTGGAAAAGGAAGTATATCATATTTATCTGCTAATATTTGTAATGAATTCATTAATTTAATGGGACAGCGAGTTTTAAAAACAATTGTCCAAGAACTTAAATCAGCAAAATACTACTCTATTAGCGTAGATTCTACGCCGGATCTGTCCCACATTGATCAGCTCACTTTCATCGTTAAATACGTAAAAGACGGACAGCCTATTGAGAGATTTTTGCAATTTTTGCCTATGGATGGACATAATGCGCAATATATAGCAGATACCATTTTAAACTTTTTTGAAAGCCTTGAGATCCCTATAAAAGATTGCCGCGGGCAGAGCTACGACAATGCTTCAAATATGTCTGGAAAATATTCTGGTGTCCAGTCTAGAATAAAAGAAATTTGCGAATATGCAATTTACGTTCCATGTGCGGCACATTCGCTAAATTTAGTGGGTGTTCAAGCTGTTGAGTGTATTACTGAAACGATGAAACATTTTGACAGAACATTTAGGTGTAAATAGAGTCCTGAAGTCTCTTTCGGAAACCAGATGGTCCGCACATGCCAATGCTATTAATGCTTTGCGAAATGGTTATTTAAATATTTCCGTAGCATTGTCCTTCATCGTAAGTGACATCAATCAACCAGGAGACAAACGAAGCCCAAAGCCTAGCAAAAAAAATGGAAAAATTTGAGACTGCTCTCCTAACGGAAATATAGAATGATATTTTGAGAATTATGATTAAAACAAGTCTAAGTTTACAGAATAGCACTATGACTATAGACGTTGTAACAAAACTTTACGAATGTCTGATCAATTATGTCAATAATGCACGCAATAATTTTGATCAGTATGAAACGGCTGCTAAAGAAAAAAATCCAGATGCTGATTACAAAGATAAATTTGAAAGAAAAAGAATTCGCAGCTCACGCCTCACTTTTTTTGGAAGGATCATCAGAGACTCTCCAGTTGAGATACAATGAAAAGTTTCGTGTAGATACTTTCATTCCCATAATTGAGACATTAATTACATATTTAAAAAAACGTTCGGCAGCATACCAAGAAATTGATAATCGATTTAGTTTTCTTTGTCAGTTAACAACAATCGAATCTGACGAATTGACTAAAGAATGCAACGAATTTGCAGAATTTTATCATGAAGACATTAATGCATATGAGCTCAAAACAGAACATTTTCATTTAAGCCAATATTTAAAAAATATAGCAAAGCAATCAGCGGATTTAAATATCTCAGTCTTACATAACTTAATAAAGTCTGATAAATTAGAATAAACTTTTCCAAATATTGAAGTTGCTACAAGAATATTCCTTTGCCTAATGGTTACCAATTGTAGTGGGGACCGTTCATTTTGGCAGCTTAAGAGAATAAAAAATGAATTGCGAACAACAATGTTACAAGAACGACTAAATAATTTGTCAATTATGAGCATAGAAAGTGATATTCTTCAGAAAATTGAGTTTGAGGATTTAATAGGAGATTTTGCTCAACAGAAATCTCGAAAGAAACTATCATCGTAATCATAATCAAAAAAACAGCAGCGTACTAATATCATTAATGACATATTGTATTATAATAATATATTTGGTTACCCATAATAAAGCAGATCATAGTGAAAAAAATTTGTATACTTCGCTTTCTTTACATTCCAAAAGGGCCCTAAATTCTTGTGTGCCTAAATGCCCCAGCATAGTCTAAGACGGCCCTGCCAGGAACCTGAATGCCTTGTTCCAACTTAGCCAATATCGAAAACTATTTCAATACTGCTTGAATAAAGCTAGTAATAATGTGTTGTGCTCAATTTTTTTATGGCCACCTTCAATCTCTCTCTTGTCAAAATAAAATTTTCTCGTCCCCTTTTTTCACTTTTGAACGATCATTGTTCTGTAAAATCAAGTTCCATCAACGCCATGTTATTAAAAAGATACAATATATGACAGAAACAATTTTTAATACTTGACTTTTTAACTTCTTTCCAGCCATTTATTTAAATATCGAGATACGTTCAAAAGGACATTAAGCCCCATAAAAATAACGACACCAGTTCATGTGCGCCATCTATTATAATTAAACAAAACTACGTCCTTAGTCATATAGCCGTCTATACGTAAAAGTGAATCGTGGCATATGATTTATTTTATTGCTTTTTTAAACACATTTTCAAAAATAAAATTTTCAATTCCTTTGCTTATACATATATGGACATGAAAATACATACATTACTTGGAATTTAGATAAAGTGATAAAAAAGTAATTTTCAGTTGAATTAATTAATAAAAAAGTAATAAAAAAGCAATTTTCAATTAAATTTAATAAGAAAAGAAAAATCGTAATAGACAGATACAATAACATTATACTACGTAGATGTATCACTAATGATTTAAAATCAATGCAATTAAGGTAGCTTAATTGTTGGAACTTTATTCCGTGCTAATAGTTTGAATTTATTCCTTGTGTCGGGCGGCAATTTAGAAACATTAATTGCTTTATTTGACTCTCTTTTATTTTTACACAATCACGACAAAATGCCATTTTGTATGTTTTGAAACTTTGCTGCCGCTAGTAAAATTGGAAAATTAAAATTGCTCAGTTACGTTTATAAAATTATCACCATTTTAAATACATTTTTTTTAAATCTTTGCAGATTATCTTGGAATCATACAACAATCGGCGCTAATATAATAAAGTGGTAAAGTTTGTAAGTTTGGATGTAAGTGGTAATCTCCGAAATTACTCATTCACCAATATTTAAAATGACCTTCGGGGTGGATATAGGTTGTATATTATCCCATCAAAATAAAAGGGTTTTTCGCAGAAACCAACTATGTCAACGAAAAAACAGTCGAACAAATGCCTTTCTTACGAACACTGCCTTAACGATAAAAGATGTATGAATGCTTACTATAGGAAAGTTGTAGATGTTAAAAAGACCTGTAAAAAAGTCCGGGACGACATATATTTCTATGTTAAATTTAATTCACAAATTAATAAAATATGACTAAAAGATATATTTAATTTTAATCTGTCGGGGTGATTTAAGTGGTTAATATTAAATTCTTATGAAAATAAATTTACTTATAATCAGGAAAATTTTATATAAAATTGCCTTTCACAACGTTATTTGGACGAGCAGTTTAGATTTTACGATAGCGATTTTGAAAAAAAACAAAATAAAATACGCGTTATTTCCCCATTTGTCGTTTAAAATAATATATATCTTTTGTTCAGTATGCGTTCCTAAAACATTCACATAAACTAAAAAATTTCATCAAGGTCAGCATTGTATTTTGATTTGATGTCAGCGGGTGGCGAAAAATTTGATGTTTTTATCTACATTTAAAAGAATGAAATCAAATTAAAAATAATTTTAACATTAAATTTCTTCATTTTAACTACATACATCTTTTTTTTTATAAAAAACAAATAAAATATAATTATTTTCATTTTTCTTTAATTTAAGGACTTAAAAAAATGTCATATTATTATTTTTTCTTCAAATCATTAAAATTAAATTTAAAATTAATCTTAATTAATTTAAAAATTTTAAATTTTATTTTATTTTTTTTAAATAGTTTATATTATAATTAAATAATAAAGAATGTAATGTTTTATTAAATAAATTAATTAATTTGTTTTATCAAATAAATTAATTAAATTGTATTTAAAACTAATTTTGAAAGTAAATTTAATTACTTAAAAACTTTATTAAAAATTACATTTAAATAATTAACATTTTTTTAGTTATTTAAACGTAATTTTTAAATCTTTCATTTTAAATTTAATTATTTGAAAAATTAAAATTTAAGTTATTTTATTATTATATTACGTTTTAAATATAAAAATTAATAATTATAATAAATTAATTATATTAAATTTGAAAATAATTTTAAAACTAAATTAATTTTTTTACTACATACATCTTTTTTTTTATAAAAAAAATTAAGCTGAAATATAAATTTAATAATATTAAAAACTAAAATATAATTATTTTCATTTCTTTTTAATTTAAAGACTTAAAAAAGTGTCATATTATTATTTTTTCTTCAAATCATTAAAATTAAATTTAAAATTAATTTTAATTAATTTAAAAATTTTAAAATATAAGTTATAAAAATTAAAATTTAAGTTATTTTATTATTAAATTACGTTTTAAATATAAAAATTAATAATTATAAAAAATTAATTATATTAAATTTGAAAATAATTTTAAAACTAAATTAATTTTTTTTTAATTCAAATGAATATAATAAAATGTTTACTAAAACAATCTAAATAAAGTTTAAATAATAATGGAAATAAATTGATATGCCGGAAATTTAATTGTAATTTATTAATTTTAAGTATTTATGTAATTTATAAATTTTAAGTATTAAGAAATTATAAAGTAATAATTTATAGTTTATAATGCAAATAATTACGTGCCGAATTGGAAACAGTCTGACAGATGATTGACTTACAATAGAAAGCCAGATGATTGGCTTACAATAGCAACGCATAGAGGAACCAATGTGTCGTTTTATACTATAGCAAAAATAGAGTTCGAATTCTTACCCTTTTTTCTGGCTAGCTCTCATTCACCAAGCGCGTAACATACGAAACTTCGTTCAAATAACAACGATGCCTAAAAGAATATCACGACTTTCGCGGCAAATATCTCAGAGTAGAGCAGCCAAAATACGCCTAACGGAAGTACATTCGCCGAACGCAACGACAGACCTCCATAAAAACTACACAGCATCTCGCAACTCATACTACAAACACGTACTGAACACTCTCAGCGTCTCGCTAGCCAAAACCTTAGAACATCGCAGTCTCGTACTAGGGACACTACCTTTGCACGCTCCGAGCGGATTGCTTGCCTTAGGTAGCATATGTCAGAAGCACGTGATAGGCAATTTACCATCGAACGCTTGCAGCGACTCGCTATCCAAAATATAAGAACATTGCAGGTCCGTTCAAATGAATCTAGCTGTGAACGCTCTGAGCAGCTTGCTAACCTTAGGCAGCATGTCTGCAATGTAGTGATATGGAATTTAGCGCCGAACGCTCCCAGCACCCAGCCGCAGAAAGACAATAGATATCTACGACTAGAGCGCATAATCGAATTGTTGCTCACGGGAATAGATCAGTTTTCCTTTATGACTTAAAAGACCAGCTAGCAAATATTCCGAGGATTCCAATGATTCCCACAGACTTCCCGATATCTTTGAAACGGTTACAATTTCCAGTGAGAACATCGTTTGCGATGACTATTAATAAGTCCTAAAAACAACCTTCTCATTGTTTGGAACTAGACAGAGTTCTTTTCCCGTGACCAGCTATTGGTAGATTATCACGAATTGAAACTCCAGGAAAAATAGTACATCTTGCTACCAAAAAATAACACGACGTCAAACATTGTGTACAGAGAAGGTCTAAGCCAGTAATAAATTTGAATACGTCACCTACAGATAACAACAGAAAAAACAAAATATAAAATAGTGCAAAGTAAAATCACAGAAGAACATGATTAAAAAAGAGTAATTAGTTAAACAAATATAAAATTTTAAAAAATACGCAAAAAATATAAATAAATACAATAAAAAATAAAAATATATTCCAATAAAAATTAAAAAATCCAGAACCCCTAAAAAAATCCCCGCGACTTTCATTTACATATTCAAAAAGATGTATTTTTTTTAGTTTAGGAAACTGATAAAAATTTACATATTGATTTTAAATGATACTCTTATAGTTATAAACAGAATTCCAATAAAGCGAAGCCGCGGAGCACAGCTAGTAACAAGTATTTTTATTGTACAAGTGAACACATTTTTTAAGATATAACAATAATAAGTATACCAAAATATCAATAATGATTAGTAAAAACAATTAAATGAAAATAGTTGATGTAGTATTATTTCTACTTTCTTCAATTTCTTTACCACGGCCTGGGTTTCGTTGTATTACAACATCTTCAGGTGGGATATTAGCAAAGATCCCACCTGAAGATGTAATACAACGAAACCTAGGTCGTGGTAAAGAAATTAAAGAAAGTAGAAATAATATTACATCACGTATTTTCATTTAATTGTGAATAATGAATTTCTACAAAATTAACGCCAAATATCTTCAAGATTAGTAAAAAACAAAACAAATTTAATATTTTTTTTCCGGCACCAGTTTAATAACGTAATTGTAGTTGTTGGTGCTGATAAGATTATACGATAACTGATATATATATATATATATATATATATATATATATATATATATATATATACATATATATATTATCCGCAATGAGAAATTAAAAATTTAGAATTTATCTTAAAAAGAGACCTTGAAACTTTATGGCATTATAGTACCTACCATCTACATATCTACGGCATATTTTCTATAATAATTTATCATAAGATTTTTCTTTATTTTTGTTTAAATGATTTGCTTATTGCTTTAGTTCAAAATGGATAAAGTTCAAGATACATAGAAACATATTGATTCAGTTTGGACGGAATAGAATTTCCATTAACCAAACAAATCCAAATAACATTAAAAAACTCAATATTTCAACAACTCTGTCGCAACCAGCTTCAAAGTTTGTGCAAAATATTATTAAATCATTTGGAATTACTTTATGCTTTCTTGTTTTATGTTAAGAACAGTTTAACCTTAAAACAAAGTACACATTCTTATTGCTATTCCACTCTTTTAAAAATTAATGATACATTTGACAGAATACATTTGAAGTAGGTTTTAAAAAGCAATAAAACAATTAAGAGTTGTTTACACAACTACTAATTATAAATTGTTTACTAATTATAAAATTATCACCCTTGAAATGTACTGAACAAATATTTTTTTACGATATGCTTCTACAATATATGAAATTCGTTTGTAGTCTTGATATGCGACTCCACACTTCTTGACAAACTGGAAAACGAATTTAGTTAGTTACAACATAGAAAACAATGCTTCAGTAATTAAAAACACAATGTGTGTGTATGTGTGTGGTTCATATGTAGATAATATAAAGAATTGTATGCTTTGGATAAATCTAATCACTAATACACGTGACCATTTTAAGAGTATATTTCTTGAATATATTTGGCGTTAATTTTGTAGAAATTCATTATTCACAATTAAATGAAACTACGTGATGTAGTATTATTTTTAATATCTTTAATTTCTTTACCACGACCTAGGTTTCGTTGTATTACAACATCTTCAGGTTTTTTTAACTTTGCTAATATCCCACCTGAAGATGTTGTAATACAACGAAACCTAGGTCGTGGTAAAGAAATTAAAGATAGTAGAAATAATACTACATCACGTAGTTTCATTTAATTGTGAGTATATTTATATTCGCAATTTTAGCTTTATCGGTTTAGTAATTTTTGAATAACTGAAGTCGCAAAAAGGTGCACACAGTAATATGTTTTGCTTATAAGGTTTTCTCTTTAAACGTTTTCCTACTCACTAGTAAACTTTCAAAAACAAAGCAATAAAATATGACCATTTAAAAAAATTTTGTTTAAAAAAACAGCCTTCCTAAGTCACAAATTCACACATTGTGTAATATTGGTATTCATGTAATATTGGTATTCACACAGCTATTTAAAATAAAACTGTAGGTTCAATAAGTAACAAAAAATATTTGTTAAACACTATTACTAATCGATGGTAAGGTATTCCAATTTTTTTTAGTTTTTGAACTGTAATTTTAGTATATTTTTATTACGCCATCCGGCATTTTTGGCGATTTTAAGGATAACCGTACTCGCGAGAATCAAGATGTCAACTGAAACAAAACGGTGCTAATATCACCGTTAAGAACCGTTTTTAAGGGACATTTTTTGTTACTCGGCGTCTGTCCTTACGAAGTAATATATGTCTATGTTTCCAGCCTCATATTTAATGATATTTTTCGATAAAATATTTATACATGAAAAATATGGAAAAAAATTCTATTTAAATATAACATAACTTTGAATGTGTTAGATAGAAGCAAATATACCATGTAAAGGGATGAATCGAGACGACTAAAACTAGCTTTTTCTTTTTGTTTACATAAATTTCACTGTAACAAATATGAGCATTTATGTTATTGTTAATTTTCAAATTTCACTCACAATTAGGATCGTTCTCTTTTTCAAGAATAAAAATTAACGGAATATAATTAACCGAGATTCAGAATAGATCTACAAACAACTTTCACCCTATATCTCAATCTCATCAAACTTTCTTCTTCTACGTCGTTTCGCTCTTGAGAGAACAATCAAGAGTGAAACGACGTAGTCAGCATGTAATATTGTTATGGGTAGCCGCTGTTACTCGCCTCACGATGTTTCTCCATCTGTCGCTATTTGTCGTCGCCCTGGTGCACTCATACAGGAGACCACTTACAGTAAACTTGATCTGGTCTGTCTTAGAAAATACTCTAAGACGTGAGATATTTTAGGAAATATGTTTGATGAGACTGAGATATATACTGAATTATATTACAATGACATATCAAACTTTTATACTCTACTACGCTTTTTTTTTCTCCCACAGTAAATTTTTGTGACGTATATTCTTCTACCTTTCCATCCTTTATTAATAAATCAGTCCTCTGAGCTCTTCCTTACCAGTACCTAAATTAATTTGAAACATTTCATCGCAATTGACGCCAAACACATGTTTGCCTTACCCTCAGCTTATAATTATAGCAGCACGTCAACGCACACGCGAATGAAAACGTTATACGCTTACATAAAGTTTCAAGAATACAATTTAACATAAAACGACACCCACTTTAGGATCAACTCGAAATAAACAAAGCAAACAATACATTTTAAAAATAACTCATCCAAAACCATCTTATTTTAAAATGGACGTAATATAATTATGATCGTTATAAAAAAGTCCAAGTTAAACATATTAGCATATGAATCAGTGTCTATAAAAATATATCAGTTAATACCTCTTTATTAGTCTGGAATACTGCTGAAATAATATTAGATTCTCTCATCAGTCTCATAGTTACCGTTGAGTGTGAAACTTAGGAATCAAATGCATTTAATCTGGACATTTGGCACTTTCGTAGCCAAATTCAAAAAGAAAAAAGGCAGACTCTAACTATCCGTATACTAACATAAACCATTTCGAGCAATTTTCAATCCACGTTTAGCTCAAATCTGTTTAAACTAAATGCTTAAAATTTATTTATTTTTTAGGAAAGTGTCATTAATTATAATGTCATAAATGTTCTCACATGTCATTTATTTATAATCTGTAATATAATTAATTTGAACTTGCTGTAAACTACTTATTAAAAATTAAGTAGTAAACAAGTAATATTTGTTTCTTCTTAACAATATTATTTTTAACAAAATTGTAGGGAATTTTAACAGAATTTGGCACCCATTTAGGTTTCAATTATTTTATCTACGATACCAACAAATCCAGTTATTGTGGTCGCGAAATTAGCCCCCTTTCATCTCGTTTATATTTTGATGGGATTCATACTTACATCATAGAATAAAAAAATATCTACTTACCATGTCTAAATCGCATCCTATTAGTTTTTATTTATTTAACTGTTCGTATTATTTTATATTTAATTATGTTTACCTAGAATTACATTTTTTCGGTTTATGTTGGCTGATCCATAATTTAGGCTAATTTTTTTGCATATTTATTAATTTATAGAACCAGAGCGATATTCTGACAATGTACTCTGTCTAATATACAGAAATTACTACCTTTTTTCCTGTCGCATAACTTCTTTTCAGTGCTCCCTTATTGTTTATTCTCTCCTCCGATCATTTCAAAATATGATGTCGACTTCAGGTTCATGGAGACATAAAAAACAAATCCACGTCTTATATAAAGGTTTCAGTGTGTCATTCTCAAACACTATGTAGAATATATTTTCGCTATTTCCAATTAAATTTTTGCTGAGTGTTTTCAGATATACAACACTGCTTCTTTCGCTATTCTATACAAGTCCCCTCTACGTTGACTCTTTCTGAGTTTAAATACTAGTATGTGAAAATAAATATATTACTTTCTTATAAAACAAGTTAGTTAACCAAAAATTTAAATGATGAGAACATAATCAAAAATTTTACTAAACACATTTGCCCATCAGCCATTGCGAATTATATGTATTTTGTTTAAAAGAAATTTTGTTACATTTTTAGTTAGGAAATAATTAACAACATATTATATATATATATATATATATATATATATATATATATATATATATATATATATAAACATAAATTTAAATCACTTAGCTCAATTGATTTCACACAGAATTACACTAGCGTACCGTCACGTTATCATGTCATGAAATCGAAGTACCCACGGAAAAAGCTCATTTGAAACGCGCAAACATCTCACCCGCCACGTTAACAGCTCCGACCACGTACTCTGCGAACATTTGACCCCATGTCTCCCCGAATATCGAATAACACTTATAATGATGACACGACGTAACAAATAGAAGGTTTTATACGTCAAGATGAGACGCCCCGTTGACCCTTATCAGTGGCCGCTGGCGACCCGTGAAGGACACTGCGAGGGACTAATTAGGTGCTATATAATATTATTATATTGTATAAATAGACGCTTAGGGTCTCTAGTTTTATTGAAGTTTCATTTTGGACGGAAGACGTAATGTTTTTGTCGGAGGGTTTCGGTCGGAGGAAAAGAGCAGTGCGACGGTCCGCTAAAATACGTGGCAAATGTTGCAGAAACTTTCTCTGTGAAACATATAGGAAACATCAAATTAAATAGGAATAAGTAAGTTTCTTTGAAATACTGATCATATATTTAAGCTGGAATAAAACTTAAAATTGTCTTCTAAGATCGTGCTAATACTTTGGTCCTTTTCCTCCATGACCCAAATTTTAAACTTTGAAACTGGCAAATCGTAAGAAAGTTTGCAATATAAAAATGAATTAAAACTTAAAATGTGGAATAAAACTTAAAATTGTTTTCTAAAATCGTGCTCATGCTCTGGTCCTTTTCCCCCATGACCCAAATTTTAAACTTAGAAACTGGCAAGTCATAAGATAGTTTGCAACATAAAAATAAAATAAAAGTTCCAAAGTATAAATACACGTGAACTTACACGCATCATTTTATTTCTTTAAAGTAATTTCTTTCATGGAAACAAATTAAAATTTTCAATTTATGTGTCAAAAGTAATAGAAAATCATGTAAATTGAGAAAAAAATGTCAGTTGCATATTTAAATTCGATAGAAAATTTTATGACAGAAATAAGTAAATAAAAACACTTGAAACTTAACAAAACAATTTTGAATTTCACATTTATATTATTTTGGGGGTACTAAATTGTCTAAAAACTTAATAAACCGTTAGGAACGAATAAGTAATACGCATGGCACACACGTTATATTATACAAAGTAAATCACTTTTACAAATATATTTACAAGAAATACATTGTATGTTCATACAAATGATTATAATTAATATTTACAAATTTTAGAAAGAAAGATTGCTTTAATCTTCGTCAATATGGACAATAAATTTATAATTTACGGGAACCTTTTCCAGATATTTTCAGCCTTCCTCTAAATTAGCCCTTTTTTGATATACAAAATTAACAACCAAAAATTAAATATAATTTAAAAATAAACTGTGGTAAAACTATCAAGAACGGGGCAGTTTCAAACCCAAAAGTTGGTTTTATGTAATATATAAAAATTTATCCAAAACAATATCAAATATCCATGGAAAAGTACTTACAAAACAAAATTTCATATAGATATGTATGTGTATATATATATATATATATATATACTTTTATAATATATATATATATATATATATATATATGCATATATATATATATATATATATATATATATATATATATATATATATATATTACACTTTACTTTTATTTAACGGTATTCGTGGTGGGTTTTCACTCAAACTTTTCTCCATGTACTTTTATTAAAACCGTGAAATTTATGCAAGACGAACCTTACATTTGTTTTAAATCATAACATAAAAGCAATAACTTCGTTTCTCTAAAACTAAATATTATTTTAGCTATACTGATACTAATTTCTATCACATTTTCTACCGATCTTACCTCCCAAAAACATTTCAGCAGTACATGTCAATAAATAAATTAAGTCAAAATAATGCAATATGCTGGAGCTGTTATATCTACATGGCTTACATTCTTTTATTCTCTCCACTTTCATAAAAATGCTTTCGGCACTTAGTCAATTTGAAATCAATCGCAAGCAGATCGCAACGCCGATCGCATGTTCGGTGCGACCTCAACAAGTTGGTACGACCTGAATTAAACGACTGTCAGCTGGACTGGGTCAACGATAATGTGATATCATCACCAAGTTTATGGGCTATACGAACGAACGGATACTATCGGTACAAATCTATGTAGATATAGCTGTATTTAGTATATTGTTTTTATTCATTATATGAAAATAATGTATGCAGACGGTCATTAAGTTGGTATAACAATCCGAATTCTGTGAGTTCCTGAGTAAATAAAATAAGACGATTATATACCATCACATTTTCTTCTATCTCTTCCCGTCATATACACTATTTCAAAGTTAAGGAAAATATTAAACGTCGGCCAAGGCCCGCGAGTGACGCGAGCCGACATCAAAACGATACGACGCGACGAGACAATTTACAATTAAACCACTTGTTGGGATTGAATATTCAGCAATGTGAGTTTACAACATAAAGAAATAAATACATTTATACAGATGATTCAGCGATTTCCTTAATTTACTTTTCATACAGATTCTCGTTTTTATAAAGAAACATTTAAATATGAAATAAAAAGTATTTAAAAAATTAATTAGATCTTCGTGGTAAAGGCTGAAATAAAAAAAAATTAGGTTATTTTTCGGAAGGAGTCCGAAAAAAAATATACTATACCTATAATGAGAATTATCAAGCATTTGGAACCGTGATTCATAGGCATGTTTTATCAAATGATAGTATTTAGAACTTGCTCCTTCATTAATGATGAACGTATCCTATATCTACTGGGAACATTTTTAATACTAATCACGCCAAATGTTGTAATTTAAGTAATCTGGCAAGAACATAAAAAAACGCACGTTAACTTTCCATAATTTCTAAATGACTTCGCTTTTGTAATAATACTAATAAACTGCGCACTTTGCAGATATTTTTGGGTATTTCAATACGTGACCTTCGACTCATATTGTTACGTTATATGAAACGCATCTATCATGGAATACCGGCATACAAAAAAGCTCAACCGGCCTACACATTCCTATTTCAACTCCACCAAATCTTTCAAAACTGGTACCGGAAACAACTACTATACTAGTATATAACGAAAGTGTTAAACACATTAACACGTAACGTCTATTTGCGGCATTGAGAGTGAGACAATGTCTAATCAGTGCCGATACCTGGATCCAGTCCAAGCGGTAACGAAACGTGCTCACCGTTAACCACTGACAAATGGATCGCCCCTGGGCAATGCCATTTCATCATTACGGCATACCTATGTCATTATTTGAACGTTTGTTTTCGCATCCTATATGTTTAAAACGAAGACACTTTTCGCTACAATTCGTGAATTGTTGCATTAAATCATTTAGCACAATAAAAACAACCCAAGTTCGAGTTTAGCTCGTTCACGGTGTGTTCCCCACTTCGCTTTGAACTTATTTTATTAGTAACAAATGATCACTAATATGAAATTCTAAGCGCAATAAATATGCTATGGTACCTAATATAATTAAGTACGTTATTCTATGGTACCTAATATGATATATTACCTTGAATAGATAAAAAAGTATGACATCTGAAAACATCGTAATAGTTTTCTTTAACTTTTTTGTGTTGGTTTCTAAGAACACATTTTTTGCTTAAATTTATATTTAATAGTTTCAGAACACGTTTTGGACTAATTCCAGTAAAATTCTGGATATATACTGCTTAAAATTCTAATAAAATATTTTTGAAACCGTTATAACTAACCCTTTCACTCTGTATATTAAATTTTAAAATTCTTTGAGCGCGATGAGAATAAAACATGAATGTCTATATGCAGCATTTTAACAACGTTTTCGCAACGTTTGTGATATCAGAATGTCACGAATCTGTCGCAAGAAAGACGGAAAATAGGTATTTCGTTAACAACCAAGAGAGATGCATGAACACGGTGGAATAATAAGAGAAGTGTACGCTTGCGCGAGAACAAATATTGCGTTCACTATTGCTGTCAACTGTGTTGTACATTACATCTTTCAAAATTAAACTGCCAAAATTTCGTGGATTTGTTTATCTATTTATGATTGGTTTATTACTAATTTTGCATACATTTTATCCTTTAGAAGACTATCAACATATGTAATAATTTATTTAACCCACACGTATTGTTGTAAATATAATTTACAACAGGAGCAATACAGCCGCGTTTAGCCTTGTCATGATACAGGCGTCGCGGCTACTTTTTTTTTTAAACTGACAATTATCTGAGTAAATTTATATGAAGATTTTATATTTATATATATATATATATATATATATTTATATATATATATATATATATATATATATATATATGCGTTAAAAATTAAACTCATTTATCAATCTTTTGTGTAATTGAATTACTTAAATTTATTTAATGATATCTGAGGAATTTTTGTATTATAAAATGTCATTATGTTGTACCTATGTCGAACGTATACTTTCGCTTCTATATATAAAGTCACTTTTCGCAACATTTCGTACATTGTTGTATTAAATCATGTAGCACAATAAAAACGACCCAAGTTTCAGTTTAGCTCGTTCATGGAGTTTTCCGTATTTGGCTTGAAGTAAACTTACTTTATTCGTAGTTCGGAGGAACACATATTACCCTGAATACCGCAAAAACTGTGATATCTGGAATCATCCTTATACTTTTCTACAACATTTATATAGGCCTCTGTAAACCCTTTTGTGCATAATTGTATATTCAGTAGTTTGAGAACTAAGAAACTTGAAAACATTTTTTCCCATAATTTCATTATAATTGTGGATATAAAAGTGTCATCTATTGAGATTTACACGAGTTAACATACTCTGCTACACTGCTAAGATAAGTCCGATAACAGTCCCTTTTTTAGTTTTGAAGTAAATAGATTCACTACCTTAATTATTTCCACAATTTTTTACAAAATGCATACTACCTAAAATTATGGTAAAAATATTTCTAAAACCATTGTGACTAATTCCTTCACTCTGTACTTTAAATTTCATTCTTTACTCAAAAATGTAATTTATCCCTTAAAATATATTGTATTATGGCAACGCGGTAGCGCACACGCGAATGAATATTTTATTCGCTTACAAAAAGTTTTAAGAATTCAATTTAGTACAAAATTACGTCACCCACTTGTGGATCAACTCGGAATAAACAAATTGAACAAAACAATTTAAAAATATCTCATTTCCAAACCATGCTGTTTGAAAATGGACGTTTTATAAGTGTTGGCATTATTAAAAAGGCCAAATTAAACATATTAGCATAGGGATCAGTGTCTATGAAGATATATCAGTTAATACCTGTTTTCTATTTTGGAATACCACTGAAGTGATGTTTGAATCTCTTGTCAGTCTCAGAGCTACCGTTGAGTGTGTAAATGAGGAATCAAACGCATGTAATCTGGCCACACGGCACTTTCTCAGCCAAATTCGAAAAAGAAAAGAGGGCTAACACTGACTCTCCGTATATTTACATAAAATATTTCGAGCGACTTTCAACTCACCTATAACTCAAAATCTGTTTGAACTAAAGGCTTGACATTTATTTGTTTCTTGAGGAAGTGTCGTTCATTATATGTTATGTATATTCTCACGTGCCATTTATTTATAATCTGTAAAATAAATAATTTAAACTTATTGTGAGTTACTTATTAAAGATTAAGTAGTAAACAGTTAACATTTTGTTCTTCTTAACAATATTATTTTTGTAAACATTTTTTCCCATAATTTCATTATAATTGTGGATATAAAAGTGTCATCTATTGAGATTTACACGAGTTAACATACACTGCTAAGATAAGTCCGATAACAGTCCCTTTTTTAGTTTTGAAGTAAATAGATTCACTACCTTAATTATTTCCACAATTTTTTACAAAATGCATACTACCTAAAATTATGGTAAAAATATTTCTAAAACCATTGTGACTAATTCCTTCACTCTGTACTTTAAATTTCATTCTTTACTCAAAAATGTAATTTATCCCTTAAAATTTCCATATAAATATTGAAGAGTGGCATCTCTATTGAGATTTACACGACTTAATATATTCTACTACACTGCTAAATTTCATAACAATCCCTTATTTTGGTTTTGAAGTAAATAGATTCACTACCATTAAGGTACTTTTATTATTTTTGCCAAATAATAAATATAATTGCGTAAAATGTAATAAAACAGCCGTGTATGAGAGAACGGAAGGAAAATTCTTAGAAATTTCTACTCTTGTATCTTCCATCAAATAGCCGGTAATATATGCGTTATTTAATTATAAAAATGAATTAACAGATTTTAAGCATTATTACCGCAACGTAAATAAATGATATATAAAATGGTCTTGCTGACATTTACGTCGCATGCGTTTTAAATTTCCTAAATCTACGTACATTTTTCCATCCACATTTGACGTATGCATACTTGATGTACTAACATTTTTATTTCTAATCGAACTGCATTTTTTCGGATCTACGCTTTATCTATTTACATTAAACACAGCGGGTTCAGTTCCAATCAGCATTACACTTTCTCCATTTAAATACCACTTAGCACTTTTATTTCCTCATTGTTTTAAATTTTCTCATCTGGTTTTTAGCTGCATGTATATAAAATAATTTATATAAATATATATATATATATATATATATATATATATATGTATATATATATATATATATGTTTATATATATATATATATGTATATATATATTTTTTTTTTATTTAGTCAAAAGGAAAATTCTTCAACAATTCCATCTTGAAATTCTACAAATCTGAAAAAAAATATCGTTCATCTTGCCTCTCCGAAAAAATTAGCTAACACCTATTAAGTTATATTTTGATTACTTAAGGATTACTGTATCCATGGCACAAATAGAAAATTGTATTGAATAAAATAATAGTTCTAAATCTGAGTGTGGGGTTCCAGCTAAAGCAATATCAAAAAGTTCTATAATAATGGGGAACATTAAAGGCATTGATAAAACTATTAATGTGTTGCTTCCCAGTTTTTCCCGTATTGCTTACATCAAATTTTCTCGCTTTTTTATTTGATTGAAGAAGTTTTTTGCCCAATACAAAAGCATCGAGATCCATATTATTAAAAAAAGCGCGTGGCTACATGGCAGGAAAACGCTTTTCCCATATTTGACTCCTCCAAACTGTAAGCGAAATTAGACAATTCACTACCTACCTACTTCTTTCCAGACTCATATTCAATTATATTTTTCAATAAAATACTGATGAATGAAAAACATTGATGTATTAGAAAGAAACAAATTAACCATATAAGTGGATGAATAGTGCTAACAACTAACGCTAACTTTTTCCGTTTTATTTACATATATTTCACATTGACACTATGTTATTGTCTATTTCTAATTTTATTCATAACTGGCATAGTTCTTTTTTAAATTCAAACTGAGATTGCGAAGATATTGCTAAACATGTCTCTGAACATATTTCTCAGACACTTTTCCTAAAATATCTCACTTCTTAGGCAATACTCTTGTATTACATTACAACAGCTACACTAAACTGTTAATCTTCATTATGCTCATTTTTTTCTATAATCAACCTTCGTCTTCTTATCTTCATAAATAAGTTCGTTCTCTGTTTTCCTAACACTTTTATCAGTGTCTAAATTAGTTTGAAATATTTCAAGTAACGTGATATAAAAATTAACGCCGAACACATGTTTTGATCTATTTTTAGCTCGTAATTATGGCAACGCGGTAGCGCACACGCGAATGAATATTTTATTCGCTTACAAAAAGTTTTAAGAATTCAATTTAGTACAAAATTACGTCACCCACTTGTGGATCAACTCGGAATAAACAAATTGAACAAAACAATTTAAAAATATCTCATTTCCAAACCATGCTGTTTGAAAATGGACGTTTTATAAGTGTTGGCATTATTAAAAAGGCCAAATTAAACATATTAGCATAGGGATCAGTGTCTATGAAGATATATCAGTTAATACCTGTTTTCTATTTTGGAATACCACTGAAGTGATGTTTGAATCTCTTGTCAGTCTCAGAGCTACCGTTGAGTGTGTAAATGAGGAATCAAACGCATGTAATCTGGCCACACGGCACTTTCTCAGCCAAATTCGAAAAAGAAAAGAGGGCTAACACTGACTCTCCGTATATTTACATAAAATATTTCGAGCGACTTTCAACTCACCTATAACTCAAAATCTGTTTGAACTAAAGGCTTGAAATTTATTTGTTTCTTGAGGAAGTGTCGTTCATTATATGTTATGTATATTCTCACGTGCCATTTATTTATAATCTGTAAAATAAATAATTTAAACTTATTGTGAGTTACTTATTAAAGATTAAGTAGTAAACAGTTAACATTTTGTTCTTCTTAACAATATTATTTTTGTAAACATTTTAGGAAATTTTAACAGAATTTAGAACCCATTTAAGTCTCAAGTCTCAATTATTTTATCGACGAAGCCAACAAACTCAGAAACAGTTATCGGCAAAGTAAGCACCGTTTTCACTTTTATGTTTTTGGTGAGATTTATGTTTATATTATAGAATAAAAGTTAACAACTTATCATTCTTAAATCTCATTTTATTTTTTTATTTATTTAACTTTTCGTATTGTTGTATATTTAGTAACACTTATTGGTAAAAAAGCTTTTTTTTCAATTTATATTCGCTAATCTGGAAATTGAAATAACGATTTGCATATTTATGAATTTATTAAACCACCGATCACCGATATTCCAACAATTTAATTAATTCAGTATAAAAGAATCACTGCCTTCTTCTCTGTTATAATTTACTTCTCAGTGCTCTTTAATTGTTTATTCTCTCCTCCAATGAATCGGTAATATAATGTCGATTCAGTCTTATGAAGATGGAAAAGGCAGATTCATAGGTTTAAATGTTTTATGAACATATTTTCACTATTTTAAATTACATTTTTGTTGATCGTTTTTTGCTATCCAAGACTGCTTCTTCCACTATTCCACACTGGTCCATTCTACATCTGCTGTTTGTGTGGTTAAATGCGAGTATAAACTAATAAACACATTTTTTGTTCATAAGAACCTAGTTTGGTGATATTTCTAATTTAGGTACTTACAAATAAAAGGAATGTTTTGTATTTACTTATAACGTAAGTACGAATCACTCGTGAACAAACATTTTATTAAATACTTTTTACAGTTACCCATTACCTATTATATGTATTTACTTTAAAATAAATTTTGGTTATATTTTATTAAGTATATGAGTTAGGTAAAAAT